>VXAL01002023.1:4263-225252 GCA_013399475.1 Chauna torquata | reverse complement strand
TCCTTTCCTTTCCTCTCCTCTCCTCTCCTCTCCTCTCCTCTCCTCTCCCCTCCCCAGGTGCTGCACTGCTCCCCAGGAAGGATTATCGTTGCAAATAGCCTCCTGTTTTGCAGAAGAGCCACGTTTGGTTAGACATGTAAAGCTCTTCCACGTTTTCCACAAGAAGACTGGGGTGAAGACTGGAGGAAAGGAGTGTGACCAGGCTCAAAAGAGATTCATTTATATTTCTGTCACAGGAGTCGCTCTCGGCAAGGATTTCTCATTTTACTCGCTTCTTGCAAAAACCCTGCTCCTTCGCGCCTGCCGCAGTTAGCGCACGTACACCTGCTCTGCTTTTTAGCCGGCTGCCCAGGCTGACGGTCAGCGCTGTGGTGGCTTCCCCTCACTCAGCTCTCTGCCAGCGACCCCTCGCCATAACAGCTCTGTCGAGGGGTTTTCCCCCAGGGAACCTCCACTCGTGCCCACCGCTCCACGCGCTGCCACTCGAAGTATTGTGGCCGGATCCAGGCTCCGCTGTTGCTGCAGTACCGCAGGGGTTGTCCCCCAGAGGGCTCCCGTTTCCCAGCGCGGATCCGCGCAGCAGGAGATGCACTGTAGCTCTGTCCCTCTCAAACACTCGTTTAGAAAGGTTTCTTGGTCTGCGGATTTACATGGAAACATTATTTTTTGTTTTCCAGGGGCTGTTCCACTAAACCTGTGTGCAGCTTTTTCCTTCTTTCTGTACTATCTTTTGTTGTCTCAGTGTAAAGATTTCTCTTCCTGAATATCTGCAAAAGCCAATGCTGGAAACAGGGACGAAGTCGTGACATTCGGTGGTTGAGCTGGTGCTCCCAATATTCAATCAGACCTCAGCATGAGCTGCTCGTAAGCAAGGGAGGTAGAGGAAAGTTGTCAGGATGACAATATAAAGAAGGGTTAAAAGGAAAGCAATTTGAATGAAAAATTACTAAACGAGTAGGTTCTTAGCCAAAAGCCCCCCTAAGTTTCACAGGTGAGGTTTCACAGGGATGCTCATCTGAAGGGCAGGGGACCGCTGCTGGAAAGCATTAACCTCCCCTCACACCAAACTCCCCGTGAGCATCAGCCAGGTAGCTTCAAGGCTGTTGCTTTTTGCAAGCACCCCAGATTCGGAGCACCCATCGCCTTCAGGAGCCAGTCCCTTCAGCAAGCTTTATAGGGTTAGAGGCAGCAATGTCATCAATATAAAAAGGCAGCAACTTTAAGTCAGTGCTTAACTGGGCATTTCTGCTCGCGAGATCTCTGCACAACAGTTTATCCCAACGCGTATGGGGCTCAGACAACACTTGCGGCATTCTGGGTGCAGCCCTGTCCTAAAATTGCAGCACCCTAAAAATGCACCATCTTTCTGAAGCCGGAGGTGAAGCTCTGGCCAGCCCATGGCACAGCACAGAATTGTCTCAGGGAACTTAAAGCTGTCTTTCAGGCCTCCTGAAGACCCACCGATGGCGTTCCTCGTGACCGCACGAGAGCTGTCGGGCACTGTGCAGAAGCGTTGCGTGTGGGGAAGGAGACGTGGAAGCTGCTGGTCCGTGGCCACGGGGCTGGCACCCCTCCGCAGCCACGCACTGACCAACAAGTGGCCTTCATCTCAACCAGACGTGAAGAGGTTAGTGCAGGGGTAATGTTTTTTGTTTTTTTTTTTTAGCATACTGGGTCTCACGAGGAAAACCGCTCCTGGCACAAATCACGGTTGTTCCATGCATTTCTCAGTGGTACTCATCGTTCCTGTCCACGGATGGATGGGATGGAAAGCAGGTTTTGTTGCTAGCAAAAGTGGGCAAGTAGAGTTGCCTCTTTTAGGGCTCTCGAACTAAAACACCAAGAGGTTATGAACAGCTGTAAAATGGAGAGCACAAAACACCACTCCTGGCAGCGGCAGGAGCCGACCCCATCTCTCCCAGCAGCCAGGCCGGAGCCATAGCAGCTGGGGAACAACGACAAAACCCGCGGTACTTTCATCCCACCCCCGTTTTGCTTTCCTGAGCCACTGTGAAAGCCCTGGTTCTCCAAAGTGCAAGATTATGGGTTGGTGAGTTGAGAAGCCAGGACCCACAAGGTGCACCGAGACCTCGGGGAGCAGAACCCCACTCTCCTTGAAAGCAGGACATCAGCATGCAAAGCCTCACTGCTTGCAGCTCCTTCATCCTCCCAGCAAAAGGAACCGGGAAGATTCGGTCCTTCTGGACTTGTTGCTCATCCACGACAGCAATGCAAACACCATTTGGCACCCCCACGGTAAATGCTTTCCTTTAAAGCCCCCCGGAGAACGCGCAGCCTGTGCCATGCGGAGGGCGGGGAGCAAGGGGTGTCGGGGCGGCCACAATGGGAAGGGAAGGAGTCGCTCATTTGTAGCCATGTAATTATTATTTTTAAATAAATAGAGCTTTTGAAAATGTGATTAAGCAAACGAGGGAATAAAGTAAAAATCTGAATTGCTAATTAAAAAAAAAAATCGTGTTTGTAATGATATCATGTTGATGGATAAACTAATTCAGTGCTAGCAGTTTTCTTTTAATAATTTTGATGCTCAGCATAATAACCTCAGCTAAGGAAAAAAAATACTAAAAAATCACCCATTTTAATCAGACCAGACTACTGCGCCTTGGGGTGCATTTCAATCGCCCCCCATGCACAGGATGCCTCAGGCAATTCTCCTCCTTAATAGGCATTTTCCACGACACACTGTGAAATGATAAAACTAATTATCATGAAGATAGATTTAGAACCCTCCGTCTGGGGCGCCGTGCGTCGAGATCGGGTTGCGGTTCTCATCAGCACCCACCCTCGCCGCTCAGGGCCGCTAACGACCCGCGCGGCCACTCCGGCCCCCCGCCGCTCCCCGTGCTCACCTGATGGTAAATGGCCTCCCAGTTCTCCCGCAGCGCTACCCAGTTGCCTACGCTGGAGGATTTCTTGTCCAGGTAGACCCGGATGTGCTCCTCCAGCTCCTGGTTGACCTGCTCGAGGGCTCGCACCTTCTCGATGTACTCCACCAGGCAGCCGTTCAGGCTCTCGTAGGAGAGCCCCCTGCCCTTCTCCAGCCCCGGGGCCAGGGGCACGGCGGAGCAGGAGCTGCGCAAGCCCTGGAGGAAGACGCTGCTGATGCCCAGGGCTCGGCGGGACACCCGAGTGCCCAAGCTACTCACTCCACCGGTGGGCACGGCACCCACGTAGACGCCGGGCGGTCTCGACAGGCTCCCCACGCTCACACGGCGCCCGGGCCCCGCAGTGCTCTCCGCCGCGGAGGAAGGGGGCTGCTGCCCCAGGAAGGACGACCGGCGCCTCGGCAAGGGCATGCTGCTGCTCCGGCCCGCTCAGCCCCGCTGCCGGCCCTGCTCTGGCAGGAGGGATGTGCCGAGCCCAGCAGGTTGGGGCTCGGACAGGGCTTTCTGCTTTGTGCGACGGCTTTCTGGAAGGCGGGCTTTGTGCCGCGCTCACCGCATTGTCCGGCCGGCCGCTGGGTCAGCAATCCATTTCAGGGGAAATCTCCCCGCTGCTGCTGCTGCAAATGTGGCAGATGAACAGCACAATGGTGTTTACAGGCACAGAGGGGCAGGAATTCATGAGAACGTACGTGTGAAAATGCCAGCGGTGTTTTCTACGCTGACGCCCAGATGATTTCCTGCCCTTATACATCCATGCAGGTGTTAAAAACACACTAGGCGCTCGCACCCATGCTTATTCCAGACAGAGCCTCCTGCGGCAAGATATTACTTAGAATTATCTAAAACCAACTTCTGAGGAGCCGGCAGTGCCATGGCCGAGCTGAGCTGGCCTTTTGCTGTCACAGGGCCTCAAATCCTCCCTCGTCCCCTCGGCAGCTTCCAGATTTCTCCGCGCTTCGGCTTCCCCCAGGGCACGCTGCCTGACCCAGCAGCCTTTGGACCAGGGACAAGCACCCTCGCGTTTCTGCTCGTTTTTAAGTCCGAGCACAGCGAGACAGCTGACAGTCAAGTTAGCATTGCCCACTCCTGTGAAGCCTGGGAACACCACAGCATCTCACGGCTTTGCACATGGCTTTGGTTAGTTTCTGGATATTCTGGATTGAGATTTCCAAGCAAACTGTGCTGGTTAAATGAGAGGAATCCTCCAGTGCACTGCTGTATTTCAGTGTATTTGCTCTGTGTCAAATACAAAAGAAATCTGCTTTGCAAAAGCAATGCAGTGTGCAGAAAACAAATGTAAAAATACCGACATTTTTGCAAAGAACCGAATTTGGTTCTCTGCAACCCTGTTCTCCCTTTATACCCCCCTGCCAAAATGCAGAGTAGCTGAAGGCCCTCATATGATTGCTTTTGCTCTTGGCAAGATGCTCGGGAAGCTTTTGCTCTGTCATCCACCAGCGGTTTCCAGGAGGCCGTTTAGTATTTGATCCTGAGGATCACAGATATCACACTGCGTAGCATTTATCCCGCATATTCCCAAAGTGCGCATCCGTGTCTGCATACAGCCACGTCTTACTGCCTACTCCACCCACCTCTGAGGGAAGCAGTGCATTAGTCTGTGATGCCAAGCAGAAAAATCCAGTACCTAGAAGAGCCACTACAATGTTTCAGTCTTCTCATTTTAGGAAGCCTGTGGCCCACGTTCACATTTGTATGTCAGCACAGAAGCAGCGCGTGTGTGGGAGGGGGAGAAAGGAGGGATGAAGATGCCTCTGCAGCTGGAACAGCTGGACCAGATGTGCCACTGCTATAATTCCCTTTTCTGTTACCAGATGTGGCTCACCTTGAGCAAGGCACGTGGCTAGCGATGCTACGCTAACCCTGTCTTGCCCGAGCTTCCCATTTAATGCAAACCACCGATAACCCTGAGCAGTCGGTGGTGCAAAGCAGCCAGCCAGAGCACTGGGTGAAGTCAGGAGTGAAGACAGAAAATAATCTACAAGGACTGATGGCCAGAGGTGGGAAGAAGAAGGCTGAGACCTCAAAGGACAGAGGCCATTTCACTTGCTGAACAATACAAGAAAGGCAATCCGAGGAGCAAAACTGAAAACTGGTCCCGCGGTAACAGTTCTGGGTTACTCGAAGAGAGAACATCAATTTAGCAAAGTCTTTCCGTGTTCCGTGTTACCCTCTGCTTGTAACAGCCTATTTTAAATCCATAGTTTAAGCTTCATTCACCCCTCCTATTTCCACACTACTATTACAGCATGAAATCTAGCACTTAACTGGGTAGGACTGAAATGCCATTTTGCTCTAAAAAGCTGCATTTTCATTCCTAAGGGAGGAAGGAAAATCTCAGAGATGAGCGGGAGTGTAAGGAATCTCGATTCAACGGTGCTAGCAGACTAAGCACACACGATAAATAAAACAGCGAGGAAGTGGACATGTGGTCAAAGCCACCACATTCAATTGGCGGGAGTTCCCAGTCATCAGATTTAAGGATTTCTGGTAAATTTAAAGGAGACTTCTGTTCCTGCAAAGGGGACACTGCGTGTGCCTTCTTTTGAGGTTGTTTGCTCTGCACGAAGTAATTCAGGACTCATTGGCTGGAGAAGGGCAGCTGTGAGTCCAAAGTGTAATGTTTAGGACATTTATGCAGGAAAAAAAGTCATCCTGGTCTTTGCTCCTGTAAAACACTTTCAGAGCTAAAACCAGAGCTTGGGTCTTCCTGTCTGAAGAAGGTACCATAAAAGAGTTGTGGGGAAACATTATTACCCAGGCAGGTTTGCCGATGTCTTGCATGACCCCAGACCCCATGGGTGCATTAGGTTTGTTCATCATCCCACTGTAGCCCAGCTCCCCCACTCTCCCCTTGCCGTGTTTGCAGACCCCAGCTGGGTTCAGCTGGAAGGAGGACTTGGGAAGGCTCATCCCAGCCAGTGCACAGGCAGTGCCGGAGCCACACAAAGGATACATGGCAGGCACGGGTGACTGGTGAGCTGGTCCTGTCTGGTCTATATTCCAGCTCAGCAGTCTAAAAGAGTGACCTAAGCCAGTCTGCAATAAGAGAAGTTCAGGTAAGGGATGGTCACCGAGTAGGAATGCTCACGGCCAGGCTGAGAGACATCATGTAACTTCAGATCACTCCAGAGCCACTGCAGGATGCTGTACCAAACACATGCTGCCTGCACCAAAACCAGCCTTACGCAATATTCTTCCAGACCAAGTAGATTTAGCAACAGATTGCAAATGACAGGGACAAAAATAGTCCATTTGGCAGGTGTTTTGCTTAGAAATACCTTTATTTTATAAAGCCACAGTTTGTTCTGTAAAGTTTTACCACACTTATAAAAAAGGGGTTGACAATTTGAGGGAAAAAAGAAAAGCTGAAAACATTTCTTGTAATTCAGGGTTACACAAAGGTTATATTTATAATATATATATTTATTTATAATTTGGAGACAGTAGAGATGAAACTGCAACACGAGGGCAGCTGTGGGGTCATATTTCAGAGACTTGCTCATGTCCTACAAACAGCGTTTCTTGACAGAAGGGGTTCACGAGGACCATCCCACTGTCGCGGTAATCGCCGTTGGCGGGGGAGCGCGGCTCAGAGAGGTGGTCCTAGGAGAAAGGCAGAGCAGCAGCGTGAGCACTTCACATCCCCTCGCCCTCCTGAGCACGCAGGGCAGTCCACCGCTGTGTGCGAAGGCATGTGAGAAAGGGACTGTTTTTATCACTGGGGCGTTTGGTCCCATTCCTCATGAAGTGCCTGAATTTTGGGGGGGGCCCAGCTCCTGGAGACCTAACTTCAGTGAGCTGGTGTGGCCCTTCTTCAGGCAGCAGGAGCTGTGAGCGAAGATAATCGCTCATGGCCCTGATAATCCTCTTTTCTCTGATAATCCTCAATTCCACTGAAAATCGGGCTGATTTTTTCTCAGCATGCGGACCCAGAAATCAGACATACCAAACCTTAGGTCCCTCAGCAGAATTTGAGCTTTCACATACCTTTTTTTCACTTTCATGACACACTGCAACAGTTTCTGTCTGTCAGCTGGGCTTGACTCATGAAAGCTGCATTTTCAGCTTCTTTTTAAAATCAGAAAACCAAATATATGGTTCCAAGCTACCTAAGCATGCCCCAGTTCAGTAATGTTCACATCAGTTTTATTTGACTCACATGGCAGCTTTTGGAGACCGTGTGAATACTCCTATCATTTGAAAGCAGTTTCTTGGTAAGTCTAGACCAGGATCCTGCTTTAGCTTGAGCTACATGATTGCCAGGAAAGTGGAGTTAATGAAGTGATTGTGAGTGTTCATTTAGTCACATCTCAGAGGTTCCTTTCTGAACACTTTTTTTTTTTTTTAACTTAATGAGATGAGTTAGTCAGCCAGCTGATCTCTTGAAAATCACTTTAGCGTAAGTCCAAACTCTTCACTGGTTCTAGGTTTTAAATATCTTTGAACTAAGCTAAATTATTCTTCTCTATCTCTGAGGCCAGCTAATATTTCCATCAGTAGGATAACCTGCCCATACGTGAATAACACCTCTGAACCAGTTAGACCCCTTCAGTAAAGGCTGACAAGTACACGCCAGCACTACACACTCCCATGTGCTGATGTTTTGATTGTACTGGGAGCACTCACCCCTTGAGCTGGTATTTGAGAAGCTATAAGCTTATTTATTATTATTTATTGCATCTCATAATACATTTGTTGGAAGGGGGAGAAAGCTTTTTGAAAACCTGTTTCCCTGAATATGCATAGGGATTTTAAGGCTTTATTAATATTACTTCCTCTCCCCTTCTCCCAGCATGGCTTCAGTGACAGTTTTCAGGCATTAATCATGCAAGTGAGGTACCTCTGATGTCTCCAGGGACTGGATCTCTCTCGGTAACTCTACAGCATGCCTGTTGAAGTAGTCCATGGTAATAGCATTATTCCAATAGCTCAGGTTGTTTTCTGGGTTAGACGTCTTTTTCTTCCTCCTCATGCAGCAGACTGTCAGCAGAACTGCTGTGAATAGAAATATGCCATAAAATTGATTATTTCCTTTCAGTAAGGACTCCTCAGTAATGGGGATTTGGTTTTTAAGTTACTTAAGGAGAGAGCTGGTGACCTTCATTCATACAATTCACCCTCAGTTAGATCCAGCTCCCATCTAACAGAAACCACACAATTAAATCAGAATCTGGCCCAAGCAGATGAGACTTCAGGCTTGGTAGGATATTCAGTTTTTACTTTCTTTTTGATGTGAGTCTAGAATGCTCATGATGAGGCTGCCTGGCTAATGAAAAAAGCTCTGGTGTTGCAATTGATGGCATTTTAACACCTAGCCAGGGATTTATAGACCCTCTAGGTCAGAGGACACTCCACAGGGACTGCAAAGGATGCCTCTATGCAGATCTTTTCTGATTCCAGCATGTTCAGACACTGCAGTCATGAGCACGTTAGCAAGTGGGCAGTGAGAGACGCTGACCCTAAGCTTGAATACTAAATTCACAAATGCATGTAGTTGCATGTCTTCAATAGCAAAAGCTTCCGCCCTGAACTGCTGCTCATCCCTGCCCCTGTCACCTCACATTCATAACTTGGCTTACGGGTAATTTGTGACCATGCTCCAAAACATCAGAGACCAGCCATGGGAACAGAGGGGATCCTGAGTGGGATGAGATGGTGAATGAGGGGTGGAGGATCCACTCCGGCACCTGTCTTGTGTAGCTTACATTTCCAGGGTAGTAATGACCCAAGCCAACCAGAACTGGCGTTTTCCTGCCTGTCCACATCAGCTACATCAGGATGTGGCAGCTACTGATAAAACAAATGGCGTGTAATCTGTTCCCTACACTTGCCTGAGCATCGGTGATGTCTGAGCCTGGCTTCTTTTCTTCTCTGTGGAGCACATTTAAGTTTCTTTGAGCTGAAATATTCGAGCTTAAGGTATAGCAATCAAGCAAAACTAAGTGACCAGAAAGTGAAACTTGTTGATATAATTGTCTGTCTGGTCTTACGGCCACGGGTACCCACTGGCTGCAGTGATGCTGGATGAATGCTCCCCAGCAGGTGGGCTGAACACAAAGATGCTGGAGTGTTATTTTCTGGAATTGCTTTCAGTTTAGTCATCTCTGTCGCTACTCAGATTCGTAATCTTGCCGATTTTATGAAAGCTAGGCAAACCCATTGTAACAAACTTACTGCTCCCACTGGTCCACAGGCAGAATCTGAGGTGTGTACAAGGGTTTATTCAGAGGAGTAATGCATAAGCTCTGTGCTCTTATTTTATATCTGTGGAATTAATTGAATATTTGTGCTTGTAATCTACCTAATTTATACAGACAGACAGGTAGCTGGGTATGTACTTGCTTTGATTGGTACCTGTGAAATAGGGAATGCCCTGCTGTAAATTCACTCCTTATTTTCTAATCCCTTAAGATAGAACAGAGAAAATATTCATGAAGCAAGAAAATATATTATTTACTCAGCTACAGCTAAAATTATTTATTAGAATTATAGCCTAGAGGAAAGAAAAGACTGCAGAGAGGTCAAAGCTGCTTCGTATGTTTTGACAAACATCGTGGCTACCCATACGCCATGGATCTAATTTCTTAACCTGTCTATTCACATAAAATGGCAATATGAAAGTGCAAGGCTAGAGCTCTATTTAAAACAAAAGAATAAGCCATTAAGAAAAAAATGTAATGGGTTTGAGTCAGGCAGTTTATGTCTCATTCAAAGGGAAAGGTGAGCTTATGCTATAAATCATCTTACGACACTAATGGAAAAATCTCCTGCACGTTTTAAAAAAAGCCAGCCATTATCAAACTTACTATTATCCAGTCTTAGGCTCACCTTGCTTCAGTCTTTCTATCACCAATAACCCGACTGCCAGGGCTTTAATTTGCTGATTGCCTGGCAGCGCAACCGGTGCTCATCACAGCCAGCAGGACCGCTCTCTGCCGGGGCAAATACTCATCCTCCTAAAGGGCTGCATTTCGCCCCTTTGCTCAAGCCCAGGAGGGTGCTCCACGTGCCAGCCTAGCCTGAAGGCTCGTTAAGATTAGAAAGTAAAGCAGGACATACATTTAGTCCTCCCACTGCTGGTGAGCGTGGGTAGAGCCCCCAAAACTTTCAGTTCATCGGTGCTCCAGCAACAAGTGCTCTCTGAGACACACCACATTTCTCAAGTTGCCTGAGGAGATGAGAGCCCCAGGAAAGCCAACTCTATCTCTGTGCAAATATTTTGAAAACCTGAGGCTTTACAGCTTATAAAATGTTGTGGCTGCTGACAGGGAAGTATTGGATTTGGGTTTTAGGAGCTGCAAAGCTGGTGACATTGAGTCAAGGGAGATCTCTGCTTCTTCCAGCAGGAAATGGCCTTGCTGTGTGAAGACGTTTGCTATATAGCAGTAATGCTCCCTCCCTTAATTATGCTCTTGGCTTCCAACCTTAGTGCACAAATGAGCAAATGGATGAAAGACTGTGGAAAAAGAGTTCCCAAGCTTCCTTGAATATAACTTATTTTAGCAGAAGGCTGTCTGCCTAAGCTGGCTCAATTCAAAGCAGAGGAGACCTGATTTAAGAGGGAGAGAGAGGACAGAAGGGCTGGAAAGGGGGTATTGCTCTTCATCTCATATTAACTAGCCTTCTTGGGACTTATTTTAGTGAAATTAATGTAGCTAACAATAGGACCTCCTGCTCCCAGAACAATACTAGGAATGGGGTACAGCTTTACCTATATTCTTGGATATCTATTTGCTCCCATGATTAGCATTATGTCTGTTACAGAAAACCTCTTTCCAGACAGACAGTTGTGATGGTTAGCTAGGACATGTTTAAGTGGATGACACACACAAAGGGCAGAGATGGTTTGGAAGGGTGAAATGGCAGTAACAACAGCAACAGAGCTGAACAGAGAAAGGCTAGCTGCAATTCCCCTCATATCTTCTGTTACATGATGTGATGTCCTCGTAAGGACAAGAAAGCGCTGCTCTTCAATGCTGCAGTACCACCTTTGTTTCAGAGAGGGACAACCCTTTGGGCAGAAAAAGGGCTAACTCTTCTCTGATTTTCAAACACTCACCCGGATCCTTTCTGGGAGTCAGGGAAGCTAAACTGACTTCTCACTGTGGCTGCTCCGTTTTGCAGTTAATACCAACTGCCATGAGAAGGACGCTTCAGAGATGTCTCTGGGTCCACATGAAGCTCCCTGTACTGTACATGTTAGGAAACAGCAGGAATTTTATTCAGAGAGTTCCGAAGCATTTTGAATGTGTATCCATTGACCAGCTGCTACGCTGGAGAGAAAAATGTCAACGCGCACATTCAGGGGCTGAGAGCTGCTGATGCACTCCAGCTCTGACACTGGCTTCTTTCTGGCCCTAAGGCAAACCATGTCAGCACTATCTGATCCTCCACCTCTGAAACAGGACATAATACATCCCACAAACAGGAGAAACAGGATTCTTACACTTTTATAGGTTTCTAGGCTGGTGGAAACACATCTATCATCTACTCTCACCTGCACAACACCTGCACACCAGGAGAGCTTCACCTGGTAACTTGGGTCCCCTGCCCATAAGCTCTATTTCAGGTACAGCACACGGCATAGGAAAACATCCAGCTTGGTTTAAGACTTAGAGCGACTGGATTTCCATCGCATTCCCAAAAAGTTTGTTCAGCATTTAATATCCATCATGGGGACATGTTTACATTTCCCCTGTAGGCTGAAAACCTCCAGCTTCAGTCTGACTTCCTCAATCTCCTTTTGCCTTTTTTGTTTTATTAAAAGCCTCCACTATACCATCAGAAATTAAATGTGTGCTTCAGCCTTTTCTTGGAGCACGTGACTACACAAGTGGAGTTATACTGAATTTCTCAGCTCTTGAATCATTCACATGGATCCTTTCTAATCTTCCAATCTTTTTCTAAACATAAACCACCAGGATTATACACCACATTCAACACTGGCCTCATAAAGGCAGCGTGATGAGATCATACCAACTCCCTACAGTTATCTGATAGTCTTCTGTCTATTCTTTCAACTCACTTAAATATGTTACCACTCTTATATAGCTATATACCCTCTCCACTCACTCAACAGCTCCCACATAAAACACAATTGAACGTTGAAAGTTAAAAGTCAGGAAATATTCAGACTGCAGGATGTTAATTTATTTCTCCCTGTGCCTGTAGATGATAAAATAAACATAGAGGACCCTTCCCTTAATGGCTAAAATAGTGTTTTATCCATATTTCTTTCCTTTTTCCTCATTTACTGAGGCCATGTAGCAGTACAACCTTAGCTGTGTTGCAGGTATCACGACAGGTTTTGTTACTGACCACAGCTTCTTCCATCTGGAGAGCGGAGGCTCGTCTCAAGCTCCATCTAAGCTCACCCTTGGGGATGAGACTCAGATCAGGAAGCAAACATTTTCAGGTTTTGCAACTGAGAAAGTGGGTGAGATAATTTTGGAAAGTGTCCCAGTGCATGAAATGTGAGCTGAGCGGGGTTAGGTCCAAGGCAGTTCTTCATCTATTCTTTGAGTTCTGCTGACATTTCCATCTGAGGCTCAGCCTTCCCCTTGCGTCAGCGGAACTGACTGAATGAATTGACTTCTGCACATCTGATTTGCAAGTTTCTGTTCTTCGGTGTTTCACCGTGTCAGTCTGTAATTACAGAGCTGTAAGTACTGGGAGCCCAAGGATTGGGCAGTCAGTTTTAAAACAAATTTATATTGTGTCTTGTTCTGCATTGCAGCCAGGTGTGCAAGACAGGCGTGCACACACACACATACACACACATGCATGCAGAAAAATGTTCAAGGCTGCTTGAAGGACACTGCAAAAACAACTGGAACTGTGACATGAAGAAAATACTGATATCAGTGTTACATACCTCTCTGCTTTTCTGGGAACATAATGATACAGAATCCTTCATTTTTGCAGCCCTCAAGTGGAGCTACATTACCCCCATTACCCATACCACGAAACTGAGGTACCAAAAGGTGAGACGATTTCCCCAGATTCATACAGCAGATGTGGCTCGTGGGATCCTGGTCAAAGCACTACTTTTCTGGCTAGAATTTGAAGACTTTTCAGTGGGACTCAGAAACCTACAAATCCTTAAAAAAATATGTGCTATAAGGACTGGGAGGCTAAACCCTATCTCTCATTTCTGCAGGTGAGCTCCTGAGGCCCAGGTCTTCAGGCTAGTGCTCCAGCCACCAAGCCATGCCAGCAGCACGGCTGGCAGGGGCTGCAAGTCCTCAGCGTGGCTCAGATGCATGGTGGTGTGTGTTCCCTTCCAAGGATTTTGGGCAGCAGCAGCTGTGCCCAGAAGCACCCTGGCAAGGAACAGTTTTCCAGCCTTGTTGCCACCCTGTTGCAGAGGAGGGATTATAGCCACCTTGGCCCCTTCTGGGGAAAGACACAAGGACATGAGGAAACAATCTCAAGTTGCACAAGGGTAGGTTTAGATTGGATATAGGAAGAATTTCTTCATGGAGTGGGTGGTCAGTCATTGGAATGGGCTGCCCAGGGAAGTGGTGGGGTTGCTATCCCTGGAGGTATTTAAGAGACGTGTGGATGTGGCACTAAGGGACATGGTGGAGTGGTGGGACTCAGTCGGTCAGGTTGATGGTTGGACTTGGTGATCTTGAAGGTGTTTTCCATGTTTCCATAGATGATTCTATGATCCTCTGATTCTGTGACTCCCGGTAGAAGAGAGACACGCTGGCATCTGTGTGGTTCTGCACGGGCTCTGGAGACAGCCGAGATGTCCACGAGCTGGCTCAGGGGCACTCCTCATTAACAGGAGGAGGGAGCCGAGTTTATTAGATTCCTGCAGCTCTGCAGCTGTGCGCAGGCTCCCCATACCTTCTCTCACGCGTGCATTGGTAACTCCCCTACCTAAGGGTTACCTCTCCACTGTGGGCTCGTCCTTTCTCGTGGGTGTCTCAGCACGCAGCTCAGGGCTTGCTGCCCCCCTCCAAGGGTCTGGCCAGCTTCCTTCAACATGCCAGCAGCTCCAGGACAGCCTAGAGGAGCGTCCTGCCCCCCAGGGCTGCAATAACCTCCCTTGACAGGAGTCCACAGTGACTTTCCCTGTGGCTTGTTCCTTCCAAGTGCACATCAGGTATTCGACAGCATGGGGCTGAGTCTCGATGCCCTAGATACCTCCACCCTGCAGCATCCCACGGCAGGAGCAGACCGTGTTTTCTCAGTCTGGGCTCACCACAGCTGTGAGAACCTCTCACCGAAAACATTTCCACCCCTTGAAGACAAAATGAAATCTAAAGGGCTGTGCTCCTCGTCCATCTCTTAGCATCGCTGCCTGCAGACCAGAAGCGATGAGCTACTGCCAGCGCGGGGCCTTCTGCCTTCAGCTGCGAGTGCTTTGCCCTGGAGGTGGCGGCAGTCCCCTTCGCACGCTAGACGCTGCGCACCACTGCACACCGTACACCACACGCCGTGCGCTGTACAGTGCACACACCCGTGCCCGACGAGACACGGAGCACAAGCCTGCTGGTCAGGGTACGAACCACGTGCCCCTGCGGTGTGCAGCGCACGGGGGAGCCTGAAAGCAGGACTTAAACATCTGGATCATGTCAACATTCAGTTGTGTTAGAGCTGGTATAGGTAGTTGGCAAAATAACAATTACCTGTTTTAAAATAATAGCTTACAAATACAAGAAGCAGGACAGACAGTCACATGAACACACACTGTTATGGCACATATGATAAGAAAAGTTTGAACACCCACCATATAATGAACAGTGGGTTAGAAGTTCTGCCAACAGACTCAGCATATTATTATCATTAATAATAATACCTATCATTAGTTATTAGCTCATATATAGCACACTGCAGGCAGTGATATACACCAATTTACACACTGGTTGTATTTCCTCTGCTTGTGTTGTATGGTATTATATTTTGCGATATGTATTTGGATGTATTCTACCCAGATCAGCTTTCTTTCTCAATACTGGCTTCAAACATAATGCTGGGAAGAATTTATTTGATCCCATATTTCTAGTGATTGATAGACAAGGCACTGTTCATCAGATCATCAAATATTGCTTCTTATTACCACATTGTGCTTGCTACATCCCAGTTTCTCTTCTCCATCTTTCACAGAAGTATATATGCACCCTTGCACTTTGGGGAAGGACAATCATTTATTTTGACTGTCAGTCTTTTAGATTTAAGCTTTGTTTTCACTAGTGTTTTTAACCACATTGGCAATAGCAGGGCTGATGGTCCTAGAGGCACAAGCCTAACAGATATTCTGACCCAATCCAATAATTTTCAGCTGCCAAGAGGATTGGTCCTGCTCCCTTTCCAGGCGTGTAGCCCTGCAGCTTCACTCCAGATCTCGTGCTTACCTGATCCTGCAGGGAGCTGATTCAGCCCACTATGTGCACAAAGAGCAAAGTGAGTATTTTTGACCACTTCAGCAATTTGAAAGTGGCTCAGAGAGGTGCCAGGTGAGGACCAGGCAGAGGACAGAGGCAGGATTGCACGGCTGAGCCTCGGAGAGGGCAAGAGAGAGCAGCACTACCCCTTTGGGCAGGAGTATGCTGTAAGACTGGCTCAGTCAATACATCAAACCTTGTCCTCAGCACAGCTCGTAGCTGTAAATAACAGCATTAATACTCAGTATTGGTGGCTGCTACCCTTTTTCTTTTCCACAGGCAGCAAAGGCTGGGAAATGTTTATGCTTTTGTTTCACTCCAAACAGATCAGCATAATCACATCCTATAACACTCTGAGAGGCTTCTGTAGAGTGAAATGCCAGAGAATATATTGCCCTACCTTGCTGATACAGCCCAGCTAAGCAGGGGACACACCAGCATTCACTCAAGCTTTCACATTATTCATCCATGTTTTTATGCAGCTGAGTCAAATGATGAGACCCTAAGCCAGCTCTGGAAACCCTACTGGTGCTTGCCCCGCAGGTGGCTGATTCCTGTGGTCTGGAAGCCAAGATTTCAAACTCTTCCTGCTCCCTAGGCAGCTGCCAAGTCAGACTTAGAATTAAAATGTAGGAAAATAGCAAATTGGTTATCAGAATGATGTGACTTTAAAATCTGATGGTTCACAAACTGCCTTCAATGAAATATTTTATTGCACTGGTAAAATTGTTGTTCCCTAAGGTATCAGTCATTGTAATTATCATTAATCTTTCGGGATAGCAGCGGGCTTTTAAAAACCAATTCCAGGGCAGAATATAGCAGTCACTAGATTAAAGACTTGCACAATTTTTGGTCACAGCTTAAACATTTTAAAGTAAAGCTGCTTTGCCTTCTAAAGGTGTTCAGATTTTGCCTTATACCCTCAAATGGAGAGCCCCAAAAGACTATGCGATTTCTAATAGCAACATAGAAAGATTGCTTTGGGTGTCAACATCATAGTCCTGCATTTGGAGCTGCTCTTCCCAAGCACTTTGTTGAGTGAATGTGTTACCGTCCAGTGATTGCTTCTCATCTATCTCAAGCTACCCTGACACTGTTAGCTCTCCACCTTGAATCATGGGCCAAAATTTGAATTTTAAGGAATGTGAGAAAGAAAGAAAGAAAAATAAAGCAGCAATTCACTTACAACATGAGGATATAGGTACGCTGATAGCCAGAATGATCCAGGCAATGTCCATCTTGCTGAGACAGATGGTTGCTCTGTGCTGGGGCTTGTCCCCCTCAGTGACATGGGAGATATTTCCTTGCACCCCAGGTTTCCAGGTCCCAGCAGGAACCAGTCTGTTGAGGAAGTTTCCAGTTGCGGTGGAGCCAGCAGTGGACATGGAGCTGGACAACCTCGTGGCAGGCACCGTGGAGAGAGCATTGCCCAGCAAGGTCGTGTCAGTCACCAGGCCCTGCTGTGTTGGAGCAGTGCCCTTGGGGTCTCCCACTGCCGGGGAGGAGATGTTGACATCAAAGCTGGTCTGAACTGAGTGACCTGCTGCTGCTGTTGCAGTTCCAGGGCCAGCAAACAAGGGGACATTTGTACTGAGATTCAAGGTTACCCAAGAGTTGTTTTTGCTCAGCATATCCCACACACCATAGTGGGTGGGTTTAAAAGGCACCGACACTGCTTTAGGATCAGTTGACGGTCCAGCAGTTGTGGTGGAAAAATCTGCTTTTTGCACAACTCGCTCGGCCCCGTTCCCTCGTTCTGCTTTCCTAAGGCTTCCCGAGGTGTCAGGGTGGGGAGAAGGGTCTGAGGGTGTAGTTCTGGCCAGCCCCGTGCCATTGCGATTGCTGGAGGCTGCAGTCTGGGACTGAAATGGATGGTCTGTGAAAGGGCTCCTCAAGGTAGGGAAGGGGGAGTGCAGGGTCGTCTTTAGGTAAGGCCCTGAAGACTCTGTGAAGTTGCCTTTGAAAATCTGGAATATTTTGCCCTTGGGGCGAGTCTGTCCCGAGTACAAAGCACTCTGGTTGTACAAATGATATGTTTCCTTTTCGCCAACACGAGGGCCACTCGCTTGCTGTTGACCAGCAGAAGCGTTGCTCTCTGCCAGGCTGACAGGATGGGGAACGGCGTGAGTAGACGTGGGAACGGGCTCTGCTGTGTGATGGTCTTTGTGATGAGGCGTCGTTCCCATGGTTGTGATAGTGGTAGTGTCCATCAGGAAGCCCTGAGAGGAGGATACAGTGGGAGACAGTACCTGAACAGAAAACACCAGCTCTTCTGTCAGTGCCAAGATCAGTAGAACACCTGGAGGAAGAAACACAAAGAGAGGGTGAGGCACCGGGGAGGGACGAGCCGATGGAGGACGGCGCGACTGTGCGCTTGAGCTCCTCTCTCTCTGGCTAAGGCAGTCTGCATGCCTGGCAGGAAGGCGTACCTTTCACATGCTCCAGAACAGAGGAGTTAGTGCCTCTGGGAAATTAGGAAGAGAAAAGAGGAGGGAAATCAGGAAGAGAAAAGAGGAGGAGTGAGGTGGGAATGGGAAGGCTGCAGGGAACCTCTGCGGTAAAGGGAGAAAAGAGTTTGCAGTGTGGATATTTCAAAGCATCATAGATGGCTGCAGGTGATTCCCCTGCAGAAGCTACAAAGCATCCTACTCTTTAGTGGTAGAAACAAAAGATGTTTTCATTGTTGTGTTGGCCAGGAGGCCTCCAGATGAATGGCCATATCATGATGGGGAACCTTAGTCTGCTTGTTCTTTTGGCTACAAAAATCCTAAATCTGGCTGCCTCCAGTCTTGCATGCCATTAAGCAAACTGTTTTTCAGAGAGCAGCTGCTTATCCCTTGGGGAAAATCAGGTCAAGAAGGGATGTTTGATGAGGGGACTTCCTACCTTACGATGCTTCCTTTACTTAGCAACTTTGGAAAATCTAGTCTCTTATTCACAGTATGAGATGTGGAAAATCCACAAATGTCAAAAATGAATAAGAAAATGTAGCTATTGCAGTCATTTCAAAAAGCCACGTGATTATTAAGGACCTAACTCCATCTAACACAACTGCCCCTTCACACTCATATAGAATGTTTGTTTGTGTCCTGTTCTGTGCCTATATGTGCTGCGGGACTTGATTCTGTGAAGTTTGCCTCCCATCTTCCTTTACAGTGCACATGGTTTTATGAGGTGCCAGATTCACACCGCTGGGAACATCAATTCTTCCATTTATTTGTGGTCCAGATAATGGACATGGGCAGCTGCAATAGCATAAGCCTCCCCAGGATGCAGAGCTAATATGCCCTAAGTTAGCATAACCTGCAGGGACCACATCAATCACA
This sequence comes from Chauna torquata, assembly GCA_013399475.1. NCBI lineage: Eukaryota > Metazoa > Chordata > Aves > Anseriformes > Anhimidae > Chauna > Chauna torquata. Next base: position 206,604 of record VXAL01002023.1, on the reverse strand, counting down.
CGTCACCATTTCCATATGTTGAAGCTGCCGAGTGTAATGTGGACCTCTGCCCGCTAGGAAGCACATCGGATGAATCCGTTTTGCACAGTCCACTGAGCATCATCAGATGGCACCATTAGCATAGTGCTAGTGTGAATTTCAGCCTGCGATCTCAAGGTGAAAGACATCGTTGCAGTCTTAACAAATCAGGGAGATGAGTTTGTTAAAACTGCAGGACTCCAAATCGGGTAATGACCACCTTCCAGCCAAGACTGTGAAGTATCTTCCTGCCCCCTTCCCCATCCTCCTCCCACTCCAGGCTTGCCAGCTCTCTCTGTGAGTGTTGCTATGCCACTTATTTCTACCCTACTTGGGAATATCTGTGATGGGCACCAGAAGAAAACTGAAGACCGGGATGGGACAATCTCTCTGATTAGGTGCCCATTGGGTCCTAAGGCTCTGTTGCATATTGGCCAGAGGCAAATGCCATGAAACGTGTTCACTCCAACTCAATACACATAGCACAAACTCACGAAAGAAGCAGTACTTCTTGTCCCTTTTATCCAGCTAAGTGCTATGCTTTGATCACTAACCATCATTTCTGAACCGGAACAGCACAGAGCTCTGCAACCAAAAAAAATTCACCTCATCTTGCCCCCGGCAGCCTCCTGCTACTTTGCAGAGCACCCAGAAGATCTGAACACTGGCTTGACAATGTAGCGAGAGCCACTTACAAGCAATGCACTTTCCAATGCCTGATGCTAAAATTAGCTCATATTTTTTTATTTCTGAAATAAATGTCTGCCAAATAAGTGATCACCTGGGATACTGCTTCCTAATTTCTAGCCTGCCACAGACAATATGCTCTCAGCAGAACACCTAGTCAAAGAGAAAAACGTATTCTGTACATTGAGACGCAACCAGGAGAGCAGATCACGCTGTATTTGTGGAGCATCACTCTTGGCAACAAAAGGCGGGAGTTATCTTCACATTTTTGGCAGCACTTTTTCTGAGGTCAAGGTCAAAGCAGATATTCTAGTGTCCATATGGCTAATATTTCATGCCAAAACAAGTTACTGCTACAGAAAAAATTCAAAGAGGAAAGGATGAAGATTTATTTTGGATTTGGTGTGTGGAGATAACATTTCAGGAAACTTTCGGCCTGCTGTTCTGAACACACACGATAAAGTGCATTGGCAGATCTTAGGAGATACTAGATTACAATGATTACAATACCTGCTAAAATATTTGGATGGTCTTTGTGTAGCTACTTGCTCTCACACCTCACACACAGAAAAACATCTTTATTGGATTAATATTTATATTTATTGGATTAATATTAATAATTTATTGGATTAATGTTTTTTTTTTTCTCTGGGATATTCCTTAAGTAATAAGGAAGTTGTCAGCTTTTCTGCACACTGTGCCCTGAGGTTAGCAACCCTGATCTTTGGCTAAAAACCTAATATCCATCTGTTCTACTTGAAATACTGATAAATCAGAAGCTTGCTGCTACAAAGATTTATAATCTCTCTGGGGCAGTCTGTTGTGGTAGCAGGTCACCACATCTCAGGCACAGGAATCGAGATACATTTAGCTAGTACCTTTAGCTGGCTTGTAAAGCATTAATAATTATTCAAAGGAAATACTATGTCATAAGTCATTTATTTGACAATAAACAATAACACTCACGACATTTGGCTCTCTCAGGCTTTGACAGTCAGGTTTTGCTCATCTGCTAGCCTCCCTTTAACAGTCTCTGCAGGGCCACCATGGCCCCATAAGCTACAGCTCCTTAGGACCTTTTTTTCCTGGTTTCATGGGCCGCAGTAACTCTTCAGAGACAACCAGTGCTAAACTGTGTCCATAACTACTTAAAAAAATATTCAGCTTAGTAGATCATTGTAAAAATAGCTGGTGCTGGATATTTAGGGAAAACCAGCTGGTAATAATGACTTCACAGTGGGCTTTGCTGGCCCTTTTAAGTAGAATTAATTGGCTTTATAATTTATCAACAGCCAACTGGAAAGCAAGAGTAAAGCTGAAATTAGTATTTTCAGATGCTCTGCATCATCCGTGCAGGGCCACCTAAGCATGTTGCTGGCAGGATTTGCAGTGGCCGGGCTGCCCAGAGCTCCCACTTTTTTATCACTTGAGGGTACGCAGCATCTTACAAAATGGGACTCTTACTATGGCCCCTGATATTAGACTGCCCTGTTTGGCAGCTTTGGCCTAAGCCTAGGAAAATGATTGATAGACTGAATTTCTCTACTAAGGCACAGGAGGCATTCAGCACAGAAATGGACTTAACCAATCTCTTGGGAATTCTTCCCTTCCCAACCTCGCTCTGCTTCACAAATGCACTTGCACGGAGAAAAGTGCCATGGTGGGTACAGTGCCAATTGTCCCCAGTGCCTCAGCTTAGCCACGAGCAGATTATCACTGAAAGGAAACCTTTCGGTTGTTATAAAGTTGTCATGGCCAAAGTGATGATATATCAGATGATAAGGTACGTAGCAGATGCTCCTGGCCAGTTCAAAGTCCAGGTCTGCAGCTCTCTGCCAAAGTCTTTCAGTCTTGGCTGCCTGAGACTCCTCGGACTGACCTTACTTAGGACGTGAGCCCTCTGGGGTAAGAACAGGCAGCCCTTGCTATACGCTGCCATAATGGCAATACAGACAGATGTAAGTACTTTATAGCAAATAATAATTATTAATTATATCTTCAAAGGTCAGTTCACACCATTAGTTTTTTTTTCATAAAGGGCCATTTCTAAGTTATAGGAGCTCATGCTCAGAAGGGGTCATACTGGTTTGGCTTTTAAATGCTGTGTGTCAAATTCCCACTTTTGGAGTCTAATTTTATGACTACATTAAAACCATTCAACCCTAATGAGAAGGTTGCTTGACCTGATGTCTCAGTGGTGTGAACTGTGTCACCCCTTTCTTGCATACTGCACCAAGAATTGAATGTTAAGTACAAAAATGAATTAACTCAAGGATGAAGCACAGCAGAGTGACAGCAGAGTGTACACAGAGGGGGCTGGTGTGCATTTAGCCATAAAAACCCTCCCTGACAATATGGGGCAATGGTTCAAATCTCAACAGGACCTCACTGCAGCACTTCTTTCCATCATATGCTCACAGGAGGAGTCCAGAAATGGTGTGTACGGTTTTGCACGCGAGAGAAATGAAGAAGCTCCTTTACAGCAATTTTTTAAAAGACTGGAGTTGATGTCCTCAGCAAGTCTCAGGAAAGTTGGGGGTTAGGAATATTTTGCTTTCCCAGATGATGAAATCAGAAGCGAGTCCCTACCCAAAGTCCTACCTTTGAGAATCGTTCGGAACTTTCTCACTATCCTTTTGAGATAGGAGGCAGAACTGAGTCCCTCCAAATCAGAAAAAATGAAGCAATTTGGGCCCCAGCAGGTCAAGTTCTTTGACTATTTTATCTCAGGATGTCAGAACACCCCTGCTAGGAACTGATGTTCTGGTTCCATGTAGGAGTTAATACTGCCTGATGCTGCACTGGACACGTTATGGGCACTCAGAGTTCAGCCTTTTTGCATGAGATGGCAGACCATGTGTGTGGCTGTCGAGTCAGCTCACGCGTTCAGCCTCCCCAGGGCACCACCATTAAACAACACAAACTTATGTAACTTGTGATCTAAAGCCTGTGGAAAGGTTCCCAGTGACTTTAGTGGGCTTTGGACCAAGCCCTAATTGCCAAAGATACAGTGGAAACTTTTGAGCTGCGCATTCACATTTTCTACAGCAAACAAATATGCACAAAGAGCTCAATCTGGCGTTTGACCCCTTCTGGCCTCTGCTGCCTTGGACCTTGCGGCAAGACAAACAGAGCCACCCCAAGCTGTACTTGGCAAACATTTTTGCTCTAGGAAGTCAGAAAGAGCTTTTCGTGCAAAGACCTACTGCTGGAGTCATTATTTCAGCCTGCCGTGGGCAAAGGAAGCGAAGGGAGCTGCTCTACAAAAGGACCTATTATCTACAGACCCAGGGATGGGATGCACGTGGGCAGCCTGTAGGATGCTGAAGCCTCTCCGTGCTTCTAAGTCTTGACTTCCTAAGTGATAGTGAGAGAAGGTTGTGCAAAACCTGCTCAGAGCAGCAGCAATGTTATTGTTGCAAAGAAAGCTTTCTTCCTGACACTACTAACTTATCATGTGGCTCTCAGCAAACCCAAAACATTACAGGGAGCAAAATGGATCTTTAATAGATGGAAACTGTGTAGGAAGTATGTATTATTATTTTTGTTATGGTCATTTTCTTTGCAATCTGTCAAAGCAACACGATTTTCACATACGGTGAAGCAGCCTTTGTACAAACAAAGAGTTAAGCAAATTTCATCTCCATGATTGGTGGCAGAACTGAAGGAAGAAAAAGTAGGTTACTCTGCATAGAAAATTTCTCTTCTCTGCCTATCAGTGGCTGTCATGACAGAACTCCCAGGCATTAACTTACAAGTTATTGTCTGCTTTCCCTTGTAAGTATTAGACAGGGTGATCAACTCCAACTTCAATACACAAGGTATTTGATAAAACGTAGAGAACGAGACACACGGAGTAACAGCTCTATTTGCAATAACTTAACACAGCATCAGCAGAAGCTTTGGAAATCACATGTATAAACACAAATTAAGCAGTACTCACTGACACTCCCTGTGAAACAACATTAGTGGTAGCTACAGTCTTCCTATGGCAAGTATGTCCCAGTCCTTTAACAACATAAAAACATTGCAGAACACCCTTATTTTTCCCTAAGATGCACTTCCATCACAGATTTCAAGAGAGTGAGTCCGTAAATCAAAATTCATTTCTGGTCCTCCAGTAATTCCCACAATGGGTGATACAAATAGGACACTGTTGTGTAGTTACAGAGCAGGCATCTCCCAATTCATTTCCCCCCTGCACTAGAGACTCACAGATACTACAGGAATAGGTGCTTTAGAAATGCTTTTGATCCCCTATTTATCTAAATATATACAGACATCTGAGCAGTTGATCCTTCTGAAAAGGCTTACTGACAACCTAGGACAACAGTGATTACTGAGGGGACGGTAATAAAAAGAAAGAACATGACTCTAGCTGCTTGTTCAAGGTAATCACTTACCTGAAAATATCATTTGGACTTGTCAGCAGACATCCTCACGTGCTCATATCACACAGATTTGGAAGCCTCATCACTCAGTAGATAAAGAAAAAATACATCTTCTCCCTAGCGAGGCAGCGGCAGGCAGGAGTTGCTGTTATTGTTGGAATAGGTTTGGAGGAATGAGGACAGAGACAGCCCAGGCAGGCGTGTCTTGCAGGGCTGTGCAGCGAGAGGGCTCACTCCTTTATGGAGTACCTTTGCAACTGCAAGGAAAGATTACTTACTGAGCCAGTCCCCCTCTCTGTGAGCAGATCGAAGGTCTGCTTGGTATTCCAGCTTGGTTTCCCATCAAGTCCAGATACAGTTTGTCTGACACGGGTCTATTCAGATGCCAGAGGATTGCTGGCAGTTCTCGTTTTCTGGGAACAAAACAGCAACAAGCACCCCAGCTGCACGTCCTTGTGAGACTGCTCATTCCCTATTTCAAGGCAGAGTGCCCTCCCTCCAGCGCAGCATTTAGCTTTTTGTGTGTGGATGGATTTTACAGATCCACCTCCTGCTTCTGTACCTCCACCAGACTTTCCACTTCATTCAATTATCACTAATGGCATTAATAATCCTGTCAGAGGAAAATATGTGGAATGAAATAGGGATCCTCTTCTCTCCTTCTCCTTCTTTGGCATCAAAATGCATGTTCTATATTTTATTTTTTCACTCCTCAGTGATGAATGGGCAGTTTCTACTTTGCACCTATAAAAAAAGCCCACAGATCCTGTGATTCTTAAAGCCATAATCCTGTCTCCCTTCTTCTGTTTCTTACCTATTTCTTCTTTTTCTATTTCTCTCTTTCTCCCTGGCACAGCTGGGTGTCTGGAAGAACACACAGCCCAACAGGCACAAAAATGTGCCCTGTTCAGCCAACTACAAATCCCTTGAAAAGCACAGGGAAATGTTAAGAGTGCAACAAGCTGGAGGCTGCTTGAAAGCAGCACAGGAATCCCCTAGGTGTCACAGGACAATCCCTGCTCCTCGGTCTTTGATTCAGCATCCCTGTCATATCCAGGGGTGCTACAACAGCCCAAGTAGTTTGTTACATGGGCTGCTCACAGAAATTGCTCCTCATATTTTGCTAGAGGGAAAAGGCAGTTCCTTCTTCTCTCTCATCACACCAGGTGAGAATATCACAAAGGAGTGACACTGTGACAATAGGTTTGTGGTTTGGCAGCACTAGCAGCTACAGAGCCTCAGACAGTGACCCCAGTGCTGACTTTAGGAGCAGGAAGTCCGTATCAGGAAGGCTAGGCAGGTGCACGCGTTATATCACAAGCATATTTTACCCCTATTTGCACACACCATGTTTTCACAGCCACGATCATTTCATGGAGGATGTGCAAAGACAGAGTACAAACAACAGTCTTAGATCTGCTTTGCATTTTTGTGCTCTTGTGCTGATGTTCCTTTTCTCCCTGCCATTTGCAGTTCACTTCTCATCCTTACTGCTTCCAGTCTGAAGGTTTCTCTAAATAAAGCCACTCAGTGCATTATAGAAAAAATTGTTCCTTACAAATATCAGCTTGTTTAGCAGTTTCTAGAACTCAGGGCTTATTAAGAGCTTGCTGCTGAAACAATGATTTAGCATGAAGCTGCAGCTGGCGTAACAAGAGAACCATGCCACGTATTTTAACCTTTGCTGGAGGATTTGCCACATCTGTAAGTAGTAACTCACCACAGATTTCTTCCCTGTGTGCTGTCATGGATGGAAACATATGGTTCAAAATTGCAGAGACTGTCGTTTGGAATTTCAGATGAAAACTGTTCACAAGGACAGAGGCTCTGTGCATTCCCTTGTCCAAAAACACATGGAACAACCCAAAAATAATTTTAAAAGCACACAAGTGTTCCTCGGTCTGACAGTTCCCCTTTCACACAAAGCTTGTCCAGCCCCAGCTTTGCAAATGCACATCCCTTCCTTTCCACCCTTTCCTTGGCAGCAGTTTTTGTTGGCAGGATGCTGTTGCCAAGGGAGACAGAAAGGATGTGCAGCTGGCTTTTCTTCCACCTGCACTTAGTGCCGCTGATCCTATTTATGTTGCTGCAGAACCTTTGGCTTCTACGAGACCTACCATCAATGTCACCGGACCTTTCGAAGAGTTTTGACAATGACACAAATAGCTGTGGCCTCTGATGGAAAGCTTAAAATAGGATCTTGCCAAAGAGAGGATGTAGTTGATGTCGCAGATGCTGACTCAAGCAAGGGTATCCATTTCACAAGCAGCAATAAAAAGGGGAAAAGGAGGATTCAAAGACATCTTAACAAAGGTTTCTGACGACCCCCCAGAACAGTGAGTAACCTCAGGTATGTAGAAGTTCCATGTCTAAGGTACCTGTGGCTCTGGCAGGCAACTCACCCCATCCTAAAGTAAGTCTCTAACCTACCACGGATTGACTCGTACCCTGGAGAGAGTCCTCTCTTACCACTAGCAAAAGAGGTCACATAGGAGATGACGAAGAAGAGTGGACTAGGACAGAGCCTGGCAGCCTTTCCATGGCAACGCATTAGGAAGCACTTTTCTTTCCCATACAAGAGGGCAAGTGGGCAAGCGCTAATTTGGCTAAAGCTAGGAGCTGCTGCCTCTCAAAGAACCAGCACGCTACCGATCAGCTGCACCTGACCCTTGCGAGGCACGACTTCTGGTGCCTGCTGAACTGGAGAGCGGTAGGTAGTAGCATGGCGTGGTAGGAGCCACTTCTTCGTGCATACTCCTTTTTCAAAAAAAATCGCAGCTCTTAGACCTGCCAGACTCCTTTCAAAATCTTTGCATTTTTAAGTAACTAAGTCATAGCTTTCGATTCCAGAACCAGACGATATGTCTTTTTCAAACCTAATTTCTTCAGGACTGAGCCACCAGCTCTTACTAATTTACACCGATGTACCTATCAATCAAGGACCTTTATTCTAGACTCAGGATAGTCATTCATTACAGCACAGTCATTTTTAGCTTGTCTCCTCTAAGGAAATAAGGTTTGTATGACCAGGTTGTCTATCCCTCTTTCCATCTGTCCTCCCCAGTAACTTTGATCCATGGCTGATTTCAAATATTGTAACACACTGTATGAAAACTGGCAAGGAGGCCAAATAGAGAGCCCTACTCGTGGATCCCCCTGCTCTGACAGTGCGGACATTTATTTCCCTACTTGCAAAAGCTGTGCTTAAATTCTCCAGTTGCAGGTACAGAAATGTTGATACTGCAGTCAGAAGGGATGTTATAGTTATGCATAGGCTGACTAACTTCTACAACCCCTTAAGGTATTTCAGTCATTTCATCTGTTCACTGAAAGTAATTTGGATGATTTATTACTTATGCCCCCTTCAAACTCATTATTACCTCCAAGTGCCTGGTTATCCCTGAGTTTGATCTCAAATGAGAGCTTGTAATGAGGAGCTTGCGCTGATTTGTTATGTGAGCATATAACACACAATTAGGAAGCAACTTGCACATAAACTATTGTATTTACATGCAGGAAAGCTTTGCTCTGATTTTTGGCCATTGCCCAGTTTTAGTAAAAAGGACACTGCCTCAGAGTGAGTAAATGACTTGTTAAGGGGATTGTACAGTTATTCACTGCCTCAGTTTGTCATCTGGGCAAGTGAATCATCTGAGCATTGTCAAATCAAGTTGGCATCAAGGGAGTTAGTATTTTCAGTATGGGAGACTGGCTACTGGTTTTGGGGAAAAAGGGTCAGATTTGAACATGAGTAATTCCCAAGGTGGACCTGGGCTATAAATGGTAGTGAGGGTTTCCATATCCAGATCTTCTCCTGTGAGCACAGCCCAAGGATGTAAGGTTACACATAAACCAGCCAGAAAGGTTGCAACATGACAGTCTTATTATCTGCTGGATTATACAGGGCTAGCAAAGCCTCTGGAGTGAATGTAAGGTTGCTAGGGAAAGAAATGAGCTGTTACTTTTCATTTCTGTTCATCCTTCCTACAGACTAGCAACAGCTTCTGTTGGCTTTTGGAACTAAACTCTGTATTTCCTTTTAACTGTTTTGAGTTGAACCTGGCTTCAGTTGTGGCTGATTTTGGAAAAACCCCAGTGTTCATCACGGCCCACCTCCACGGAGCTGCACAGGTGCTCTGCGAGGAAGTCTGCTGATGGCCTGAGTCGGTCAGCAAAGCCCCTCCACACTCAGCACCGCGTGGAGGTGCGTGCCTGAACCTTGAGAGTGTCAGCAGTGCGTGTAGCATTAGGACATACCAAGATAAAAGGGAAGGATCAAATTTCAGTCTTGAAAATATCAGCTGCTCACTGCAGAGACCAAGAAAGTTTTTTTTTGCTCCATTAGGTGAACTGCAAGATTGCACAGGTATTGAGATATGGATTTTTTGTCCAACCTTTGAAGCTAGGTATTGGACTGGAAGAAATGATGGTCCAAGTTGGTGTAGTAAATCATATGTTCTTGTAAGTAAGGTCACAGCAGCTGCTGGATATAATTTCTGCTAACAAGAGCAGGACTCTGCTGCTTGTATTTCACTCAGTGTTCTTGCTCCTGAATTAGGTTCAATAGGTGGAGATATGCAATATCATATACAAAGAGCATAAGGGCAAGATGGTGATACAGTGTACTTGATTAGTCAGAGGACCGGTAATTCAACTGGAAATACACATGAAGTTAGGATGAGAACCTCAGTTTTTAAAAATATGCTCTATTAACTCTGCAGTTCATTCACTTCTGCAGGTCATATTTCCTATTCAGCACGAATGCTGTTACACAACAAAGTGCAATGTTTCATCTTTCTGTGTGGATGGCTGCTTTTTATATGCACACTGGCAATTTTTTTAAATTCCCCTACTACTATCTGTGTACTGCTTCTGAATGTTATTTTGAACATGCATTGGTCTTGCCTTTTCATTGGAATGCACTGCATGTCCAAAACACCATTTGCAATCAATGAGGGATACGGGCAAAGACTTTAAAAATCACCACCAAGTAAAATCACTAATTTTTACGTTATTTTCTGTCCTTACAGGGGTACTCACATGAAATGTGCACTTAAGAGATGATAAATATGGATGAAGCTTTAAACATGAAAACTCCTCCTTGAGCTCTTGTTTAACTGTTCACAGTGGACTCAGGTCATTTGAGTTTCATCCTGCCTCAAACGTGACAGGCTAGTAAAGTCACATGTGCTTCTTCGTGTCAACGACACAGAATCATTGTTTAGATAATAGTAATAATAGCAGGCATAAGCCCTATATCAGTATTCTTCTCACAGTACTTTATAAGTTATCTATTTTATTTGTCTCTCTCTTCTTTCTGGTTAAACCTGCCTCTATTCATATACAGGACAGCATCTACTTCACCCATTCCCAAAATGTCATCGTCTCCACAGTCAGTTTTATTTTGGAAGGAAACTGGACTGACAACCCTAATAACTTCTGATTATTCACACAACAGCCCTTGAGAAGAGATTAAACGCACCAGCTTTTCCATGTTGCCCTGTCAGCACACAGCCCTTCAGGGATCTTCTCTTGATGTGAAAGTTAGCTCAGCCTCGCTGTTCATTCAGCCTTGACTTCTGTTTCGTTAATACCCGTTTTGTTGTCGGTGATATGACGTGGACATCTCATCTCTCCCCTTCCCCCTCCAGTAACTCCACCGGCAGCCTCATTTTACCTCAGCCAGGCTATTACACAGCTCCCAAAGCACAGCACTGCTCAGCTACTGCTGGTGGGAGCTGGAGTCAGAGGGCAAAGCAGCGACTGGCTGCTCTCCTCCTTCTCCCTGGTACCATCTCCTCTCCAGCACAGCGGCCGTGCAATACTGCACAGCAACCCTGGATGGCTGCTGACAGCACCAAGTGCCCAGACACCTCTGCCTTTACAGTAAGTCCCACAGAAACTTGGGGTGCACCGTGCAGCCTGGGTGCCCGCACAGAGAAAGCAGCACAGGAACAAAGTCCTGAGGCGCTGGTTCTATCGCTTGTCTGCATGATGTGTCTCTAGCCCTGTGATCCGACTGCTGTGCTCCTGGTAGAAGGAGCAGAAATTGATTTTTTATTTTTTTTTTTTCTGGTAGAAGTGCAGAATTGCCAGCCACATAATGGGAAGATTCAGTTTTAGGTGGTTTCAGTGCCTACCTCAGTGGCAGCACCTGGTTTCACTGCGCTGCCCTTAGTACGTATGACTGCCTGGCTCCCAGGGAGGAGTAGAGATTTCCTGATGCATCAGGAATGAACTTCAAACACAGCTGTATGTTGTTTCTTCCAAAATGATGCAAGCACAAACATACCCAGTGGTGCATTTGGAAAGACAAATTCATCCCTGACATAGCTAATAACGTGTTTCTGCCAGTTACGCTGTTCTGATGCAGGCTTTCCTTTGGTTTGGACTTAATTTATTAATATACAAAACATAACCTTGAAACTAGGGCACAGCAGAGCTACTGACAAGTTATGAACTTTCTGTTCAAGCATTTTGAATGAGCTACAATTAAACATCACTCTGGGTTCTCAACAGACGTGCTGGAAGAGCTGAATGGCAGTCAGCTGTTACATTCCCATGAAATGTAATGATAATAGTGACATAAGTGTCTTGTTGTCACACTTTGCACTTATTACATTTTCCCTTTTCTCCCTCTCTTTTAAAGCATTCTCAGCTGTCATTGCACCGGAGCAGTAAAATTATTCCCACTGTAAAGTGCAATATAGGAAAGCAATCCTGTTTGGAGCCAGAGCACTAAGTGTGGCATATCTGCATTAAAGCTGCAGGAGGACATTAGTCTTTGCATTAACATTAACTACTGTGGCTAAGAGAATATATTAGCAACAGCCTTAGTAAAGGTCAGGACACAGAGAGGAAGGAATATCAAGAAGCATTATACAGAGGACATAATTTTAAGGTAAAGTGCTGAGTTTCAGCCCCATCTAATACGAGTTGAAAGGACTGGATGGAAATAAATAAAGGCAGGCTTGCTTGAGGGACCAATTACAGGGCCATCGATAGCAGTGTCAGGAAAAGTCCATTGGGAAAAACGGTGGCTTCTGCTACACTAGTGTAAATCCAGGACAATTGCACTGCAATTAGTCAAATTATTCAGCATATAAATGACTCGGAGAAGAGAACATAGGAAAAACTAAAGGAACCATCAGAAATAAAATATGGTTGGCAGCTGAAAACCAACGTCGCCAAATGAGAAATAAGAAACTATCTGAAGAATAACAGCAGTTAATAACTGGAACAAGCAGGCAAAGCAGCAGAGAGGATCACCTTTTGTTCTCTTCAAATTTGGGTGCTGGGTGGCCACAGGAAGCCATCCTGAAAGCTCAGCACTACCACTGTTTGGCTGTTTCATTTCTTCTTTTACCTGGTTTGTGGGAAACTAGTGTTTCAGTCAAATAGGAGATTGAAATAAAACTCAAGTACTTTTCATACCAAAAATCTGGAAAACAGCTGCTTGGCCCAGGATTATTCACAGACAGTAATTCATATATCGTAGCTAAAAACAAGTTATCATCTGGCATGAAGCAAGGCCAGCTGCTGAAATGCATACAGTAACAAGAAATCCGTGCATCTCAGCCTGAGGTTGTATTTTGGTGCAGTCAGAATCTGGCCTCTCATTTTGGACACAGCCTCAGCAAAGTATTTGAGCAGGAGTTGCTTCCCTCTGACTTTGGTGGAATTACTCGCTAGAGGTGTCACACACGATTAATACTTTACTGAGCTGGGACCAGGGTAGGAGCAGGCAGATAAAGCAGAGGGAGCAGCAAAATAAAAACGTACCTATGCTGTTACAGGCATAAAGCACAGATTTTGAGGGGTTGTACAGCATGTTGCTCTTTATGCAGATACATTGCTCTCCCATTCTGCTGGGCTTATTTACTATATATTTATTCAGAAGTGTCCCTGCTGGGAGCTGTTCTTGCATGCTCATTCACTGTCAATTACATTGCCAGAAACACGGCAGCACCTACAGCAATGTTTCTATTGCATTACAACTATTTCCTTAAGATGACCTTGGGTCTGAGATATTTATCAGCAGGGAAATAAAACAAAAAAGGGAAAAAAAATGCACAGCAACAGTTTGTAACAATTTGTTCATGAAGGTGGTGTGATTTGAGCTTGCAAATTACAGGCAAACACTTTGTGCTTGCTATGGCAGTATTAAAGCGTCTCTTCCTAAGAGCTCCATGTCAGGTTATGCCTCTTGTCTAAATTAATGCTTCCAATTAGTCCTGTTTTATTGCGCATCCATCACAGGAGATTCACTGGTAGGGCTTTGAACAATACAAATCCATATACTGGTAATTACGAAAAAATACATTTAGAAAGACACAAATGTTTCATATTTATCAGCAATGCCTTGGGCCCTTTACAATCTTTTTCTGACATATTTTTAATTTCTTCAGCCAGATTAATCCTTGGGTTTAGTAAATAACTGCAGTCAAAGGCTGTATAACACTTTGCACTAGGTTTGGGCTTGGCTACTTGTTTTTTTCAGCATGTCTCTCAAAAAATCATCTAGCTACCACACGTGTCAAAGGCAGTAGCTGAACTTCCAAGCTACGTGGCACACACCATGTAGAGGGAAAAAAAAAAGAATCCAGACTTATTCCTTGAATTTGCATCATATTACCTAACTTATCCAGTGCTGTTTCCAAACGTTCTCTCTTTTTATATGTAAAATTTTTGGCACATGTTAAAAATGTATGTGGAATAGCTTAGAAAGGACTGAAAAGATGGTAAAAGGATTGAATGTACCTAAGGCACTGACCAAAATTATGGTTCCATAATAAGCCTGTGGTTTTTAAGAGACACATAACTGTCACAATAATTATTTAATTGGGCTAAAACTTTCCAGGTTTGGAGTCGGTCCAGATGTGATATTTCCAGAAGGCAGGAGGAAAAGGACCAGTGGAAGGCTCAGCCCTAAACTGAAACAGAGAAAGTGCTTATCATCTGCTTGCTCACTAGTGTCTCAGGAGCAGCTGAGCAGAAACACCCTTTCCATACCAGAAGAGCCACTCTCTGCAGAGCATGATTAAAAGGCAGATATGATGTTCAAAATAACTTAGGAATTATTTTAAAAATGATTCCTGAAAACAAAAGAAATACATGTATTTTTAAAAATGAAAGATTATGAGGAATTGTTGGAAACCACAACAAGTGACACCAAGCTTTAATCTGAGCAGGGGCTTTTCACTGATTCCTTATTGTCCAGTCACCTATAGATTGGCTCTGGAGGCACAAGGAGAGTACAGCCTCCCTCATGAAGACCCCTCTGATATAAGAGGACTATTCACATAGCACTGACCTATCTTAACAGCTCTATCTCACCGTCTATCCCAGCTCTTCATGCGAGCATGGGACAGGGACATGGACGAAGGGGAAAGGGTGTAGCTGGAAAGCCGTGCCTCTGGGTTCCTGCAAGAGAGATGTGCCCAAGGAGAGACTGAATCACTTTGGAGAGAGCTGCTCTGCTTCATTTCTGCTTGAAAGAGAAATGTTTTAAATCTCGTTCCCTTGATGGCTCCAGAACAAGAACAGCCTGGTGATGGGTTCAGGGTACCTCAAGCTTCGGGGTACGCTCAGTGCACACAGTGCACACAGCAACAGTGTTTTCCTACTTGCTGCCATGCAGCCCATATGGGAGCCTGGGGGAAGAACGACGTAGAGATCCTAGCAGGGATGAAACCAGCAGGTTGCTATAGAAGTTACTCTTTAAAGTCCTTCAATTTTTAATAAAGATTCAGTTCTGCTTCTACAACTTGCTAAAACTTGTCCTGTGTAACTCTATGGAGGCTTTTAACTCCACACAGCATTAACTTTTCCACAAATGACAGAGGTAAAGAGCCAGTGGATCGCTGCTCTTTAGCCACACATATGGATGGATGGATGGATGGATGGATGGATGGATGGATGGATGGATGGACGGAAGAGGTTCATTTGTCTTTTCCTGCAGCAGGACTTGTGGGGTGAGCAGGCCCCATCTCGCCCATTGTTTTGGACTTCTGGCCCAGGTAACACATGTGCTTGACCATCTTATACGCAGTTTAGAGCAACAGACCAGATCCTCAGCTCATGTGAGTCGTTTGGCCCTACTGAAACCCAAGAAAGCACAGACAATATGGAGCCGTCCGGGGGCTGGCTCTGTACCTGGAAAGTTGCAAGGCCAAGTGCATTTCATTGTTGGATGACATTTTTACAACTCACTTAAATCCAGAAGTGCAGAGCAACCCTTCCAAAGCTCCAGCCCAATAATTGCAGCACAGTTCATTAACAACATCATGTCAAAACGTGCTTCTCCCTACACTTCCCTCCTCAGACAGAGCTGTTGAGATACCAGCCTTAAACAAACACACTGATTGCAAGGAGAAGGAAGAAAGGGAGGAGAGAATGGGAAGGGAGAAACTGAATAATATTTTTAGATGATAGGACAAAATAACCAATTGTAATCTCCATTTAAAAAAAAAAAGAATCACCCATTCATTCTCAGGAATGAATATGATCAAACTCAACCTCCACAGAATAAGAGTTGCTGATGGCGATTATGCAAATCCCATTCTTAAAAAATGCCTGACGGTGTACTTTTACATTTCTTTCAGTGATGTGTGTATGATTATGCTGAAGAGTCTTCTTGTCCAAAGAAGAAATCTCTGGATTGACAATCCATCCCTTCTGTGTACCCACAGGCACAGGCAGGCTGTAACAGCAGTTGTGGGGGAATAAGGCTGGGCTTATCTGTGTTATTTTTATTAACATATACATATACATTTAATGTTTAACTTTTGTTCATCTTTTTA
The DNA here is from genome assembly GCA_013399475.1 of Chauna torquata. Classification (NCBI taxonomy): domain Eukaryota; kingdom Metazoa; phylum Chordata; class Aves; order Anseriformes; family Anhimidae; genus Chauna; species Chauna torquata. Next base: position 190,706 of record VXAL01002023.1, on the reverse strand, counting down.
TTGATAAATAGATTTAAAAAAAATGCAATCTTTTATAGTTTAGATCTAGACCCCTCTTCCAGTAAACATATCAAGATCTTCAATTTGTCAGAAGTTAGAAAAAACTATTGACAACAACTGCCCAATAAAGACAGTCCCACGAATCAGGTGGAGCAAAATGAGATGGTCTGAAATGTCCACACAGCATATTCTCCATTGGGACAGAAGATAAAAATCCAGACTTGCAAGACTCCTTGTTGGTCTCTGTTACAGACCCTAGGCAAAACTATCTCATAGTATGCACCATCATCTTGACATACAGCTAAATCTCGTACCAAGTATGCACGGCATACACCTTATGAAGATAAAACATATTTGAAAGGATGATTTGTCATGCAAAGTGAAGCCACAATCATATTTGCTTAAATCTAAATATATGTCACGATGACAGAGGCTCAGCTCAGTCGTAAGGACTGAGTGCTCTGACCAGTTCACAAGGGGTAAAATTATCTTGAACTGAATGGATGAGACTCCATGTTGATGCACTGACCTTAGCTAAACCCTGCTGTGGGCCCGAGCAGAGAATTGCCTCAAGGGATGCCAGGGAATAGTGGGGCCACTTGGGGAGGCTTCTTGTGATGGTGTAGGAATAGACAGACTTGATTTCCTAACTGCTGTTTGTCTGCAGTTTGCCTGACATGGCACGTGACAATCCAATAACAGGCAGGGACTGGAAAAACCCACTTTCTGTAAATACGCTATGGACATAAGAGGTTTTAACTTGTCTATTCCCTTTAACCATTTACAGCTCACAGTGATTTTTCTTGGGTCAAACAGCTCATCTCAAGGTGAAGGGTCACAAAGTGCCACTTTGGTGGAATTCTGTGGAATTTCATGCAAGGCCTCAGGCTGACAGAAACAACAGTATGCCCCTAATGAAAACCCCAAATCAAAGGCTAGTTCAAACCCACTCCATGGATTCATGCGACTGATCCCACAACACTTTAATCAGATATAATCTATACTTGCGTTCTGCATTTCTAAAAAACCAAAAGTTTTTCTCAAGTATGTCCTTCTCCTGTCACTAACATGTAAAGTCAAAGTCACTTAAATGACAGCATTAACTCTTTAGTTACTGTTCACTGGAACAGTGAAGATCATTAGAGAGATCTCTGCAGATAGCAGTCTTAGAGCATAGCTATGAGGAAGGAAAGGAAAAGGGAAGGACAGAGGAGATGCTCTAAGACAGGGAGAAAGAGAAAAGAAAAAGGGGAACAGAGGAAAATAAAAATGGAAAATGGTGCAGCATGTATATTTTCTTACTGAGTGATACTGGATACAAGAAATATGTTCAGAATAAATAATGTTATCTGCAAAGGTTCTATTCCTGCTCATTGCATAAACCTCCAATTGACATGGCTGAGATATCTACGCCATGCTGAATGCACATTTTTTATACCTCAACTCATGGATTGGCACCAGAGCTGGAATTGGGCCTTTCGTGCAGAATAAATCTGACATTCCTCCTTTCGACTTCTGTTTAGCATTCGAGGAAAAAACAAATTTCTTCATGAATATGCATAAAATGTGCCAAGATGCCCTCAGACTGGCATTTCAGTGGGGCTGCTCTGCTGTAATTCAAAGCAAAATTTGGCCTTCGACTCTAATTGCTCCCAACTCTAGAAATATTGAATTGATTTTCTTCAGACATGAACTGTTTTCTCCTTCATCACTGAGGTCTATAAAACAAGCTGAGTTCAAATTTCCTAGCGTCAGCTGTTCTTGAGTTATAAGGGCAGAGAAGCTGCAACTGGAACAAATAGGAATATCTGGTTTCTTTTCACGCCCACATATCATAAAAACAGCCAAGCTGATTTTGCTGAGAGTTCTCAAAATATTCACCTTTAGGCAGAGGCCAAGCCTGAAAAGTATACTGGTCCATCCGAGGAACTTGCTTGAGAAAACTAGGAGTGTCTGAAAAACGGGGGTAAGCCTGGAAACAGAAATTGAGCTGAAGCTGTAATAATGTTTTGCTTTCACAGGACTAATTAACAATTCCCAATACTTGGTAATAAATCCGCTTTGTAAGAGCCTACATGTTCCTGAGTGGGCCTGTGGCTTTCTTCTTTCCTAGAAGAGACATTTTTGCTCTTAGCATCAGATAATCATAGGTTGTTTAGGGTAATTTTAATCTGTTTCTTATGTCTGGCAGACAGAAACTCTGCCACGATGACTACTGGGAACGTCTGCAAGACTTCACCCAGTTCCTCACTCTTTGCCAGCTTCAGCAGCCCTGTCTTTCAAGTTCAGCCTTGCAGCCAGAACCACACAAGCTGCTAGCAAAGCCTGGCCAGTATTTTTATCATCACCCAATACATTTATGGCTGTCACATCGAGACACATTGATAGGATCAGGGGCCATCACTGTGTTAGGCATTGCAGGGACATTGTAGTCATAGTGACTTGGTAGTCCATCCATTCTCCAAGAAATACTTGAGCCCATGCTCATCTTCTGCAGCTTTGGTAAGAGCAAAATAGATTTATTAAAATTTGAGCCACTGGGAGCAAAAGCCCCAGGTCCATCTGCTTAACAGTGGATGCTGCTTCAAGCAGGAATTCAGATTTGGTGCCTAAAACACACCTTGCTTTGTTGCACATACGATACACAGACTAGCAAGAAAAGCTGTTTTAGTTCTAGATGTCCCTTTTTGGATAAAAAATATTTGCGCTCAAAAACCTTCTGAGCAACCTATCGGAATGCACATCCTCAGCCAAAGGCAGCAATTTTGAAACACCACGTACGTACCCTGTTTCACATGTCACTCCCCAGGACAGGGAATCTCTAGTGCAACTTGCAGCCACCGAAGACATCACATGGAGCCACCATGTGAAAACATGTTATTACTCGGTTGTCACGCTGTCAAAAGCTGCAACCACTCACTGCTCTAGAGAGCCATGAACGACTTGTTTTGCTCTTGATCAAGCTCTTCTGGCAGATATAGGAATACTGAGACAGAAGTGCCCATATCTAGATCACCCAAAAGAAGGGATGCTGAAGTGCTGAAACATGGTTTTGGGGCAATTAAGGGCAAGCACTGTGGGCAGAAGATAGCAGTTTCTCAAGGACCCAGGCATCTGCTCTGCCATTTTTGCTTTGTGCTTCTGAGACAAAAAACTCGCACAGTCCCTCTGTGCTATTAGGAATCCCTCTCAGGTTCACTCTTGTGCTGATGCTCTAACAACGATCAGGACATAACGAGACGCAAGGGGAATGGCATCTGCCTTTCCACAAGGCACCTGTGCTGCACTGAAGTCATGGAGGTTACAGAAGCAGAGCTGAGAGCAGATTCTGACCAATTATCTTCTGGCTGGTTTGAGAAATTAACTGTAATAGCAAAGCTGCTCCTGTTTGGAAATGGGTTACAGAATATGCATATTTTGGGGGTTTTGCTCCCCATGGTGCACGCATGCAAGTCCCATTTAGCTAATGTGGCTAACGTGGGAATGCTGAGATGTGGAGAGACAAATTAAGAGGAGGTTTACCACTCAGACTTTCAGTGAACATATAGTATTCTTATTTAAAAATAATAGAATAATGGTATTTATAAAGCATCTGCAACACAGAGTTCAGAAAAACAGGGTAATTTGATTAGAAAAACATTACAAGTGCTGAAAATAATTATATAACACAACGGTAGCAACAATAAAAAAGTATGTACAAACTTGTCCAGGGGCTTAGGGGATAGGAGAAGGGAGAAGAGTGGTTTTTAATTTTTCTTTTTCTTTTTTTTGAAAATGAGAAAAAAAATGTTTTTCATAGTGGGAAAAGAAGATCAGACAGATTTTAGGGGGGAGCAGAGGTGACATGCAGTCTTCAGGGCTATGGGATATATTCCAGTAGAGAATACATAGGATTTTGTTGTACTTCATATGAAACGAGTTACAATAAGGTGGGAGGTGACCCTGTGTTTATCCCTGACTTTCCAATGAGCAGGTGATTTAGCATATACTCAGCTGCCTGGGATTTGCATGTGGAGTAGCTCCATGTCCTGGCCAGGACTCAGCAGTCCTGGAGTGTGCTCTTGCTGTCCGTAATGCAAAACAGGAGCACAGGAACGATGTCCACAGTCTAGGGAGCACTGATGCATCGCTCAGGGTTAATTTGTTTTATGGATTCACTTCCCAAACACATAGTTAATGAGTCCAGAATCTATAAACACCAGCCCTCAAGCATGCCCTGTTGTGTCAAAAGACAAGCGACTGTGAAGAGCTAGGCTAGGACACCACGTGCATGTTTCCGTCTTTCTTCACAAGGGACCTCAGCCACACAGAGACTGCATGCAAAGGAACGGGCAGAATTTGACATCAGGACAAAGAGACTTTCAAATGAAACCCCCCCAAGCCTTGACATCAGTCGTGCTGCCCTGCTTGCCCCTGCCTTCCCACCAGTCACCGAAGGAGCCTTCTGGTGAAGCTGCCCAAGGGCTGACTGCAGCTCCTGAGAGCACAGGGACTTATTACAGCATGCTGCAACCAGCTGGCTTTTTAAGGACATAATATGAAAGCTATCTATCTATCTGTATGCTACAATACTGTTTTATATCTATCTGTCTGTCTGTCTATCTATCTATCTATCTATCTATCTAAACAGGATAATATCTATGCCAGTATATGATATTACATTGTTACAATAGTTCAAAACATTTGGTGCACAATTTCACAGTTGCTTTACACAGCCAGACATCCTCCAGTCCACTCAACGTATTTTGAGTAAAATATTTTGTGGACAGAGAAGTACGTGGCCAGCATCGCTCTGCAGCTGTCTTCACACACAGGCACGACAGCAGCCAAAGACACGAGGGCACAGCAGCATGGCAAAGTGACCTCCCCCAGGTTCCTGTGCTATTTCTGTTCCGCTACAGGGTAGGAGCCCCACCTGACCAGCTCGCTACTGAGTGATAGCTGGGATGTAAATTAAATGGACGGAACATTTGCCTGCATGTACGGGGAGGGGGGGGGGACAAATAGGAAGGGAGGGGGAAACAGTTGATACATAGCAGTCACTGCAGAGCAGTAAATATTAGCATTAATTTTGCTCATCACAACTGCACATTCATTATACCTTTCCACATACCAAATCCATAAGTGCGTATGTGCTGAGCCAGTGGCCTGCCATAGCAAGCAGCAAATAATGAATGATGTATTACCTCTCTTATAATGGATTGGTTATTTCAACCATACTTGCCTTGATGTGATAAAATAAATGACAGCAGTTTTGCTAATACATGGGTTTTCTGCTCTCCCCCTCCTTTCAAATAGGGCAGAAAGGTGTCCTTTAGCATTTAAAGCCATGCAAGAACATTATGTATGATGGTAAATGACTATAATGTAGTATGCCATAAACTGTATCGTCTGTTTGGAAAAGAAGCTGATAGGAGGTAAAAAGAAGGTATTTTACACATGATAGAGGTAATAAATCTAGGGTTTGCTGCAGGATTTAGATCCAACTGGAAATAAATCCATTGCAAATATTTTTGAAGTATTGTATAGCTACATTAAGAAAGGACTCTGGTACTGAGCTGAAAGTGCTTCTGGTTCAGCTGGTGATATCACAGCTTTGCCAGTCAGATACTGATCATATCAATCAGTTTTCTGTTTCAGACTGATGATGGGAAAGTACTGCATGACTAACGTTACTACATCCTCCATTAAAGTGCAAGCCCTGATTCAATGGCAAAGAATGGCTGCTCCATGACCAGAGACCACTGAGTCCTGCAGAGTGGTCCCCCAGTGCCAGCAGGAAATGCAGAGGAAAGAGACTTTGGTGACATCTCCAGAATAAGGTTATCTCAGGGAGTCAGAGGGAGGCAGAGACCATCTCAAAGCTGGGAATACTGGTAAATTTGCAGTATGACACAGATGTCCCTGAGTTCAGAAAGATTCAGATATATTCAAAGCAAGCTGCAAAGACTCAGGGTCTGATCCTGAGGCCACTGACATCAGTGGAAGGATCTCCACCAACCTAAAGTGGCTGTAGATAAAACCCTTAGCTTGGCTCTCATTTTATACAAGCTCCTAGGCCCTGCTCTGTACCTGCCGAATGGCAATGACCCTGGACTGCCCTAATCCTTGGCAATGGGACAAAATCATGCCAGGAAATGGAGCAACCCCCGTGGTGTGAGGGCTGCCCTGCCTGGTTCAGTAGGGCTGGATGCTAAGCCTGTTAAATGCTGCCTGCAGCCATCTGCACTTTCTCCAGCTGCTGTGGCTCTCATCTTCCCTCCGAGAAGAGGCACCAGCTCGTGGTGATATGGCAGCTCCCTCTTCTGTTTTCTGGCTTGGACATGGAAGTTCCTGACACCCCAAGGCTTCTTGATCCTCATCTGGTTATTCATTTTCCAGCACTCCCACTGCTTCTTGGGATTCTCATTCCTCAAAGGTGTATCAGACCCAGACTGACCCTGCAGCAAATGTACTCACTCCTGATGTTTACCATCACCACTATTAGTGTTTTTTTGCTGCAGATATTTTTTCCCTGATGAATGCTGACTAGTCTCTTTCCCTTCTGCCACTTTGCTTAAGTTACATGTGCCCTCAGAGAAAAATGTGGCAGCATCATGAACAGGAATGGAAAGCTCTGTCATATGGAGAGGCTGGGACGCAACGTGATTATCATATTAACCAACTCACTGCCCTTTGGATGCTTGGCCCACATCCAGCAAAGTGACATCAATACGGTGCTCAGGGCAATCACTGCAAGTCATCATATTCTACCAAAATGTCAAGCAGAGCCCTGGATGCTGTGGGGACCTCAGACACTGATCAGCAAAGTGCTGCACATCCCTCTGCTGCTGTAGAAAATACTGAGAGCGTTGAGCATTGCCTGGGAGGAGCTTTGCACCCAGCCAGATCCATGCTTCCTCAGCAAATCATGCAGCGCATTGCATGGAGGCAGCCGTGCTGCTTGCCCGCGCACTTGGAAAGTGCACTGAAACCATCATGTAATCCCTTGGAGGCGAGCAAGCCAAAGGATACTGTTAACAATTTTCTACAGCAAACATTAGGTGCGATAAGCCAAAATATTATATGGACATCTGGCCTTGCCTTGCTAATAGAGAGTATTTTCTTGCAGGATTTCTTTGAGAGACCTTCTACTGAAATGTGAGAATTTCAGTGAGCCATGTGTGCTTTGGGCTGGGTAAATGAAGGACTGAATTTGCACCCCGCTAGCCCAGTTAAGCTGCTGCTGAAGTCATAGTGTCTGTCTGCAAGCGACCAAGATGTGACCCACCTGGGGTGGGCAAAGGCACAGACCGAACCGCCTCTTCCAGCTGTGAGTTATACCCTTTTTCCAGTGCTGTCACACATGAGCTGGGCCACAGCAGAGTCTGGACTTTGCTTTAAATGGCTTCTTCAGGCCTGGTAGCAGTAGAGCCATGACAAAAATGTTGACCCTTTTAGCAAACGAAGGTTCATTTCCTACACAGTCTATCTTCTGTTTTCTCCCTAATCCATCAGCGAAGTTACAAAGCCAAATTTCCATGGCAACAGACTGTGAGGTCAGAGAGAAAGTATTATGCAGGATCAAGCATCTGAAGTCGAACTGGGGATGGAAAAGAACAAATTACTTAAAAAAATTAACAGTCATAGCAAAGGGAATAATGAAAAAAAAAAAAAAAAAAGAATATGGGTCAGATAATCTGCTCCTGGTGTGAAGAATCCATTTTCCAAGAAAGCTGGTGCCAGCAAAAACACTCCTTCGCATAGGCAGAATCCCAGTTTGTCTCTTTGCTTCCTTTGAAGTCAAGAGGAACTCCAGTGGGAGCAAAATCTGGTCATCCTAGGAACTGCAGGGGAATTCCCAGTAATCCGGAAAATTTCCCAGTACCTGCCTCACCTTGCTTAGCAGGGGCCCCTGCCTGTGCCACGAGCCTCTAGTGAAAGAATACCACCACCTCCACAGGTGGTGGCACACGGACATTCTGAACATTTTTTTCTCTGGAGAGCATGCCATCATATTTTTCCTTTAAAAATCTGCTCACAGGAGTTGTGACCACAGCGTGAAGCCGTGTTTAATCAGCAATTAATTGTTCGCTCCCTAGGATAGCCCTAAACCAGGCTCCGCGCCCGTGCCCAGGTGCTCCCAGGAGAGCGGCTACCAGTGCTGGATGCGGCCCCGGCACGCACCCCGCTGGGGCACCGGAGCTGGTGGTGGGAGCCCTGCAAGGTGCGAACACGGACAGCGGGACTTTAGCAAGAGAGACCAGCAAGAGAAGTGGGAATACACATTTTCCTCGACAACATTCCCATTCCTTCGTCAAAGCCTGGGGTTGGACAAATTGTCGCACGATTTCCTTTTTTCACAGGAAAGCTGACAGTTTTCTCATATTTTAATAGGGTCTCCTGCTGTGCCTGGGACACACTTGCCGAAGCGGCCCCATGCGATGCACCTGCCGTACCATCGCAGCCGCCACGCTGCGGCATCGCTGTGGGGCTGGAGCCCTGTCACAGAGGCAGCACCTTTCCTCCCCCTTGCGCAATGCCACCTACTGCATTGCCGTATTTGTTACTGCCTTCCCCCTTCTAGGGGCTGATCTAGTACCTACGGTTCTCCAGAGACATCTAATTAAGCGCGTTGTGTGAGCCCCTTGTCAGATGAAAGCCGACGATTCTTTAAGCCACGGGCTGGCTGGCTGCCCCCCAGGACGTGCGTCTCCCCCACGGTAGGGCTGCCTTCCCTCCTTCCTGCGCGATCAGCAGACGCTGCACATCAGAGGAGACAGGAGGCTCGGGGACCTCTGCCTGCCCTGCAGGGGATCTTTCTCCCTTGCTCAGGAAAGTAGGGGAGGCAGGCAGTGCTGGACCCTGACAATGTGCTGGTGGTGTTGGGAGGGAAGGCAGGCAGATACCAAGAGAAATCTCCAGCGCACATCTAGGTTTCATAATTGTGACTTTAAATTACTGCTTTTTCCGCTGCTTCATCTGAGAGCATATTTGAGTCGATCTGAATATCAAAGCAGTTCAGAAAGTCAGTGGGGCAAGGAGCAGGGCAGAGTCTGGTGGGGAAATAAAAAAGCAAGGGAGGAGGCACAGAGATGGTACTGCAGATAGCCTGGATTAAAGATGAAGAAAAGAGGTGATGTGACTGGCCAGGAGGTAAAGCTACTCAACTTAAATACGGCTATTTTTAACCCGCCTCGTTTTCTCAAATAGACGTTTTATGGTCTATTCATAGGCTACACATACTGTTTTTGAAAAAAATGTTTTCTGATGTGGGGTGACAGAAGAGCTATGATACAGCTTTGCACTAAAGTACTACGGAGTAATCCCTGCTGTAAGACAGTTTCTCCAAACAACATCTCCAGAACAAAGCCAGAGCTTGACTTGGCTCCCAGGGATGTGCATTTAGTGCACATGGCCATATAAAAGCATAAACAAAACCTATTGGATGAAACGACACTCTGCAACCCTGAAAACTGAAGAGGAATATATATGCACGTGGTGGAACACAGCAGAGCTCCTGAAGCACTCCAGACTCTTCACAGTACATAACTGTTCGTGGCTCTAGGAGGTGGAACGTATTCAGGTCCATAAAACAGAGTTGGAGGAGACAATATGTCCATAGCCCCTCTGTAGAAGGAACGTACAGAAGAGCTAATTGTGTAACATAGCCTGAAAGACCAGATCACTACTTCTTTTATTAGAATTTCCCTTTTCCAGCAAAATACTCCTTGTCCATAATGCCAGGAAAAGCCTAGAAGGTATTAAGAGAAAGCATGCCAGCTCCACAGCATGTTCCCCATCACTCTGGTTCTACGTAAATCCTTCACTGGGTCACAAAACAAATTCACACACATCAATAAAAGCCATTGCCTATGCTTAATATCCAGGGATTCATCAGTAATGGATGACTGTGTTGTCACCAACAGGATGGCTGTTTGGGAGCTGCCTCACCAATGGCTTCAAGGGAGCTGGAGATGCTCGCAGCTATAAAATTGTATGCATATATATTACATGTATGTGTGTGTGTGTGTGCGTATAAATATCTACATGCACACAGGTATGTATGCACACACACACAAACACAAACCTATAATTAGTATTTTCACATTCACAGGCTCTTAAACTGCCCGTATGATGTAATTAGCATTATTATTCTATTAATTTGATTTTTCTGCTGTCTTGAATTTAAAGATAGCACATATGGTGGTTTGCATTACTGAAGTATACAATAATCAGTCTTTGTTTAATTCCGAGCTGAGTCCTCTCACTTTTCCCCATATGTTGTTTTGAGGGTTAGCTTTGCATTCATTTCCTTCCCTCCCTTATTGATATTGAAATATTCTTACTTCTGATTCTTCTTTCATTGCTCCTATTGGTTTCACACATTTTCTTCACATAGTCATGGGTACTTACTGGTTTTATGATTTGCACATTTTCACCCATTTATAAATTGGCTCTCATACAAGTCAGTCAAAATCACATTTTGATTAAAACAAGACATAACAAAGTCATTTTTCCATCCAGCTTTCAGAACGGTTTTGAAATGAGTTAACGAAATCTTGACTTGTTTATCTGCAGTTTCTAGGTTGGCTTATACTTGCATTTGGGTGGTCATTTTCTGCCTCTCTGTTTTGTTTAGGATCTGCTCCAAACTTGGCAGCTATTTAAAAGTTGTGCGCTCTTCTCAAAACTTGCCATATTCCGTCTTTATTCAGGCTACCTTTTAAGGCTTAAAATTAACATGTTATTATTGTTTCTGAAGACCCTTCAGACTTTGACTCCTACCTATTGGAGAAATTCTGATTTCTGTTTATGTACTTGCTCATAATTTGGGTTCTGTTTCCAGTCTGTCACTTGCTAAACCATCTGTGCCATCTGGAATGCGCCTGGCCCCAATTTGGTGGGATTCTCTTCCTTATGAAATTCATGAGATTCAGCCTGCAGATGCTTTCACTGCTTCTCTGACAAATTTAGTTAATTTGGCAGCTTTGAGGTTTTCATTTTTCTCAGTTTCTAGGACCGCATCTTGTTCTTGTTATTATGCTATAGGTGCTGGGGAACTATGGAACATGTATACATATGAAACATTAGAAACCTTTCAGTTTCAACAGCTTTGACATATAAGTTAACACAAATATTTGGGTAGTCAAGACCTTTATGAGCCATTTTACATCTTGTGTGCTGTAAAATCAAGGGAACTTGAGAGTGCTGGTATAATGTAAATGAAATTCACAGCTGAGCAGAGGGTCACCATCAAGTTTATATTCCAGATTAAGTGGCACTGCAGACACAGCATCAGAAGAACCAGAATTGCCAAGACACTTATTCAAACGTTCCACAGAGGTAAAATCACAACTTAACGATCCGTACACAAACCCTTAGAGGTTTTAACAGACAGAGTTGTTGGCTCCCAAGAACTAAAAACATGCTGGAGACCTAAGGATCTGACTTTGATGCTTTCCAAACCAACTAGGTCGCCCAGTAGGCTCATGAAGGCTGATGAAACTGGCCAGACTTTTGGTGGATTATCTGAAAAACTCGTTAATCAAAATATACTGGACCAACCATGGGTAAAACGGAGGTAAACATGGTCTACGTGCTTCTAAATCTGGCATTATAAAGGTTACTCACTTATCAATGCCCAGGCTGAAAGACCTTACAGGAATTTTTTTTTCTACTTTTTTTATTTGCTGACTCAACACTTTTCTGACCACATTCACCTTCTAGGAACTAATACTTTGGTGTACAAAATATTGGTGATGGAAGAATTGATCCAAAGAGCACAGTTCTAACATGAGACAAACATCAGTGTATTGGATTTCAATGAAAGAAAAAGGAAATTTTCCTTATGTTTTCCCCCAACCCCCTAGACAGAAATAATTAAATGTGAACATGTAAAGTTAAGCACGTTAACATGTATTCTAGAACCTTACAGAAGTCAGCCTATTGCCAGGGGAGTAATCCCACCTAGCTGAAGTGATTTGGAGAAAATGAGAAAACCCAGGTAATGAAAAACTTCTGAAGCCAGATGGCACGCAAGTCCATCCTGCTGTGCTTATCTGTTTTTCTCTGTCACTACCCCATTGCTGCCATGGCTCAGTCTGCTTCATATTACGGCATTAAACAAAGGTTCTGATTGTTGGCATTTCTGTCAGCTAGGTTGTCATCAGAAAAAGTTCAAAGTGAGCAGAAGGTCGGGGGCAAACACTACCAAACCAAAAGGGCTGTCGTCAACATTGAGAAAGAGAGAGGACACCACTGACGCCAACCTCCACCCAATCATTTCCTTACCGCCATAAACATTGCCTCTTGCTTTGTGTGGCAGTCACAGCTCTTTGGAAAAAAAACGATAGTAGTACCACAGCAAACAGGGAAGGGGAAAACAAACAGTAAACAGACTTTGCTGGTTATGTTTTCTTCTTCAGTGTAGGGAGTCATGGAGCTGTATTTTGCGTTATTAACAGCAACCCAACTGCCACAGCTTGAAGCTCCCACTAAGGTTGGATGGTGAACCTGGCATCAATTTACGGAGGTGCATTTTATTTCCATGTCCTAATATTGCTGCCCCCTTCAGATACAACGTAAGCTGGTGTTGTGATTACAGTTGTGTTTAGTAACACCAAAACACACAGCGAAGCCATGTAAGGTTAAAAGGTGCTATCTGAATTTATATTTGTTGATGGCATTAATGTCAAAGACTCCTTTGGAAGACCCAAAGCGCAGTGGCCTGGATTGATGCTAATGGTAAACATCCCAGCAGGAACTGATGCGTGCTTCATCACGATGCTGGAAGGAGTTTGTCTGCTGGCCAAAATCTCTCTCCTACTGTTTATAAAACACTATCTCACTGAACTAGCCCCCTTTTTACAGTTCATTACTGCACAGCCTTTTAAAGGGGTTGGCTGCTATTCAATTTCATGGGTTCAGAACTGCAGAAAAGCACCTTTCAGGGCATCTAACCTTCCCTCCAATCTCCTGGCTACTCAAAGCACTACGTAATATTTCATTAGGTCTCTTGCTTAGAAATGCCTTGTTCTTTGTTCCTTTGACAATCCCAGGTGAAGAGAAAATCCACTGATCCTGTGTACCACAAGTAATTAGAACCAGGGCTGCATATCATTCCGGTAAAGTTGTACAGGTCAGGATTTTAAACATGAAATGAGTTTCAGCAGATTCAGCACTCTGTCTCGGAATAACGCAGCCTGTAAATTGAAAATGCCTTTAAAAGATGACTTTTTTATTCTTCATTGTCTTTAATTAGTGTTGCTATAATTTAAAAACAAAGCTGGTGTTTCTCCTGTTTGTAGGATACTGGGATTGTGGTGAAAGGTATCACATTGTATATGATGTAACTGTTAATTCTCCTAACAATTTTTATGATTCCCTTCAAATTATTTATCTTCCTTGTGTACTCATATTTTCACTTTTGATAGCAGGCATTTAATTTTTATTACCATAAAAAAGCATTCTGAAATCCTTTTATGATGAGTTTCTTTAATTTATCTAGTCATTAGCCTGTGATGAATTGATGCCACCAACAGATCAGTCGAAAACTTTCGAATGGCAACATATACAGATCTGCTGCAAGGGGTTAATCTTTTATTAGATTACAGCTACTCTGAAAGCTGGCACTCAGAAGTTTAATAGCTTTTCTTAATTCAAATCTTCTGCACTCTAAGAAATAGCTAGAAGTACATGCTAAAAAGATCTTCAAGCTTTAATGCGGTTGCATGGTTTCCTTTGGTAATTATTTACATTTTTATAAATCAAAAATCTTTTTTTTTTTTCCTTTCCAGACAACGCCATCAACATTTTAATAAAACATTCAGGAGCAACTGAGAGACACAAACTATATTTTGAATGAATCACAAAAAAACAGGTTACGCAGGTGTGTATGTATGGGCTTCCACAAGCTCATGCTGGCTCCCAGGACTTCCAGGCACATCTCTGGCGGGAAGTAATTTATTTGAATTCACAAGATGATTTTGAAATAAAAGAAAATTCACATCCTTTCGGGGTACCACTCAGCTGCAGATAAAGAATATTCTGACCTCCGGGAGAGCTGATTAGAAGCATTTATAATCTGACTGACTTGCCTCAGCATTCAAATGCCTAATAAAATTAGTCCTGTCCTTACGAGATGGAAATTTTGTTTTGGAGCACACGTTTCTCTTGGCAATGCATATTGTTTATGGGTGGACTACATCCTGGCCTTAGAGGTCTCAGCACCAGGTGGGACTGAGAGTGGCTGAACCAAAAACCTGCGCTGGAGCCTGCTAAGGCTGTATACTTAAAGTTTTTGTGACCTTGGTAGTTGTTACAATAATGAAGTATTTTTGCTTATTGACTGAATACAAATTTTGGTTAACAGTTTCATGTACTGCAGGAGGAACCCAAAATGAAACTAGCTTTGTAACTGTGGGAAACACACTAAAGAAATCCAAGGAAAAGAAATTATATTTTCATATAATTGGAATATGTTAAGGAGTGAAAAAAAAAAGCTGATTCCTAAGGAATTTGCCAATTTTCCTTTCAAGCTTCTTTCTAATGCACTTACAAACGCATAAATTGTTCTAATGCTCTTTCAGTCATAAAAAGCAAATCTGTGGGGTAAGAACTGTTTTTCCTTGTCAAGTTGGGCACCCTACCTAGTTACAGAAATGAAGACAGTCTGCTTCCTTCTCACCATGCCATCATGATCAAAGGAGCAGAATGTGAAAAATTTCCTCGCTGGAACACACTGTTATTCAAAGCCCTTTGTAGGCACCTCACAGCACAACACAAGTGTCTGGTATGAGATAAAAAGAGCGCGCATGCATTTATTTATTCAGGATGGCATTTTGCAGTCCAAAAAGAAATGTATCTATGCGTGTATGTATGCATGTATGCCTGTACATGTGGGTCTCTAATACGGAGAGCACTGTCTGCAGGGCTTTTTCTTTCCCCTGGGCAAAACCTCAGTCTTGAAGAGGACTTGCAGCCTGCCGCTGGCTGCCGGCAGGGCTCTGCCATCCCCTCCTCTGTTACCAGGCAACATTATCAGCGATGCTGCACATGTGCGCCGGACATTAATTACCACTTTATATTTTCATTTATGCATTTTACTTTGGAAACATGAGGTGTTCTTGAGTGAACGAGGTTTTTGTTGAAGGGATGCCAGTACCCATAACCGACCCAGTGGCGTGGGGCGAGCCGATGGCCCATGCGCTCCTACTCAGCTCCAGCCATGATGGATGCGGCATCAGCCCTGGTGTGGCCGGCAAGGTGCCCAGGGCTTTCTCCCAGCTCCCACCCTCTACATCAGCTGTTCACTGAATTGCAGAATTAAACCTTCAGTCCTCCAAATCAGAACTGCACTGGGATCAGTGGAAATTTTACCTGAACTGGGGATTTTGCCACGTGAGCATGTTGACATCCAGTTAGTCAGGGTGTGTCCCTGTCTGGTTTTGATGTCAAGAACTGGACACATGAAAAGGCAAGCGGTTTTTATAAAGTAATTCAGTGCATGTCATGGCAAGCACATGATGATCTATCCCTCAGTGAAGGATAGCGTAGTCCAGTCCTTTGTGGGCAGCCAGCGTCTCTTTAGCCGTACATGCTACCTGTCCCTTGGTTTCTCCAGTGCAGAGTTCACATTTAAAAAAACGCAGTGGTGGAGTCCCCATCCCTGGAGGTATTTAAGAGACGTGTGGATGGAGCACTAAGGGACATGGTTTAGTGATGGGACTTAGTAGGTCAGGGTGATGGTTGGACTTGGTGATCTTGAAGGTCTTTTCCAGCCTAAATGATGCTAGGATTCTATGCTATGTAACAGATTTGAAAATGTTCCAGAAGGTACAACACATGATTTCAGAAAAGAAGAATTATCTATCTGTCATTTCCTGTCTATGGCTTCACTTTATGACACAATACTTTCAGTCTCTTAAAAGAATCTCCAAGAAAGAATTTAGGGTATATGGCTCTTCTAATCCTCATAAATCTGGAATTACCCCAATTACAGAGAAGAACCGTCATCAAAAAGGAATGACTGTGCAACCACCTTTTCAACGCCACTGTCAATACACTGACAATTTAATTAAAACTGCTGTGGTGCACTTAGTTATAGTTAGTTTCTATCGATACAGAAGATACAGATTTTTTTAAATTGTCATAATGTACTTCAGCACTGCTACATAGGGATTGCATTGATTAACAGATTTTATCATACTTGAAGATACATGCATACCCCAAAATAAAATCCTCATTTTTGTACAGGACCTTCATGTCAGCAAATAAATGGAAATGACTAGGAATAATCACCTTTACCTCAAAAGCACGACCCTGAGTATATGAGAGTCATATTCATTATATCATACTCCACATTTTTTGTCCCATACATTGCTGGCTGATGTAGAAAACAAAAGAAAAGGAATATGAGGGTATTAGAAGGTAAACAAACAAAAGATTAATTTTAAATTTATTGTACTATTTTTTTGTGACCAGAATTCCACTCTGATTCTGGTCTCACACACTGAGGTGTAAAGCTGGAGCAGCTGCCTTGGTGCCTGTGGAGCTGGTAAAGCCAAGTGCATGTCCAGTGAAAGCTGACAGTGCTCTCCTTCTGAGATCGAAAGCTCTCCTAAGTTATTCAGTGATTTCTGACATCTCCTGTGGCTTTCTTCAAACACGGAAGCAGACCAATGAAAAGCTCTGCTTCATGTCTTAATAAAAATATGTTTCTAACCCATATATGTGTGAGCCTTTAATGCTTCAGTATTGAAAGGCAATTAAATAAACCCCAAACACATTTTCTAATCTCATAGTATTTAGGCCAATCTCATGAATTCTCGGAGCCTGACTAATGATTTTCAAACACTTAGGACTCTGATGACTCCAGCTGGGGACCTGATATCCTCTTACTTTATTTACTAAATTACTTTGTAACAACTGCTTGCCTTTTCAGGTGTCTGATTCTTGACATCCGCTTGCACAAAAGCTGAGCCCAGGCCCACTCCAGCAGGAAGGCTGTGTCACTCACTTTAGAGAGACCCTTCCTTGGTGCTTTTTCAGTCTGGACACAGAGTACTGGTGATATCCAATCTTCACAAAGCAGAGCTAAAGATGACTGTAAGACTTGGCCCGGGGATGCAAAAGATGCTGACATAGCAAAGGAAAGGCCAAGCAGTGAAGAGAAAAGCCCTCTCTGAAGTCAAGGAGGTAGATGCACACTGAAGGGGGCAAAGGTTGCCTTTGACCTCCTGTTCTTTTCTGATGTGCCAGTCTCTCCGGAAAGATGAAATACAAATATAACCTCTGCCTATCTTCCTGGCATGCACCTGATCTGCAGTCCTTAGCAGACAGGGGAAAGCAGCAGAGTAAGGCAGATGGAGTAGTTTGCATGCAATTAGTGTAAAGAAACAGGTAGTGCTTTAAGTGTCAGCAGGTTGTACTTGC
Source organism: Chauna torquata (assembly GCA_013399475.1). Classification (NCBI taxonomy): domain Eukaryota; kingdom Metazoa; phylum Chordata; class Aves; order Anseriformes; family Anhimidae; genus Chauna; species Chauna torquata. The sequence goes on along the minus strand of VXAL01002023.1, from coordinate 173,291 downwards.
TAAAGCAACACCCAGCTCTCGGGAACTACTGTCATGACAGCTAGAAAAGACAACATGCACCTTAAGAGCCGGATGTTGCGCAAAAAGTCAGGCTGGAAGAGAGGGTGATCTGGGAAAGAAAGTTGACCAGAAGGTTAAGCTGTTACCTGCCAGTGTAATGGGCTGGGAAGAATGTGGCCTGCTGTACACCTTGCCATTGCTCTCGAAGTAGCTTGTGCTATAATGTTCATTGCTGTGTATGCGGAGCATGGCTGGGGTGTCCTGGCCACAGCCCTGAGCTGATGGATGCTGCTGCCTTAGAGCTGTAGGACTACTAGTGTTGCCTCCGCTGCCAAAAGGCAAGTGAAGACAAGGCACAAAGTGAAGTGGTCCAGGCACCCTTTTCCTGCAGGATGGTGGCATCCAAAAAGCCCAACTGCAAGTTAGACCCATGCCTGTATCTTGCCAAACACTCTAACTGATGGCGAAGAATGAGAGGTGAAGTTTGCTGAAGAGGAAGCATCATGGAAGAGGGAAAGTATGCTGCATAGATAATCATTTGGGACATGAGTTCTGTGTTTTGCCTTGCTTACATATGAAATTCTCATCAAAATGTCTGTTTTTCTGCTGCTGCTGCTGCTGCTGTATTTCAGACTTTTTCGTCTTTTGGGGAGCAGTGTGTGTCATCTCCCAACTGTGCTGTTTATGTTCTCCTCAGCTTGCGTACCAGCTGCATGGCAACACGCTGCAGGTTGCCAATAAACACAACTGGAAGCCGATGAGAGAAGAGCATCTTTGAAGATTCAGGCACAGTGTTCTCCTCAGGGTGACATGCCATGTCAGATTAAAAGCTCTCTGCATATCCAAACACGGACACTTCATGCAGCACAAATACTAGATTAGCATGGTCACCTCATGATGCAGGAACCTCAAGGTTGCTTAGCTTCTAGAGCCAGATGAACAGCACAGTCAGGATCCTTTGATTTATACACCCTCTCAAAATATCATTCCTAGGGAGAGCTTCCAAAATCATTTGTATTTTTAAGTGCTGTCTGGTGTCTTCAACTGTACATATCATCTGTAAGGTCACCCATTCATCTCAGGCATGTAACTGAATCTCCACCTCAGACCTTCCCCACCCCAGTTCCCCCTCTATTCCCCAGGTAACCAAGCAGAGCCCATGAAAACTGATGGCATTAGATGCAAGTTGGATTTGATCTCAGCTGGATATCTCACTGTGCTCAGCCACACTGACCTGTTGCAGACTGGTGACTGGGTTTATTATATTCATTCATGCTTAGGAAAGTAAGTAAATAAAGGAACATTTCCCCCCAGAATATAACTCAACACCCCAAAACAATTATGGATTAATTATAAGCTCGTTCTGCATGTAGGACAATTAAATGTTCAGCGGAAGGACAACTACTGCTCTGGAAACCTTGTATCTTACTAGCACTGCAAGCCACATTATCTGATATGCTGAAGACATGCTGTTCTGCCACAGGCTCCAGCCACTGAGAACTGTACTTGGCTGTGGAAAGCCAGTGCAAAGCTGATCCTCTAGGGGTGTAGAGCTGGCACCAGGGTTCCTACACAACTTTGCCATGATGGCATTGGGATTGGACCTGGTTCATGAAAATGGGATGACCTTACTATGAAGCTGTGGTCTGATGATTGCAGTTGGTTGCAGAAAGCCACCTACCCTTCACCAGGACATGCCTGCTTTGAGGGGAGCGCTGGTGAAACCTTCAATCCGCAAAAAGACGGTCAGCTGCCCAGCATGGCTGGAGCGTGGTCGATGTATCAGAGCTGCATGAGTGCTTGGAGCAGCCTACAGAAGCCAGGACTGGCATCAGCACTGGCAGGAGCTTGCTCTGCATTGGACTTAATCCTGAACTTCATGATCAGAAATACTCCTGGTTAGAAGTTGGTAAATATTTTTGAATGATACAGGGGATCAGTTTTGAACTGCCTTTGCATAATTTCTTCTTTTTCCAACTTTAAAAAGGAAAAAAAGTGGCTGGATTTTTGGAGATCTTTGAATTTCGAAACCAAAAATAATTTAGTTTTGTCTTTTCTGAAGACAAATGTCCCCCAGGCTTCTCTGTTTTTTTTTCAAAAACTGGAACATTTTTAGTGTTTTCAGTTTTATACAGGTTAGTACAAAGTATTGCTGACTAAATGAACATTTTCAATGAAAAATGTGTTCAAAACCCCCATTGTTATGAAAAAAAGCATGTGAAAAATAGACCTTTGCTCCAAAAAGAACGGATTCTGTCTGGACTCTCCACCATCCCATGCTTGAGGAGAAGAAGAAATACTGCTACAGATTTTGGATTAGGTACTGAGACATGACTCAGTGCCACACAGAGACACTAGCTGTCCAAAAGCACTTATATTAGCATCAGAGCCCCATACAGACATATTTGCTTGACTCCCAGGAGAAGTCTTGAGTCACCCTGATGCTTCTCCTCTAGAAGGAGGACCAGGGAACTCGAAACAAGATGGCACAACTGCAGACATTCGGACTAATCTTGGTCAGAGCTTTACTTGGCAGCATAGTCCCATCTCTGAGCTGAGGAGTTCTACTTTTGCTTTGTTTCCTCCAAAGTTCACTAACACCGGCCAGCCTTAAGAGGAAAATTCTTCCCTCTCTTTCACCCTAAGTAATCCCAAATTGGTCACTGGGATAGCATATGAGGTTAAACCATGGCACACAGATCCTGATCACTATCACAACTAAACCCAGCAGCGGCAACGAGCAATAAGTAGGTCACCCTTTAATATTTTCTCTAGCTCAGCACAAGCTCCTTCGACATCACCCCTTCTCCCGCCAGAAGTGCCCCTGCTCATGTTTTTGCCCCTTCCCCAGTATCTCCTCGCTACAGACTGGTGGGTCTGGGGATCACAAAAGGCACGCAGCAGTTCTATTTCAGCTTAACCAAGAGTCTCGGCAACACAAGCTTTTTCATGTAAAACATCTTTTCTCCTTCCTGCACTAATTCCTCAGGGCTGTGGAGGAGTGGTGTTCAGCGTGCTTGGTTAATTTTTATTAATGCAATCTCTACCTCTCCCTTTATTGGTTACATGTGGGCGTGAAGTTGATTAGCCAAGGGAAAAGTAAAGTTACACATCATACGTCTTCTCTTACTTTTCCATTGATCAATCCATACAACATTATCCATTTTCCATTAATTTTCTATTTGCAGCACACCTTATTTTTAGAGTCACAGTTAGCAAATTGATTTGCTGCTCTTAATCAGCAGTTTCCATTTACAACCTGAGAAGTGGGATTAACACAGCATACTTGCCATTTTGTCTCTGTCAGTGATACCTCACACTAAATAATTTCCATGTTCAGTATGTTTTGCTGATTGAGTTTTCCTTCTGGAAGAAGAACAAGCTGTATGAATGCACAGCCTCCTCACTGGGCCCAGGGCCAAGTCTGTAGCGTAGGCACAGATTATAGGTCTTTCCAGCATCATTGACAGGGTGCGTAAAAATCTAATGAAGCCAAAACATCTCTGTTCAAATTCAAAATGCAATAGTTAGAACAACATTATCTCCTACGTTCAGTGCCTTCATCCCCCACCCCTCTACCAGATTTTAAATTAAAGTTGATCAGAGACTCTGGTTATCTGATACTATCACTCTGAAAAGGCATCATGAAGGCAGGACAGGATTTTTTTCGAAGCACCACAGAAGAGTGTTTGAATGTATTAGAAGATAATCTGTTAATTCATCAGATTGTTCGGGCATAATGCACACAAATGATAGTCAGAGTAAGAAACATTGCTGGTTTTCTATTAGTGGTTTCACATAATGCTGCCTTCCCTCCTGAGAGTTGATTAAAATGTAATTTAAATTGCTCCTGTCTTAGAGCTTCATTGTCTATTATCTTGAACGGAGCCAGAGGCTCCCTATCGTGAGGATGTTTAACAGCAGAACATTAACTGATTTCACTTTTATTTCATTGCAGCCAAATTCTCCATCTTTCTCATCTGATTGCGTTCATTACAGAAAGATGATGAACACAGGTGACAGTATCCAAAAGAGATGAGCCAGTAACTGATCGGCATTTTTTATTCTTTATTCAGCAAAAAAACACCACCAGCTACTATTACCATCTTTTTTAGTGGACCAAAAATACAGCACAACAGAATATGATCTATTGCTGCCGTTGCAATCCTTTTGCCTAAATTAAATACTGAGATGTTGATGTATATTAACTGCAAACAGGAACAAGCCTTATTACGATATATCGTTGCAGAACTTTCTGGCTCACTACACACTGTTTAATCAATGCAAACTATTTCTAAAAATGCACTGTGTTAAAATAATTGATGTAGAAGGGAGAAACATTTGCCATATATTCTGATTTATATTTAAAGGCTTTTCTTTCCCTACTGAAAATAAGAATGATTTGGCAACTAAAAACATTCCTCAAGCACACTGAGAAGTTAACACACTTTCTTGGTTATCCCAGTGCAAACTCCCCATCCAAGAGACAAAAACTGTTGCACTGAGCTCTCTTATTATACATTCATAATTTAATATCAAAGTAGATCATAACACTGCAGTAGATAAACTGCAGTAAACAAAACTTCGTAACAGAAATCAGTGAGATTTGCTATATGGCTGTTTTCTTTCTCCCTTAATTCTGCTATAAAGCCAGAAAATTTTCTCCGTTTTTCACACTAGGTCCCAACACAGTGTATTTCCACAGAAATTTGGCACTGTAATTTTGCTAAAAAAATGTAATTCCATAACCGTTCTATATCACACCAGCACTGACGCTGATCTCCACGTCTACAGTATCCAGCTTTGCTCAGTGTACAACCACGCCTTGAACAACCATGCAGAAATCTCATCTCACTTCTATCCCCTCTGCACTGCTGCCGCTCTTGCATGATGACTAGGCAGCATGAAAAAATTTAAATGTTTCTCTCAGAAACGCTCTGAAATCTTACCATCTCTCAGAAACGTAAAACGTGCATTGTGAATTTGACTTAGGGACTTGTACTTACTATGCTCCTCAGAAAATACCACACGGGCATGGAATAAAGCTACGTCTATCCTAATCAATTAAGCAATAGTCAGGAAGATCCCCAGGCTGTGGGCTGCAGTCGTCCGTATTTTCCACACGTTAAAGGGTTCCCAGACACAGGGCTGACACTGCTCCACCGGGGCTACCACACCGAGCGCGGTGGGGACCCAGCCAGGTTGCAGCTTGCATGCAGCCCCCTGCCCTGGAGGCTGGGGGAGTTTCCTAGCCTAGAGCTGTCAGTAAGCCTCAGCAGCCCACTGCCTCATGCCTGTTGGCATCAGCACTCAGGATTGTTCTCAGGCACGTTTAATTTGCTAGTATAGACACTAGCATAAATAGTTTGAAGTGCTCGTGAGAGACATGGAATAAGATTAAGACCAGATGGAACCACTTCCAGAGGTGCAATGTTAAACACATGCTGAGTGGGAGCAGGGCTGGGAAAAACAGGACCTGCCTGCACAGTTGATTTCACGTGTATTTACACAACTTGAGAATATGCAAAATATTAATTTTGTTTATATATATCACAAAAAAAAAAACCCACCAAACGGACACTTTTTGTTGTAAGCTACTTAAACACAGTATCAGTGGAAAGTATTTTCAGATAGCAGCTTTGCTGTATACCTGATACACATTTCCTGATTAAAAAGGGATGCTATATTCCCAACAGCATAATCAGATGCATACAAAATAAATAAATAAATAAATAAAAATAGGAGAAGCCATCACTGAACTGTAAGCCATTATTTATGAAAGAAAGCTTACAGAAGCAAAGATGGGAGAGGTAATCACACAGCCACAAGCACTGAAAGAAATCTGTAAAAGAGTAGTGTTGTGTTTACGGTTGATAGAGCTAGTAGAAATTTGTTAAGTAGATTAAGTAGAAATATACCATTAGACAAAGATAAATTATCTCACTCTGCATTGTGGTTTGAAAAAGAAAGATGAAAAATTTCAGAATCGCTGCAAGGGAAGTTGAAAGAACTCAGCATTTCACCACAATGAAAGGAAATTGTTTTCCTGCTCCTTCAAGACCCATTATGTAGCATTTCTATTTTAATCTCCCAATTTGAAACCATTTGCTTTGAACCTCTGTATTCTACACTCGAAGTAGGATTTTATTCAATTATTTCACACATTTACCAAGTTAGCCTAACTGCATTTCCTATCACAGGCAAAAGGGTTTGAGGAACAGTGTCAAGAGGGATTTTTAAAATGTCGTGATTTGATTCTTCTGACCAAGTCTTCTGAAGTAAGTACACCTGACAACAGGCAACTTGAAATCTGATAGTGCATGAAAACTGAGAAATAAGCAAATTAAGACAAACATAACATGAGCTAAATGGGTAAGTTTTTCTCACTTGCTGGTAATTATGACTTTAACACGGGCAGGATGACTTTTGACTTACGTATCCAGTGTGGGTAAGAGCTGCACATTCATTCATTAAGTCACTTGCCAGCCCAGCTCCCAAGGAAAAGTTCTGATTTTCATTTTGCCTTGTGTAAATCTCTAGTACTTCTTATAGTAGTAGCGTTTTTGTTTTGGAATTATAATGGGCTTAGTGTGGCTGTGAGGCTGAGACTGTGACCTCTTTGGAGTCACCTATCTCACCCAGAAATGCTGAAGAAGGGTGGAGATCACAAACATCCCAATCTGACTCAGCGCCAGAGGACTCTGGGAGCAAGCACCAACACCTATATTGGCAAATAGCGTGGTGCAATAGGTAGGGAGCTGTAGAGTGGAGTAGCAAGTGCTGAGGACCCAATTTCTAAGCTGCATGTGTTTCGGGGGCCTACTTCTGATTAGCTCTGGTTTGGTTCTGTGGACCAAACACCCGTCAGCGGCTGAGACGCATCAGTGTGCTCCCGGGGTGCTTCCTCCAGCTTAGTTTCATCCACGGGAATCAAACTGGTACACACTGAGATCGCTCCCTGATGTGAACCAACACGCAGTAAGTGGGGCCAGGCAGAGATTCACTTCAAAAGCATCTTCCTAACCTGAACAAAAATGCTGACCTGGCCTAGACTGCCTGGTTTACATGAGAACCTGTCACTGAAATCCAGAGTGCTCTTGGGCAGAATACCAGGACATGGAATAAAATGAGGCACTTTAAAGCCACATTAAAGGCAGCCACTCATGCCTCAGGCACTCAAGAAATCAGGAAACTGATCATGCTACCTGTTTACAGTTAGAAGACTTTAAAGATAAACTAATAGACAAAGGAAAAGATAGTAAAACGTGAAAACTTTCGCAGAAGCCATTAGCTTTGTGTTGTTTGGTAAGGTACCAGCAGTAAAACACTGTAATTTCTGATATCTTCCCATCTAAACACCTCAGCAGAACTAATGCCTCTTCATGTACTAGATGTTGGATGAAAAACAACCTGAAAGCTCACAGACAGCATTCATACTTAGTGTTCATGCATTGCTTTATGTACAAATTTAAAACTGCTTTGCACAGTTTTAGGCATGCAGCTCTCACTGCTTTCAAATGAGTTTCACATGACTAAACCACCATGAGCTGCTTAAAAAATATCCCCCCTGGGTCTTGAGCAAAAACTCATTGTTTAAGTGTTGATTATTATTTTTTCTCCACTGAGATTAATTAAGGTCTTTAAGGAGCACAAGGGAAAAGAAGAATGAGGACTTGCTCATCCGATGAATTTTTCCGTGTGTGTGGCTAATTTTCAGTTGTGGCTGAGATACACTGAAAAGAGAAGTCAGCATGCACATGTGCAGGCATAGGTCTGCTCATAGACCTTAAGGTAATCAGTCTGGGTAACAGTGCTGGTTAGCTGACAGAGAAATCAGAGTTGAGAAACCATGAAGACATTCATAACGAGGGACAGATCCACTTGTGTGAATACCATGCAACAGAAACCAATTTTAGGCAGCCAGACACTAGAAAACACTTTGAAAGTATGAACATGCTAATGCTTTAACAGAAATGTACTGCAGGAGCTCCAAACTACCTCTTGTTAGCCGTGGATCTATGTCCTCTGCAGGATGAAGCCCACTTAAAAAAAAAAAAGAAAGAAAATGAAAGAACAAAGACAGTTCTTCCTTTCCTGCAGCATAAATGGAGGCAGATCCAAATTACTGTACTCCGCTAGCTGTAACAACCACACTGGGTTAGTCCAGCTGAGGTTCTGCTTATAGAATTGTACTCCAGGACTGTGAATCAGTCCTGGAAAAAACACAATTTAAGCAAAACTGCAGGTTAGAAATCAGGATCTAACCAACCTTTTTTCCTCCCGTGGGGCTGATTTGCATGAGACTGATTTAAAATGCAGGATAACACATGAAGTGCATGAGCAGTTTAAAGGTTTATAAAATATCCTAATGCTCTCAGAACCCAGACAGCTAATTTAGATTTTTGCTGTGGATTAACTCACAAGCAGTCCAAACTCATCTTTCCATTAACCCATCTTGATTAGCAAGATCCCGACTGCCATATGAGGAGTAAGCTCCATTTCAGACATACTCATTTGGATTTTGAGGCTAAAGTGCCCCGATTACTGTTCTCCTTTGTGACAGAGGGTCGTTTTAAATGGCTTCACTAATCTGACATACGGGTTAGAGGGGGAGGAAAATCTTCAGTCACATCAGCTTAACAACTAACCACTGCAATACACATTAATTGAGGTGGTGCACGCTCTCACAGAAGCCAAGGCATGATCTCAGATAGACTTTGAAGGGCTAGATCTCCTCCCTCTTCCTTAGACACAAATGATCATGACATAGGATAGTTGAGCAATGAGAAAGTCACCCAGGTACCCAACAGAGGGGAGACAAAACAATAAAATGTAATGCCTGCTTACAGAGGCATCCAATTAATCAGTTCCTGTGCACCTGAGGTAACATTAAATACTGTCCCAGCAGGCTACCCAGTAATTTGTTGAGTAATAATTACAGCTCCCAAACAGGACACAGTAAGAATACTGTTTATCTATCAGTGTGCTGTTTGTACATGTCCATAGGATAAAATTTCTTGGTTGGAGGAGAAAATACTCAAGGACAAAAGCATCAAAGCTTGTTCTAACGCTCTGATACTAATCCTGAGGTCTCCAGTAGATCTTCCTTCACCCATTTCAAAAGACCATGATGTACCAATATGCTTCAGAATATTTTGATATGGACCTGACCAGGATACAGTGCTGAGTAGATTATTATTTGGACCTGATACTGCCATTTTATCTGATGATATAGCTTGGTTTACGTGAAGAATATTCAGTTGGTGGAGGCTGCTAACAATTGGTGAAGCAGAGGCCGATGTTCAGGTTGCTGACACAACTGAAAGAGACAACAGTCTCCGCAAATAACAAACACAAACTTCTTATTGCATTTTACTAAGAAGAACCGTCCCATGCGAGTTTGTGTTTGTTTTTATTTTGAAAGAAGCCAAAGTAAGACTGAGTGACGAACGGTCTGTCTGTCCGTGAGGCAGACCTTCCAGCTCACTGCTGGGAATTACATTGGTAGGGAACTGTGCATTACTGCTGCCTGCGAGCTCTCCACCCCGAAGGTCAGGAGAGGGCCTCCTTCTCCAGAGGGAGAACAGGTACCCTCCACAAACACTGTCATGTAAGAGAGGTCTTGAAGAATGAGGCAGAAACTGGGATCTGACATAACTGGCCTGTTTAGTTTGATTTTGTGGGCGTGTGTGTCGCCCAGTGGTTCTGTCAAGGAATTCAGCTCCCCCGAGGTAGTTATCTTCCTGTATGTGGAAGTCTGATTTCCAAATACTCACCCTCGGAGAAACGCAGACATACGCCATACCCATAAGAATCACAAAGTACCTAAATACTACAACATTTACGTGAAAGCTGCAGATTATTCTAAAATATATCACTTTTGGACTAAATAGGAAAATGAATCATACAATTTGGGCACTATTGTCGATGTTGCTTACTTTGCAAGAGAAATTCCTTTTCTTTATATTGTACTCCATTTTTTTCAGTGCTTCATTTCATGCTTTTTGTTACTAAACACCCCAGTAAGATGAATGGGCTAGTTCATATTTGCTCAAAGCCAGTATTTCAGGCTATTTGCAAATTTAGGCAGACACAAAACCTATTACACAGACTGTGTAGTAGGCACTAAAGGTCATACCTTCCCCCTCTTCCCCAGAGAATGACTCTAGCTTACACGTAAAAAGGAGCTGTGGAGCAGTACAATGGAGGCTGGATTTGTGCTCCAGACATGGGTGCATGCACACATCATCTCGTGCATGTAAGAACCACTTTTCTCACTGGCTTTTTAAAGGTACTATGGAGCAGACTGGCTCGGGAGCCCCTCATAAATGAGAGCTGGTTCTTAATGTGTAATGAGCAGCGGATCGCAGCTCTGGTCTCCCACTGATTCAGCACTCCAGCCCCCAGCAGAAGCTGGGCGCCCTGGTGGCTGCTGGAGGCATCTGGCCCCAAACAGCACAAGCCGAGAACACCGAGCCACAGCTGGCCTCTGGTGCAAGATAGGGCTCCCGAGCTGAACTTGCTTTAGTGAAATGAGCTGTCTCACAGCCTCTGTTGACTTGGGAATTCAAAGAGTGATGGAAGCTGGAAATAGCTGCATCTCCCAGAGGCAAGATCTTGTTAAGACGAGAAAGAGAGCCTGTTTGGTGAGAGCGGTGAGCCAAGAAACCTTCCTGTAAACTCCAGCTAGCAAAATCCACACATATATGCGTCTGTGTTGGAAATCATCCACCACCTGCATGGGCTGCCGATGAGATTACAAGCAGGGTCAGCACGCAGATCAGAGGTGCTTCAAACCCTCCCAAAGCAGAGCAGGAGACCAATCACCTAAACGGCTCACCCACAGTGGGGTGTCCTGTTACACTGAAGTCACATTCCTGAGCTTTTCCCACAAATTTTAAGGCTAGAAAGTGTCTTGGAAACTTAAGCTGAGCCCCTGAAGGACAATTTTTGTAGCTAAGGCTAAATGCAGCAGGTTTGAATTTGTTCACTGAAATGCATGATAAAGTCATATATAAAGAAACTGCCTGCTCAGACATGTATGTTCTGGGATATTATTTGGACAAAATCTCACAATCCTGTTCTTTGTCAGGCACCACCTGGTCCTTTCACACACATCCCACTAGAAATAAAATAAGAAAGAAACGACCTGGCAGTGGAGAGCAAAATGCAATTAGTTTGCAGCTGGCTTAGAGAGGTGCATCATTCAACAAGGTGCATCTGTTTAATGTATCAGGGATGAAGAACTGACGTGGCATGGGACAGAGACATCTGCCCACATCAGGCAGCATTTTCACACAAACTCGTGCTTTAGTACCACTGATGCCAAGGAGGTGGAAGTCTATATTTAAAATTTACTGCTGTAGAATAGGCATCTTGCTGAGGACCAAGTTTAAAAAAAAATATGTATATTCCCAAATGTGTATTGGACAAACCCCAAATGGCCCAATTTTCAATTCAACCAGTAGCTAGCACCACCTTCTCTTTACAGCTCTGAAGGATTATGGCATATAATATGACAACAATAGCAGAACTTTTTCAGCTGATATAGATGACTTTGCAGCAAGCATCAGCAGTAGCATTTACTTTCACCAGAGATGAAAGTGGCTTAATAAACTGTGTCTGTGTCAGTGCAGCATGATACATGTGTACAGCATTAGAGAACAACAGACAGTACGGGAATTGATGACTCAGGCAGCAGAATTATGGTTATGCTGAGGGAGCAGGACTACCTTCTTCAAGTAGAGGTCATCTCTCCCCAGTTATTTATAAGTTTCAGTTCAATTAGCTTATTGTTAAAATGTCACTTCTCATGATCCGTTTATACAATTATCAAGCCTGTCCTGTTCTCCTTTTTAATTATGCAGCCAATATTCTGCTAGATATGCTGAAGCAGAAGTATAGACATATGAATGAGGAATAGATACGATCAGATAAAGAGCATGGTGTTGAGCCCCCAAATTATCAATACTTTGTGTTTTCTGGCAGGAGAAAAAATGTGAATGATGTCATAAATAATTAAAGCCGTCCAGGTTTTCACAAGGATAAATTGAAGAGATGGAGACTTTTCGTTTAGAGAAGACATGCAAAATGGGATTGTGAGTTCTGCACACCAGCAACCAGAAAAGGTAAACCTAACTTTCCTATTTATTCTGACTGGGAATTCAAGAACATCTAGACCTCTACAATAGCAAGGTATGTGAAAACTGAGAGGCTAGAGAAACAAAACTAAGTCGGCGTAGAGTCCAGAACAGCATAGAAGAGGGACAGGGTGGTGACCACAATTAGCCTGTGATATTCTTGTAGAAGAGGAATTTAATAAGGCTCAAGCAAGAGCTAGACATCTCAGCAGAAAAAAAAAAAAAAAACAACCCCACACTGTTAATCTAAATAGCATTATATTGAACAATAAACTCCTTTATTTTGAGACAAAAGTCAGTCATTAAGTGAAGTTAACCTAACAGTTGTTCCCTAGGGAATTTCCTACACTCTCTTCTGCATTGTCTAGTATATTGGGCATTCTCAGGAAGATAGTATCAGAGTAGATTTACCCACCTTCAGGTATTAGATGTGCCAAATTGGATGAGCTGGTATGTTCCTATAGGAGTTCTTCCCTCATTAAAAAAATAAATAAATAAATAAAACAAGCTAACAACAATCAGCTTCTAATCATGCAGTTTTCAAAGTGTCATTAAAACGAATGAATAGGAGCAATGAGAAAAAAACACCACCGGTATGGATGTACTAAGCTTTAGGGTTTGGGGGCAGTATATCAAACATGGTTTGATTCTTTTCATTCAGTACAACGTGGTTGTTAATGAGGGACAATCAATAAATGTTCTTCAAATAAAACACCAGAGAGCCACACACGAGATAAGCAAACAACAGGAATTTACCAAGAGGGGATGCACCTTTCTTTGTTATTATAGCAATTGCTAATGCCTTGATTTAGACTCAAGGGACTCGTGTATACACTGTTTCCTCACTGTGTTGCATACACTTACTTGAAAATCCTGTCCTAGGCATTCCTAGCTAAAGGGGATGCAAAATAATTCCAAGAACAGATGTTTCAGTGAAAACAAGGATCACGGTGGATTTTCTGTGTAAGTAAATATTCAAAATTCAAATCAATTAGTTGTCTATCACATAACTGTAGAGAGCTATAGAAATTTCAAACTTTTTCAAGGAATACTTTTCCTGAAAGATTCTTCCATTTTTTAACAACTCTTTTCCTAATCCACATGGAAATTCTGAGGTTATATAGCCCACATTGTCCTTCAGTTCTTTTGTGAACTTGATATGTTGAGCAATTTACATTTTATGAGAACAATGCAAACTTGAAAATTCCCTGACTCAGAAGTATGTTCTCATTCTTTAAAATACGTAAAAACTATATATAGATTTTTAGATAAATATAATCCTTTTCTGTGCTTCTGGATTCAGGGACATCTAAGTGAAAGTCTACAGATGAATCTCCAGCTAAAAATTAAATTACTTCACCAGCTGTTCACAGCAGGGATAGTCTGTAGCTTGTCTATTATCTCATCTGGTCTCACCAGCTAAGTATGGTTTGGTCCGGTGAATTCTAAGATGACAGACCTCTTAAAAATTGTAGGTTTCAGGTAATGCTGACAGGTGTATTTGTTATTTGTTGGGTGGCACATCTCCACCTCTGACAATACAAGGCATGGTTTTAGATGCTGCTAGGGATGCTATTTTTTTTTTTTTAAAGATGAAATATAAGACAGGAGCATAAATATTATTTGCAAAAGTGAGCCAGGGATTATCACTGAGTTTCCATCACTAGTAATCATTAACAATATATCTTTTTTGTAGTTCAGAATTTTTCTTACCGTATTTACTAGCACCCTAAGTCCCTCCAGATGAAGGTACTGTCATGACAGATATATAAATATTTGGAGCCACTGCACTGTTCCAAAGACAGGGAAAACTCTGTTGGAAGTGTGCATGAGATATTAGGCAGATAGCAGGTTTTTGAGAGGTTGAACCAGGAAGATCTAGCTGATTAGTTATTATTCCCTGTAATGCAGGGTGAAATATCTAACATAACAGAAAACTTTCAGCATGAACATGCTCCCAGGAAGTACATTGAGAAGATCAGTCTGCAGATACTGCAGCCTGGCAGGAGCGTTCGGTGGGCATGCATGCCTGCACATGCATACAAAAGGAGCCTTATGGTTCGTCCCGATGTATGGCCAGGATATAATTTAACCCACAGTGACAGCTGACGCGGGTTAGAATTTCAAGTTAGCACTTCAAGCCCATGAGCAGTGGCAATGCATCAGAAAGCTCTCCAGTACATCTGCTGGGGCTCTGCTATTTGAGTCTAGAGCTGCAAGCCCACCCACCAGCGCATGCTGCGGCTTTGGAAAACTCAGCCTGGTCCTTCTCATGAAAGGAAACTCAGTCCTGGTCACTGGAAAGGCCTTTTCCCATTCCTGCCATGATCCACAGATTCTGTTTCTCTTAACATTATAAAATAGGAGTAATTACAGGAAAGCAAGCACGAGAAGCAAAGAAATGCAATTCCTTGGTATAAACACTGCCATCGTTAACCCCGCACACACACCCTGGGTAGACCCACCAGTATGTAGAGCACGCAATTCAAAAATGTCAGGAATCAAAGATCCCTTGTTAGAAAAGAAGCAAAACCCACATATTTTGCGGCTTTCAGAAAAAAAGAAACATACTAACTTGGCACTGACTGTCATTTAACCTGCAGGCAAAAGTGTCAAGACCTTGTAATTACAAGTACCTGAATTATACTGCAGGTATTGATCCTCCATTGTGTCGAACAAGATGTGATGACCCCACTATTCCTTTTCACAGAACAGCTGGAGTTTGACAACAACAGAGAATCAATGTCTGGGAAAACCTGTTTTTTTGTTGGTTTTTTTTTTCCCCCTGTAGTGATAATTCAATTTAGCAGCTATAAAGCAGAAGTTAATTCTTTGCCTGACTGTATTTGGTTTTTCAGAGAGTTGCTGCCCTACTGGTTTCAGAGAATAGTTCTGCCTAAAATTGTCAGAGCACTTCACTCAAAATCACCAATTCCCTCCCATCAGTCTTGAGTGGGCCTCATAGTTATGAGTCTCTTCAGGATTTTTCAACTGAAAAATCGTCTTTCTATTCCAGTTGTCATGGAACAGCCAGTCTCTCCTGGTGGAAAGACAAGCTGGCATCACATTCTGGAAAAAATGTCCCATAAATGTACTCTTTATTGCTAATATCAAAAGCTTGATTCTGCCACATTTACACAAGTTGACTGGCTGATTTTAATGGAAATTCTCTGCTTGATGAAGGAGGGAAGAACTGGTACAAATTAAACAAACAGTAAATAATAATGAAATAAAAAAGAAAAGTTATAAGAATATTGGGGTTTCAAATTTAGGTTCACATCATGCAGTCTGCTTCGGGTACACTTCAATTTGGCTCCATACTGAGCAGCTTGGATAACTGTTGTCTTAAATTGGAACTAATTGCTTCGCTATCTGTGCAGAGGAATCTGACCATATATGATCTCCCGTTCCCCTGCCAAATTCCAAAATGAATTTCATGAAACACTGACTAAGACAGGAGGGGAAGCTACATAGATGGTGATACAGACTCTCTATTTCTCTCTGTAGAGCCAGTACCTGGTGCCAGGGACCCTGCTCTTCGTTGGCCTGTAAGCACACCGTAATAATTCTGGCAGACACACATGGCCCACTAGGCAGCAGTGAATCAGTCAGTGGGAGCTTACAGTCTGAGAATTAAGAGTGCAAGGAAATAAAATAATCAAATACCACTGAATAGATGACTATGAAAGGATGGAAAGAGCCATAGGAATATATCACTTTTAGAAGTTACAACTTAGCTTCATGCCAGTCTGAGGCTTGATTTAAAGTTGTTAGTGTTTCTAGCACAGAAAAGCCTCCAAAAAAAACCACCCAACCAACCAAACAAAAAACCTTCTAAATTTAACCAGCACAATGCATAAGCAGCAGCCCCAGCTGTGGAAGTGAAATGCTCTGTCTGACTCATTACAAAGCTGTGTTCACTCTGAATACTAATGCTGACAAACTATGTATCATCATTTTAAGATGTTCATCAACTTCTCAGCAGAAAGAAGTGCTTTTCCACTGGTGATAGACAGTGGTAGTTACCATTATATGAAGCAACGTATTAATCTGTTACTAGGAAATGCTCCTCAAGCATACACTTTAAGCTATCTCAAACTTTGTGCAAAGATGGAATAAAAGGGAAGGCTCACTCCTAATCAGGTTTTTAATCAACATCATGTAATACTTTCTGAAGTTAGAAAAGTCCCAAAAGATGTAGTCATGTTACTGAAACCTCAATTTCTGTAATGCACTGGGGTGTGGGCACATTGCGTTTTACATCAGCACACAAACAGAACACCAGGAGTGGAACCTGGGGGTCAATATGAAATAAATGGAGCTCAATACCAAAACCAAAGGTATACGGATGAGAAGAAATAAAGAAATAGGAGGTAGGGAAAAAGTTTTGTGGGCTTTTTCATGTAATTCTAGCTCTGCATCATATAACTTAGGTTTCATGTCCTGTGTAGTCATGAGGTAGTGGGAGACAGAATAATAGACCTTACATTCTTATTCCTTAGTAACTCTTAAACTCAGAGGCGTCATTAAAAAGGAGTGTATCAGGGCTGGAAAATATGATGTGGGAACATCTGGAGACAATTGGCAGAGTGTAAAAGTAGACCATATGTCCTAATATATGTATTTTTTCTGTTTCCAGTGTCTGCAATTCTGTGCTAACAAACAGTTTTATGAACTTTTAATAGCAGACTATCAAAACAATGAGTATGACTGAGTCACGTGCCACCTAATACTCTGTGAGCATATGACTAGAAGGAGTATCCCTTCTTTCACAGTTAGAGCACATGCTCATCCCTGGTACAGTCAAACCTCTTACACTCACACATTGCCAATACACTGAGCACATCCCCAGCCTGAACAGGACACCCCTGCTGACACTGAGCTGATAAGTAAACCCCTGTCTCTCTCCGTCTCTCTGGCTACATGAAAGGTCCTGATCATGCCACTAACTCTCTGCATAAATGGCACAAAAAAAAAAAAAAAAAGTCTAGGGTTTGGTCTGTATGGGTGATTGCAACAAGTCAGCATGAAAGCGTGTTTAACTGCTGTTCACAAACCAATACAAACCAGAGTAGGGCAGGTCTGAGCCTATTTAACAGACGATGCTGTGATCAGACTTGAAATCTTCGCTTTCTTGGAAAAGTCAACTGTTGTTTTCTTCAAATGTGCTCATTCTGAGGAGCCTCCAGGGCATACTCGGGTTCATGCAGAACAAATGGTTCCTTTCCGGCTAAAGCTCACCAACTCTTAAAGGCTTTTTCATCTGAGAGCACTGCTGAGTGGGAGTTAGCTTCGGTTTAAAAAGAAAACCCCCAAGAAGACATGAAGCCATCACATTACTTTTGGCCACGAGCTCTGCTATGTTTGCAGGCCCCAGTCTTTGCACAGAACATGGGCAAGATGGGGTGCGTGGACAGGGAACCAAGGCAAAACTTCAGGGATGAAGTTGATCTTTCAAGATTGAATGGGAAGTGGGCAGTGGAGCCGGTTATTCAGAACATTTCAACCCTGCTCTGCCACACTTAAGCCAAGACTTTCCTCCTCCCCTAGCATGATAACGCCACCGGCCAGGGTCAGCAAGCTGAGCAAATGTGAGAAACAAAGAGAATCCACACAAAGAGAAGAAATATGCATGAAAGATAAGGAACCTCTGTCAAGCAAAGTACATGACAAGTATGAAAACCCAAGATAGCTGAAAACACCAACTACAAAAAAAGAAAAAAGATTTGCATCTGTTATTCTTAATAGGATGAAAATGTATAAATTGGTGCAATCTCATCTCTCCCAGGGAAAGCGAGAAAGGAAGAGATGTACACAAACATTTCAGTGTGCTCAGTCTGCCCTTTTGAGTACTCTAGAATCACGTTATGTTATGTTATGTTATGTTATGTTATGTTATGTTATGTTATGTTATGTTATGTTATGCTGTGTTATGCTGTGTTATGCTGTGTTATGCTGTGTTATGTGTTGTAAGGTTGGCCAGCTTCTAATACAGATGGCGAGTGAAGAGCAGGGCCAAAGCTTTCACTGTACACTAAAAAGGGAAATACACGTGCCTGTTTCATTGTCCTGTGGCAAGCAACGGTGTCCTACTATGTACTCAACAGGTACTACCATTTCACTGTAGCTTATGTACTTTGCTGATAAGCACAAAGCCTTCCTTCCTGAATAGAAGCTACGTGTTGCTTTTCTCCCTCATAAACTCACAGTGATTATGTGGAAACAGCAGGGGACTTCTGCCTCCCCAGAAGATAAACTCCCTACGTGAGTGGAGTGCTAATCACTTACCCAGCAATCCTCAGGGCTTACACTTACTATAGAGTTCTGAGTGAAGTAGAAGTCATGTCATTTATTCTTTGCTGCTTATTTGTTTTTTCTTTTTTGTAATGATGAAGACCAGTAACAGAAGTTAAGACAAGATCATCTTTCCACCAGTTCATTAAGTTGGACTTGTTGATACAGTGAGTGAAGACCTTGCACTGATGCACTGGACAGGGCCCTGAGGTTCGAGTTCTGATCTACCAGATCTCCCGGCAAGCCTGGGGAAGCCAATTCTTACATTGTTTCAATTTTCCAAGGTTAGATAATGCTTTTGCTCATCTTCCCTTTTTCACATTTTGAATTCATTAGGATCCAGGATGGTATTGCATATGTGTGTACAGGGTTTGAGAAGCGAGCTCTTGTCCTGCTTGAACACAACAGACTATTATTATCACCAGAAATAATCAACTACAGAAAGATTTCCTCAATTTTTGTGCTCTGGTCCCTGGTACTTGATAATGGGCACAACCCTGCAAACGCTAAATCTGAGGTGCACTCTTCTGGCTGTAGTAACATCATCCTACCCACCTTAAAAGCCCCATCTATCTATACACACTGATTTCTAGCGGCTCCTGAAAGGTGAGAGATGGATTGTTGGGTC
Source organism: Chauna torquata (assembly GCA_013399475.1). Taxonomy (NCBI): domain Eukaryota; kingdom Metazoa; phylum Chordata; class Aves; order Anseriformes; family Anhimidae; genus Chauna; species Chauna torquata. The sequence goes on along the minus strand of VXAL01002023.1, from coordinate 154,229 downwards.
TGGTTCATAGGTGAGAGGAAGAAGCCTCCTGAAGTTAAGGTTTCCATATATTATTCCATTACTGTGAGCAAGACGGCTGATGTGGAGACTGTAGAGCTCCAGAGCAGTCAATGGGGTCTGTCATACCAGAGATTAGGCTGGTCACTGACTGTACCCTGACTGTACCGTCATTTTGCTAAATCTAGCATTTTGTTCTACCTAGCCTTTAAACTTCATACTGTCTAAGGCCATAAAAGGGAGAACTGGGACCTTTCCTATAAAACACTCAGTTCTTTCTGCCATGGAAGAAGAAAGCCAAGAGCTGCAAAAAAGCCTGGATTCATTGTCTTTCCATTTTTCATTATACTAAATGTTCTCGGTAGAGATTAATGTCTGTTCACGATCAGGCATTACTTCATCCAAGAAGGAAGAAGAACTACTCAGCCATCACTCTGAGAGATGAAAGAAACCTGAGATCAAATCATCACTCTCCTGCTTCGATCAAGTCATCATCTAAACTAAGTCCAGTCCAGGGAAAAAAAAAAACGTGTTTTGAGGCTAAACGTCAAGATTTGGGTCCATGTTCACCAAAAACATACAATAAACAGGAATTACACAGGAAAGACCATTTTTCAGATGTTTCTACAACAAGATTCCAACTATCCAGTTGTACCTGAAACCTCACTTTGGCAAAATTTCTGTGCTTGGGGTTGAGGCTCATAAGCAAAGAAAACTCTAGAAACTGATGCTTGAAGCTCTGGTGCCCTGAGCACCCCCAGCTCAAGGCATGGCGATGCTGTGATGCTGCAGCTGATTGCGCTCTGGTGGCTAGTAGGGCCACTGGAGCTGGCACCCCAATTTTGCTCTGCCACTGACTTGCTGAGGGCCTTCAAGTAAGCCTGAAGTAAGCCTTGAGCTTCTTTCCTGCATAATTTGGCATCCCACCTGCGAAAGAGGTAGAGAAACTAACCGTGCACCTCGTTATGCTGCTTATTTCTATCTATGACAAACACTTGTAGTTCACCAAGCACAGAAGCAGTTAAGGGCTATTCATTTCTGGATCTCACTAATGAGGTATAAGCTGTTCGATTTATCTGCACAAAACTCTACGAAAGACTCAGAAGAAGAAATCACACACAACACCATTATTTTGTAAGTTTTTGTAACTGTGTCCGTCTCTGAATTACTACAGACGTTTGTGTCTTCGGTGCAGTGTAAAGTAGTGCGGTTATTATTTTTTTTCCTTTTTGCTCTGCTGAGACAAGCACATTGTGCCGTGCCACAGTAACTCACAAGACCCCAGCCTTACTACTATTCACAGCCATGCTGCGGGGGCAAAGATATTTATAATCATATGGCTGGACATTACCGTGCCTGCCACCTGCTCCTCCTGCACCTACAGGGAAGTCAACCAGAGGCATCCATCTGTCACTCCTCTCAAGTTTCCTCTTTGGGCCAGGCACCATGCTTTGGCTGCAAAATTGGTATACTTTAGGGGATCATTTCCCTATAAAGCATCCTGCTCCTGCCAAGTGTCCGCTATTGGTCTCTCTGTCTCATGTGATAACCAACCAGCTTAGGAAGTTGTTTAGTATCTAACATTACTGTAAACGGGCAAAAGTTAAAGAAAATGCAACAAGGAAGAGGTATGAAAACATTAAAATGATTCAGTAGATCAGCTGTCTCTTTGGAAATGGGGGTGAAGGTAACCAGGTCACATTTAACACCAGTATAAATCTAAAGATGATCTACTGAATTGAAATTTTTCTCCTGAAATTAAACTATCAGAGCAACCAGGACCAGAATTTGAAGCCGATCACACCAGCTCTGGGCTGACAATGTCTAAATTTCTGTAATAGCAAAAGCAAGCAGTTGTCAAGAAAATAAATAATAATAAAAAATTAATAAATTAATAGATACTTGAGTGATTTCAGTTGAGCATTCATGCTAGTAGTTGCATGTGAAAAAGGACTTGCACAGACTTTCCATTTATGCTTCTCTGAGACTACACTAATGTGGAAAACAGAAGGAACATCCTTAAGATGATGTTTTAATGGATACCTACTAACTTGAAGTTTTGCAAATAATGTTCTACAAAATCAATGTGTTTGCAATACAGTATGAGTATTATATCAACTGCAGTAAAGCTGCGCCAAAAAGATGAGCTTTATCTGAGCAAGCCCTAACTTGAATTAAAACCTGCTTTGTCTTCACTGTTGTCTGAATTGAAGCAGCAAATCCAGGGTTTTTCTGCACTGCGGGTATGTCCCAAGTTTATAATTACGTATGACAGAAGAACAAAACAAGTACCTGGATATTGCAGCTTACTGAATATACTGTATACATTCAAGCTAATGAAAAAGAAGGGATTGAAGCATTAACAGAGTTTTCAACAACATTAAACTCAACAGAAGGACACAAGAAAGCCAGTCCCAGCTCATGTAACTGATTGGTATATATCTAGCGTACTTGTCTGTACCATTTCTGTATTTTACTAATGTAATATACAAATACATAACGTATATACCATATATAAAATACTGTAATATATTTCAATGGAGTTCTAATGACTTAAAGATAATCATGCACTTATTTCTGTGCACTGAGAATCTGATTCAGTGAATTAAAATTGTATCAGTGATGTGACTTTGGACTTACTCTACTAGAAATATAGACAGAATTTAATCTTAAGACCCTATTGAAGCATTAGTAAAAATCTACTTTTATTTGTTCCGTACAGCAAAGAAACAATTTGATATCCAGCAGCTCATACGCTGGAAGATAAAAGTTCAGAAGGAAACCTGGAAATGTTATGCAGAGCACCAGAGACGCCAGGGTTTCCCTTTGGTGAGAACTTTCTTCTTGTTACAGACTAATTTCACCATACTTCATGTTCTTGCATCCTCTGTTCACTTGTGTGAAATATTTCCTAAACAACACTAAAAATTAATCATAATTTCCAATGCTTTCATGTTCCCATTATACATACTGTTACTTTGTTGACTGACCCGTAATTACTGAGCTTCGTCTTTAGCAAAGCACGTTAATAATTTATATTTCAGTTGTAATGCTAATTTTCAAAGAGAAGTTCAGGATCATTTTTTTTTCTTCCTCAAATATTCTGGATTTCCTTTTGAGCTGTAGCTTCCATTTACTCTTTCAGGCTAAGCATTGAATTTACTGACTGCCAGCACAGACATGATCACAGTGGAGGGGACAGACATTGCTTTTTGAGGGAAGCAACAGCCACAATTCTACCTAAACTTTACAGCATTCTCCTCACAGTCTGATTAATACTTGTTCAAATACTATTAAATAAAATTAAGAGAATGAAGACTGCAGGTGCTCTATCATTGCCAGCAGTGTTTCAGAGTATTGCAATATGAACATACATTAAAAACAGCCTAAGGATGCTTTCAGCATACTGGCTTAGAACTTAGCAAAGCTCCTTTAAAAAGAGACCTATTAATCCCCTCCGTCACAAGGACTGGCTATAGAGAGAAGCCATCACAAATACAATTCAGTTCAAAGCTGAATAAATAGCTAGAAGGCTGCTGATGGGAATATTGTAGAAGTGCAGCAGTCAGACATACATTTCCAAGGTCTCTTCTTCACATCATCTCCAAACTGTGCCATGGAGCACCCTTTTGGGTTGAAGACTAGCTATCCGCAACACAGGTTAGCCTCTGCCTCACTGAGAAGGCTGTAGGAGATACAGTTAGGCAACATCAGTGTCTCCCCATAAAACAGTTGAGAAGTTCTGTTGCATTTTTGCTAAATCCATCACTGCAATATATTTTCTCCACAAGAGGACAGAACAGCCGAGTGTATAATGTACTTGCAGATATCCATCAGCTTTATGTTTGTAGAGCATCGAAACAATAGGTTCCTGGTCCTTGCTGGGGTCTGTAGAGGCTTCTGGGTTGGAAACAGGAATACTGAAACACCACTGCCCTAACAAAAACGCTGTCTGAACTGCAAATTCACTGATTACTGTTTCCATGCCGTGCTCCTTGCTGATACTGGTGGGCATCTCCTGAATAAGTTATGGGCAAAGCTATACATCTCCTTTTTTCCACCTGAAAAATCCTACCATGTTCCTGTGTCACCCAGCAGTGCCAAGGTCCTCTACAAATGAAAACAGGGATGGAGATGGGGAACAAACTACAAGATTGATGCAGTTCGTATGCAAACTTGCCCTAGAGGTAATATGTTAACAATCTACAGCACCTGACGAATGCGCCATGGGGTAATAAATGTACTTAACGCATGTGTGGCAGACAGGTTGAAATTCTCTTATGCTGAACAATGGACAAATGGATTAAGTATTAGAATAAAAATAAATTAATATTTCAAAATGCTGGAATGTGTGGCAAATTCAGTAAACTATGAGGTACCTGTTTCCCCCTGGATACATACAGTTCCCAATCTATAACTCTTACAGTTTAATATAAAAAACAAAGCCCCAGACCTGTCATGAAAATACATCCTCAATAGTGGCCAGAAATAATATGAATGATATCAGTGGTATCATCTAATACAGCTAATGATTTTATATACGAAAATTGCAAAAGAGGTGCTTATGGCTGGTGATTTATGTCTTCATTAAAACATCTGTCCTTCAAACCAAACCTTGGAATTTATTTAAATTAACAGGGACTTAAAATTGGAATATGTATTATAAATTAATGAATTTTTGATCTTATATAATGTCAAGTATAATGCTATTGGCACCCTACCTTTCCTGCATAAAAAATACTGCATGCTGCACTAATACATATCAGCTTACTCAGAAAAGCAAACCTAAGAACGTAAATCTCTAAAGCCCATATACCAGAGGCTCTCCCAGTATTCTGCCATAACTCAGTCCTGAACTAGCATAGTTTTACATTTTCCAAACCCGAGAAGTTCTCATTTAGTGTCTAGTGCATTTCAGGGCTGTCAAACTGAAACCATTGCAGCTAATAACTTTATAAAGGGAAAACCTTCTCACTGCCAAATTCATCGCTGTTTACTGCTCTTGCACAGATGCATTATGCAAAATATATTTTGCTTTGTCGCGAATGAAAAAGCAGCCACAGACAACTAGTCTCATGGAACAACCTCATTTTCTTTCTTACTACGGGTTGGATGTGCAGGGAACCACACTGATCTGAGAGCAATCTCCTTGACCCTTGCTGGCTGAGCTACCCATACCCGCTCCTCTCTTCTCCTCCTTCACTGGTAGGGTTTCAGAAGGGCTTTACAGCTGCAGCAGGGACTGATCTGCCAGACCTTTTCCTCTGCACTTTGGAAAGAGCACCCAGAAGTGTTGCAGTAAGAAATTCTAGGTGTGGATCCTCCTCTGGTGGCTGTTACTTCTTTTGATAACTCATCCCTGGCTGTAGATTCTGAGCAACAAAAACCACGGACCTGTGAGATTGGGCAAGAGTCAAACACCAGTGCAGTCAGCTAGCGGCTCTTGTGAGCAGCGGGTGGGGTGGCTGAAGAGACGCCTGGCATTGCAAAGCAGAGAGGAGAACTAATCCTCACTGATCCCAGGACTGGGAAAACTACACAAGCTGAAGAGCCTTTCCCAGCACGGTTGTCTTGTTATCTCTGACTGTAAGAAAAGAAAAAAAAAGAAAACCCTTGATTTCCCCCTCTACCAAGTAAATTTTTTTTGCTTCCCTCTTTGCACAAGAACTGGTGGATCCAGGAGAAAAGCAGAGTATTGAACATGAAGCAATGCCGCCTCTGCTGCCTTTTTCAGCTTGCTTCTCTCCATATGTCTTTTCTACAAAGTACACCTCTGATGGAAACTTCCAAAATGAGAAGACGGTGCCACAGGCAAAATCAAAACAGGCAATTTTCCCCCTTGTTTTTCAGAAGTCTCTTTTATAGAGGTTTCCCCTTCTGGTTGCCAGGGGCTCTCAGCAGCAGGAAGGCTGACTGAGCTTTGTTATGAAATGTCATTTTTAAAAGTCTTTTTATTAATATTTTTCCCAGATTTATTTGTTACAACAGCGAAAGATTTACTGCAAGTTCTAGAGTTATGTTTGGAGTGTTCATAATCCGTGAATGTGAAGGATGTTGAGCTATGCAAAAATGTATTGCTTTCCAAAGTAACATTAATAATACATTTGTAGATATTGAGACCCGCTCTATACTAGTTGAGATGGAGTATGGATGTAATGTATTCACAAGCACTGTGGATAAATCACCTCAATAAATTCTTCATGCTATGCTGTAATCTCCAAAAGCTCTCTGACTGGTAAAAATCAGCCTGGCTGAGCAGTCTGGGACTCTTCTATCTTATCGTTCATCTGCCAGTGACACCTGAGGTCGAAACAGCCAATGCCTTTACACATCTGGCACCACACAACTTTACTTCCCCAAAGAAAGTCTTAATTGTTTTTTAGAAATACTAATACAAAGCTGCACACTCTTGCACACCTCTTCCCTAAGCCTTCCTCTGCATATCAGATCACTCTTAAAAAATATACTTATCTGTGCTTTGCTTCTCATGATGGGACACAGTAGTTAAAGCCTTTCAGTATTTTCTGCTTGGTCTCCTTAGTTATAAAAGTATCTGGTATAACAGGCAGATGCATGCTTTCCATTTATAGTGACACTCATGTGCATGCTTTCCTGGAAGCGAATTTAAACATACAATCACAATGAAATATTTGAAACACCTCTGAATTAGTTCTTCCGAAATCATGTATGAAACGGACATTCTGCATGACAGTCTTCTCTTAATGGTGATAACCATCATATTCTACTCACAACTAACCTTTGGAGAAATATACCTCTATAAGCTCATGCATTACTTTAAAAATCAACTGTAAATACCACTTTGAAGATTCAAGTACGTAGGTGAGCCAAATGCATGGGCTGAGTTTCATCCCTTTGTGAATAACGCTGCCCAGAGCAAACACACAGAAGTGCATCCTTTCCGCTAGATCCTGGGCTAGGTAACATACCACTCCTATCAACATATTCACTGAACAGGAACAGAAACTCTTGTCACAGCCAGTGACAATAAGCCTCCAGTCCAAAAAGCAGGACATACAATATGCAGTTTGGAGATATGGCAGGACTGCGTGCAATCTCCTTTGCTCCATGGACATAAAGCTCGAATCCCCTCAATCCACAGGAAAAAACAGGCTTTACACTTGTCCATGCCACACTGAAGAGCATCACCTCTGCTAGACCGTGAAACACTGAGGACTGAGATTTCCCAGTCTCCCATAAGTCAAGAGACAGTGAGTGTAACAGGGACTCTGTCATACCTTTGCTGCATTGTCTGAAAAGGAGAACACAATTCGCAAATGAATTTGAGAGTAACATGTCTCTACTCCATAAATCTCACTTTTACGATTACATGTGTTAGGATAGGTGTTGGTAACATCATAGTCAAACACCATCTGATTTCCAAATGAGTATTTGGATTCATGAATTCATTTGGATTCACCTCCCATCCTCAGACATTTTGACAGCAGACACCTGAGGGTGCAGAGAATGTCCCTGTAGGGGACACAACCCTTTGAGGACTAAACACGGGATTATTCAACCAGGAAATTTAATTTTAAAAGATAAATGCTAGGAGACAGATTTCTTTTTTTCATTCATTTTTCACACTTTCTGTAATAATCTGAATACTTCTAAAAATAAAACCAGAAGGATCTCATAACCAATGCCTCTTAATAGAAAAATAATTGGCTTAAAAGAGGCACATGCTCAAAAGCACAAAACAAATGGCCCAACAATTCTTTTGAGAGTCACAATATTTTTAGCCATATGGTATTTCTTATTAATTGTTAAAATTATTAGGAGCCAACTGTATGCTTGGCACTGTAAAACACATCCAAATACTGTCAAACCCTAACCCAAAATGCTTGCAGTTCAAAAGATAAGACATGCAGGAACAGGAGATACCGAGAAATGTAGTGACAAGAACAACAGCCCAGGTGCTCCTCGATATTAGGAGGCAAATTAGACCCTGCTCTTTGCAACTGCATCAGGAACATCCCTCCTCTGAGAATTACAAAACAGACTCTGAGTCCTTTCTCCCCCATAGTCAGCAAAGGGAAAGAAGAAAGAAAAAGGGAGCATATTTTGAGGCTTAGCAACACACACCAGCTCTACAACATATTTTGGGCCTTTAGCAATTTATGATAATTGAAAGTAACCCTCAAGCTGTTCTTCTTTGTGTGATGGGGCTGCACTGGATCACAGCCAGCCCAGAGTCCACAGAAGCACAAGCTCCCACACTGAACCGTGCCATGTAGCTCTGGGTCACAGCAGAGCCTATGAAACAGAGGAACAATGCTGAAAATTTTGATAAACCAGTGAAAACCACTGTGGGAAAGGCATGTTGCTCTGGTAGCAGTGAAGCACAGTTAACTGGATGTCCTGGTTTGAGCTTCGTGCTACAGCATCCCAACAGCTCTCCTGGCTGCCTCTTTACATGAGGCCATGTGCAGGAAACAGTGACTTTCTTAGGGCTGTGAAGAACCACATGAAGTCACCAAACGTTATCATTATCTTACAGAAGAGAAGAGGATATTTTCCGTACCGGAAAACACCAATGAAGACAGGTGCCTTGTAATCCAGAGGAGAAGCCTGATGGACAGGAAGGTTAAGAGATGCTGCCAATAGCGACTGGGACCAAGACATTTGCCTCAGAATGACCTCTGATTTCTGAAACATTCCTGAAACAAGAGCGAGTCAAGTCTATGTACACTGTGTACCACTCACCCCAGGTTTTCTCTGGCTCTGTAAACTACAAGGAGAGAGGACCTTCCTTTTTCCTGCAGTAGCCCTTCCTTGGAAGATGTACACTAAGCCCTCTCCGTCTTGTGATGTCTCTTGTCCAGCAGTATCTACCTCGGAGGCCAGCAGATTTATATCTGATTCCCTATCAGCCACATTTATGCTTTGTAGTTATTTTGCTAGTAACAGTCCCAGTCATAAATGTCCCAAGAGTCAGGAAAGATGCACTGCAAATATGCACAGCCAAGACTCAGGGTCCTGTTACCCTATCTTGTAGATGATCTCTCTCCCTAAGAGATTGCTCTGCTTGAAAAAAGCTGCTAGTGTCCATTCCTATTAAGCCACAGCAAATACTCCATCCCTGTGCATCCTCCTCGCCCACTCCTGGGAATCACTCTCGGCACTTTCCCCATCCCTAAGCACCAACCGCTCTTTCCCTCTGTCGGGCAGAGCTGCCCCCCGTCTCTCTTCAGCACAAGCTTCATCCTCAGTAACTGTCAGTGCACTTCTGTGCAGAACAGACTGTAATGTGATTAACTTTATGCTTCGCAACCTCAGTGTAAGAAGCAGGTCCCGGGGTAGGGATTTGACATGAGGCTCTCAGGCACATACAGGGCCTCAATCAGAAAAACAGCTCTTCATTCCTGAAATGGCAGAATAAAACAGCTTTGAACTACATCAAATGGCCAGTTGCTCTAAGGAAACAACACTGCCAAACCTGAGCACTACTGAAGGGAAAGACATAAAACAGGAGATAATTGCTCCATTCTACCTCCAAGACAAGGCCAAAAGATCACAGGATTTGAAACCATTCTCTTTCTCTCCGTGTGCTGCGCTTTAAGGCTCTGAATTAACTCTCTCTATACAAATACAAGTGGTTTGCCCTGCAAGCATACACTTACTGTTGTCCATTTATCAGGTACTTGCATTGTTTGCTATCTTCACTTTCTCTCCTCTCCTTGACATCTTAATTGTGCAGTCTGTATGTTAATTGTTAATGCCCTCAGCAATGAGAAGCTGCGATATCACAACAAATTTGCAACCTCTACAGGATAGAGTGATATATAGTGCTTCAGAACATACTGAAAAATCATCATTCTCCTTCTCATGGGATGCTAACTTCAAGAAGCATTGCTTTTTTCAAACGCGTGAAGAACCAGAAACTTCATGCTAAAGTACTGAGAGATTCTCACGGGCTGGCTGCAAGGGAACTCCAGCAGCAGCGAAGCCCTGGGACTTCCAAAATGGACTCCTAATCTGGCCAGAAATTACGCTGTTTTCCATGCAGTTTACACAAAAGTACTGTCACTAATACTCCATGGTTCACTCAGAAAGCAACAATGAGACATGATGCGAGGTCTTGTGCACAAATTTTCAACCCCTTTTAAGTTCTGCTTCAATGACTCGTAACTACTGATGACACTGGTTATCAAGCTACTTAGACCAATATTCCTCAGGGATGAGAGGGAATTGCTTGTTCTCTTTCTAGCAATAGGGAAGGTCCGTAGGTTAAAGACAACAATGAGATACAGCCTGTTGTGTTGTCTGAACATTTCCATCTAAGCAATATTTTAGCTTTCTACGCACAGCATGCTTTTTTCTGTGATAGGACTGGACTTGTACTTCTACTGATGATGGCAGTGGCTTGAAAGGTATCTATATGCACCAGCAGTACTGAATAAGAACAAATGTGTAGCAAAAACACAATATGCACCCAATAAATTAGATCAGCACAAGTGATTTAGTGGGTATATCAAATACACTTACAGACTGCAACTGTATCTGCAAAAAGAAATCAATGTATCTGCCTTATTAAGAGGACTATCCAGTCACCTCTCCCTGCCTCCATTGCTTCCTTCCTTGATGATCCCTTCACTGATGGGACACAAGAAATCCTCCTTTTCCTTATTATCCCAAAAGTTGGAGTTCCTGTTATAGCAGAATTAGGAAGCAATGTTTTCTGAAAGCTACTCTGACCATGGCAAGCTGCGTGGCAGTGCGAACAACCTAGAGCAGCCTTTGCGTACCAAATGCACGTGGGAGTGCATAGAAAGGACAGAACGCTTCGTCTAGAGCATGACACATATCAGGTTGTTGGCTGTAACATTTCAAATTGGAGACTTAAATTAATTGCATAATTTCACTGGTACTTAAATTAATTAGTTAATGTCTGCACAATGCTGTGACTTTACAAAGTACTGAGTAAGAAGCATTTGTTACCACTACAATGAATTGTAAATGTGCACTTGATTCAGTGTCCCTTTTTAAATTTTCCTTTATAACTCTTGGTCTTGCAAAGCACTGATTATTATTCATCAGCTCTGAAGTAAAAGACATGTCAGGCTCTGCACAGTATGACATAGTTTTGAAACAAAGGCTGCTCCCTTACATTAGAAGAAAAGGGATCAGATTTTCCAAAGTATCTTGGCACTCCATATCAGAGTGACATGCCTACTGCAATTCTTAAAGACCAGCAAAAGTTTCACACTTAGCTGCCATTAAGATAAAAAGCAGATTAACATCTGGCTAACCTGCTTAGATACTTAAGAAAACTCACTGATTTCTCATCTGAGTTATTAAGCATTTGCTGATTTGGAAAACCTGGCCCCAAAACCTTGCCCTTGTTGATGGACATGACAGCAGTCTGCTCTCAAGTGAGAAGAGTAGCCTGGAGAATCCTGTAATCATCCTGGTACAGAAGAAAAGCTCAGTGATGGGAATGCTGGTGGAGCTACACGGTACTGTTCCTTCAAAAGCTGGAGTGGTGTGGTAGGTCTCTCCTGGGCACCAGTGGCAGACATTGCAACAGACACACCAGGCAGCATGGGGACCTGACTCCTCCACCCCAGTAAGCCTTGTCTTGGGGTTGCAGTTCCCTTGCTGTCTCTAGCTGAAGGGATGTGAGACGGTACAACCTTTCTCTCAACTTCCAGAACCTTTTTGGAACCTAGCAGAGCAGAGGTTTTAAGTTACTACATGACACGCAGAGTATTTTTCCTTCCAAGATCACTTTTCAAACATCTTTTGTGGGACATAAAACAAACATTTCAGTTTTATCTAAGAATAATGCAGTGAAAAAAATCATGCGGCTCCAGAACCATGTGAAATGATGCTGTGGGCTTTTTCCAGACCTTGGGAGTATATCTTGCCCTTGAGACTTCAGACTTTAGAGGATATATGTACTTTGAAATGATAATGTACTGCAAAACAATACATTCTTACCAGTTATGTATAGGTCTTGATTTGTCAAGGAAGTTTTGCAGATGACTATCTGCAAAATAAACACCAGCCGGATGCACTGCTTTGAGAAGCAAATGGCTTTATTACAAAGAGTAACTTAGATGATGTTTCTGCACACGTTTGTTGCAGGTGGAGTTTTAAAGTCTTTCACTGAGTTGAATGTGCTTAAATTTTGACATGGCCTCAAGTTCTTTGGAGATCTACTGTAGAATTGGATAGGACATTTGTATATTTGCTATTTAGAGATGGGACAGGGATAATACCCATCACATGATGCCATACTCTCTGGATGACACTTGTTTTTATATGTACTTCTTCTAAATTATTTACACAGCCTGTAATGAGCTACAATGGACATACATGAGTGATCAAAGACAGCACAACCTCCACAGTTAGAAATTCCAGGTCAAAAAGTGCCAAGGTGTGGGTGGAGAAGGAAGCATTCAAAGGCTTTGCAGAAAGTCAGAGACATTTCTAACATATAAAACTTCCAGCACCTAAACACAGCAGTATAAATATCACTGTATTACTGATACCAATAGTACGTGTCCATGTGCAAGGCAGTTCACACATAGGAGAATATCAGATAACAATGTTTATTAAGTATCTAACAGTTAGTCATTTTTTTGTCCTTCTTGCAGGAACGCTGTCACAAGCACTGGATTATTCATGGACATTAGACAGCAGTGTGTATGCTGCCATAAAAATTTTTGTATGTCAAATTATTGGAACGCAGTCCAACAGAGATTGAAGTGTATGGCTAGTGCTGCTGTAGAAGCAGAGCCTGCTAAGAGCTCAATTTACATATTTAACTGCATTTGCCGGATTAGGGCTTGATTACATTGTCAAAAACATACCAATGTCTCCTAGGCACAGACAGCAAGAAAAGAAGGCTTTGCAGAAGGAAATAAATGTTTGACAGGATGTTTTTGGTTTATAATGCAACATAAAGCAAAGCTGGAGATGTGGAGGCCAGGAATAAAATCCCAGTCCTGCTAAAGTCAGTGGGAGTTTTGCCACTGAACTCACTGACCACTATTTCGTGGTCACCAGGCTCTTGTCAGTGTATCAGTAACATTTCTTCCTCCACTTGACTTGATGCTGAGTCTCAGAGACACACACATGAAATTGCACAAGCTGCTAAGTCTTTGTTCCTGAAGTTTCATTTCTATGAGAGATGGATGAATAGACTTTTGAAAGGGATAATAGGGAAAAGCCAAATTTGTACTCTTGTCTATTCACTTTCCCTCTAAAACCTCTCTTAAGGCTTGAGGCAAACAATATTGAACCTAAAATAGAAGATTAGACAGATACATTGCATTATAATGGGGTTTGCTCCAGGTCCAAAATACAAATAATTTACAACATAAGATGGAAAGAATATTGTGGATTCATTTTTGGTCTATCGAATAATTTCTTTAACAAGGGTGAAAGGAATTTTAAAACCAAACCCTTGCAGCATTTTCCAGTCTGAGTAAACAACCATATTTATGCACATGTATTTAATATCTCTTGGTCTTCTAGCATAATGGTCATGGACGTTGTTACTAGAATGTCCCACAACAAGTCTGAATGCTTCACGCATACAAAGACTGGGAAGTAATGCGTGTTCTCATTAATTTTCAAAAATCTACAGGGTTCTAACACAAACAGTGCCAATATAAGCATATAAATGAAGGTACTTAATGCCAAGGACATAATCAGACTATCAAATGGTATGTGCAAAAGCATGAATTGCTTATCTGCCAAGAGAATGAGCAAACATAACAACGTAACTGTCTGCTGGCTTTTTATCCCAAATTCAGTATCAAGGACTTAAGCCATGACCTGAAATTCTGTAGCCCCAGGCCTGTTCCACATCTTTCTATGTTTCAACAAATCTGCAAGAACAGTGGAGAAGCTTTCACAATATGTTAGTTGCTCAGGAGGGTCCCTCTGTCCTAAATTCGTATCTACTCTTAGCAGAACAAGGCAGATCATCCCCACCACCACCCTGATACATGTATTTCAAACTCTTTAATGAGTTTGTGTATTCTGTGAAATGCTAGTTAAACATTATGTATTTAAGGACAAGACTGTTCACGGAACCAGCAAATTTAAAATAAATATTGCAGACTGTTCCTGGGAACAATCTCAGGTTTAGAATCACAAGAGCCATCTGATTCAAAGAGTTGTGTTCATCCAGCCAGTGAGCAGGGACATGCTGTCTCGCGTGCGTGCAGCTGAAATCTCACTAAAGGGCGCATCAAGGACGCTGGAGCCTACATCTGATAAGAAAATACATATTCAATTTAATTTCTTTATAAGGTGTGTCAGTTTGCTTTTAAAGCTCTCTTTAAAAGGTCTGTTTTCCAGGAAAGGATCACAGAAGGGAAATGGAAAGCAGCAGCTTCTTTCAAGAAGGCAAAGTTTTTGTTAAGAAACTGAAGCGACAATCTTTAATTGAATTGTGGGAAAAGAAAGTGTAGATTTACTGCCTGCTGTGCGCTGCCCGATGGGCAGCTTGTTACCAAGCCACGTGACTCACAAATACAAATGCTGCAATCCAGTGAATATCCCAAAAAGCTTTGTACATGAAACACTGCATACCCAGAGGCTGTTTACCTTCCTAATTTTTAAGCAAAACAGATGGACTCTCTTGCTAGATAACCACTCCCCCACTGTTCTCTTTGCTTAAGCTATCACCTACCAGCCTAGCAGAGCACAACAAAAATGGCTTTTTCTTTTTTCTCTGCAAGTTCCCACGAATGATAGAAAGAGACTGTCTCCCAATCTGCATCAAGTGGTCCCCAGTATCTTTAAGCATACGTCAGCTGTATGCTCCTATCACTTGTATTAATTATACATGGCTCGTGCAAACTGAGAGAGCTCTGTCAAAGCAGGCAGGCTCATTTACACTAAGAACACCGTACCTAGAATATCTGCATGGTCACAGGATCAGAGGCTTGATGGGAGCTTTTGAAATCATCTAGATGACCCCTGTCTCCCTTGAGAGATGTTTTTTTCCATTAGCTGCTTCAGTGGCAGAGCCTCTAAAATCCTCCTGAGCAGCCTGTTCTAGCATTTCAGTGCCCTAACCTGCTACAGCATTTTGGCCTGATGTCTAATGACAAGTTCCCTGCTGCTTTATAAACCCATTTCTTCATGCCTTATCTACTATGGGCAGAGAACAGGTTATTCCCCTGCTTCTGGTTATAGTCTTTTCTGTACTGTTGCCATGCCTCCCCACTTGCTCAAAAGCATCGGTGCACACCTTCTTACTGAAGCTGTGTATTCGCAGACACTACTTGGCAACAGAAATAGGAGTCGGTGGGTGCTGCTTCCTATTGGAGGCAATGGGGACCATGGTGCTCAGCACCTCTCAGAAGGCGCTGAGAATTGGGTGTTTTCTTAAACAGGAATTTGAGAAACTCAAGTTGCAAACCTGAGTGAACTCAAACTTTTATGAAAACAGGGATGTGCCCTGGACTAGCGTCAGACTTCCATGGAGCGCTGGCTTGTGCTAACTCTTTCTATGGGGTGAACTTCACTGCAAGAGACTTAACGAAATGCAGTCAGGCTGCCAGTTAAAATGGAGGAAGGCAAGCTGCATCCACAGCAAGGGGATACAAGATTTGTGACAGCCTGTGTTATGAGGCACAGCCACTCTCTGCCATTTTTGCTCAGTTTGCTACTGAGAGTTGTGAGTCTGTACACAGGAGGCTCTTTCTATTGATATTACTGGGCATTGTGCCAGGCCTCAATGATGAAAGAGTGATGCTTGGGAACGTACTAAGTGTTAATGGCATGAAGAAACACTCAGACTGGCATTTATTTCCAGATGCTATGGTGACAGGTCCTCATACAGACGCTGGTGCTGTAAGTAAACAGAATATGTAAGTCCTTCCATTTTTCAGCAAAATAAATGCCTGAAGAAGAAAGTCTCATACACAGCTTGTGTGCCAAGGGCTTCACCAGTTACCTTTCTCCACATTTCCTCTAGTTTATATGCAACTTGGATCCTCTCTGTGAACAGTGCACGCATGGTAAATTATAATGTGCATGTTTTATTACAGAAAATGCAGACATATTGTGGCTCATGCTGTAGGGCTTAAATCATCACATTAGGTCTTTATAAAATATGGAGATCGCTCAGCCTCATGGGAAAGGCATTTGCATCTTCATCATTACAGAGGCAACAAACTTCATCCATAAAGATGTGCCTAGAACAAATGGCAGCAAATTGTGGACACATGTTTTGCTTTAATTGGTCCTCATCAACTCAATCTAGCTAGTGACTTCAAAGAGCTCTCACTAAGAAACCTCTTCCAAAATTTTTGGTTTAATCTTTTTATGTTCTTTTTTAAATTCTCAGAGATTTCAGATTAAATAGAATCTTTGAAGATGCAGTTTGAAAGCAGTGCTTCTTTAGAGTTCTATCACATGTTTAATTACTTATTCATAAATCATGAATGATTAGAGGTAAAGCAGCACTGCCCAGAGTCCCTGTCCTGGGCCAAATGTGGCGCTGTAATTTTTACAAAGTCTCTCTCTTGACAACTGGGATCAGATTCAAGCCAGCTACAACCATATTCAAAAGAGCAGCTGTTGCTAGCGCCATTTTCGCATACTATTCTTGATCAGCATAAATGGATGGAATATGCTCTTTTTGGAAGGCACAGCAGAGGAATATGGATGGCAACAGACAGATTACGTAACTCATCTAAAATTCACAAAACAGACGGATGCTACATTTAGTCTCTCAAAATCTTATTTAGATATGGGCTTGATTTTTTAAAAAAAACACAGCTAACATTTCCTACTGGTCTATAAATCAGACAAATAAGTCTTCTCTTCTAGCCCCAAAGCCAAGCAGTCCTCATGAGTATGAGGGTCCCACTGTCTCAGACACCGCATAGACACACAGCTGAACATACTGCAAATGAGCAGAGGTTGAAATGAACACATAGAAAGGCGTAGCCGCTACTGGCCCAGTGGCACAGCTGGGACTCAACAAAGATGTGACAAGACTCATAGCATTGCACCAGTAGGGGGATGAAACTGCTTCTTCCTACTTGTATGTTTCAGTTTTGTCTCTCCAGCTGATCCCTGTTTGTATGAAAAACACCAACAGTTTATCCTAGTCATCCCAGTTTTTAATTCGTAAGAGTACATACGTAGGGCAGCTCTCTCTATAACCCTAAGCCCCAATTAATCACTCATAATATACCAGACAAGATGAAAATCCTGCCACATCAGAGAGGCAGCACCACAGACCCATGTGTTGCAGTTGCAGGTAAGGAAGGAAGGTGCAGGACATCGGTGAATCAGGCCAAAGTAAAACACACTCCTCTGACACTTTTTTAGAATTTTTTTTTTCCTCTTCTGTATCGTAGCAGCAATTTTTCCCTCTTTTGTGCAGATGAAACAAATAAGACCATGCTGCAGGCACTTCTTACAGCACAAAGAACAGTTACATGAAACACATTAAAGCCATTTCTTCTTCCTTTGTTGCAGAATGCACACTCTTGAGATTGTTTTTAAGTATTGTGGTGTAACTGGGGAAAAAGTGAGCTTAAGTCACACATCTACAGGGTATCTACAAGAAAACTGATTTAATAGGAATTAAATAACTTGGGGGATCTTGTCACAGGCTTCTTACAAATCCCAAAATGTAAGTTACAGAACTATAGCTGTTACATTTGTTGATGATAGCTACAATTAGTGCACATCTTTGCTGCACTGATAGAAACAAAGCAGTTTGTTTATCTGTCAGTAAAAATAATATGTTTGGAATTCATCCTTTCAAATTTCATCATGGAGTTCACAATATCATGATCAAAATCATATATATATATAGTTTGCTCAGTCTTTCCCTCTTCATTTTCAGTGTTCCTCTGTTTGCTGCCTTGATCTTCAACCTATTACCCTGCAAAACACAATTCAAAGCAGCAGGGATAGCAATGGACTATGCTGCCAATCAGGGAAGCATGATATAAAAAAAAAAATCTCAGAAAGGCCCAACACAATGGTACATTCAATGTAGGGTATAACTTCCTTTTTTCCCTACCTCATTGGTAGAAACGTATTCACACAGTTCAGTTTCATATCTTCATTACGATAAACCTAATGTTGCTCAATTGTTGTTCTTACTCTTGTACATGAGGTGCTTGCAAGAGTGACAGCTTGTGGGTGATTTTTACCCACCATTTAACCCCATTGAGCAGTCGCCCTGTACTGGGGGGGGTACAGTTAACCAGCCAAGAACATCCCAAATTTCCATGCCTTTCAGCAGAAATGTTCTGCCTGGCTAAGGACCACACAATCAGTTCTACAGATTTCACTGAGATCATTCTAGGATCAAGTTACTATTCAATATGTAGAAACACGTCAAAATCTGACCTAAAGTATTCTGGGTCCTTAGCTATTGTAAAATTACCTCAGCCCCCACTGCTGTCAATGGGTTTCTGGTTACAGCCGTCCCCAGGGAACTCTCCTCTTGCACTCCGGCCAGGCACCCAGACTCCAAAGGTGTGATGGGCAGGTCATCTAGGCACACCTGGCCTAGCTTTATGCTCATTAGAGCAAAATGATTTTGGATGCACCCCTGGAGTCTCCCCTCTGATGTCATGAAAACAAAACTGATTATCTCCTAGATCATAGGCAGTATTGTAAACTAGAATAGCAAAAGCAGCCAATCTAGGAAAACAAAAGAAACCTCTTGCTTTACACTCTGATGGCAATGAATAAAACAAAGATATGATATTAACTAGATTTCTGTAAAAGTCTATAAAATACTTGTTAGATTAATTTTCACACAAACTAATAAAAGCAACTTTCCTCGTATTGCTCATCCTGTGTATATGAAGCATGATTTTGTGGTTTCTGTCTTGCTTGGAACAGAATAAGAGAAATCCATAAAGAACTGTGTAATATAATACATACATTGAAGTGAGAAGTTCTGCTGAATTGAAGAGACAACATAAACTTTTTTAGATTCTTACTGTAAACTAGCAATTTCCTTTGCAAAGCATATGATGAAGATATTATACATTTTGTCTTTTCTCATTTTACTTACCCTTTCAAATTTTGAAGAAAAATTTATTGATTATGATGTTGACACTAGAAATTGTCAGTCTACAGAAATGTCCTAACAGTATCAATACTGTCTAACACCTAAAATCTTACTTTATGCCCTGGATAGGTGAGACAGCCCTTATCTGCACAGATTAAATTTCACCTTTTTGAAAGTCTTTTTGCTGGACTTTCATATTGCATGGACTCTTCTGAAAGCCAAAACTCAGAAAAAGAATCTAGTCATCTCAGGAAGTGACACAGAATTTCGGGCTGTGTGAGTCTGGGCTCCCTTCCCCTAGTCTCAGACCTCTTTGAAAGGCCACCACCGGACGAGCCTAGTCAGATGGATCCCATTTGTCCACAGAGAACTAGACAAAAAACATCATTACAAAAAGGTCGCTGCATTGTTTCCTCCAACCACCATCCTCTGCTTCTACTTCTCATTCTCCTGAGGGTGTTCACAGTTTTAAGGCACAGCAGATCACATTTATCATTGTACAAAACTCTGCAGAATCACTTGATACTTCAATTTTCTTTTTCTTTTTTTTTTTTTTTTTAAATACATCTCCAAATATTTCAGCGAACAAGAGAATTTAACTTCCTCATGGTTCTTCCAGGTACACGACACAAGGCACATGGTTAAGTACCTTCCTGAATTGTGGCTGGCATAAATAATACTACCTTATTTAAGAATTTGAATGATTTCTTACAGAAAAAAATAAAATAAAATTTACTTACTAAACAGTTGGCAATAGAGGACCTGTAAGCTTCTCTTCATGGTATCATGTGGTCCTGCTGGTCTGCCAGTTTATTCATGATTCTGTCAAGGAAATCAGGAGAAGAAAATCATTTGTGATTTACTACAGAATTTATGCTTTATTTTTATACCTGTTGATTACAAAGTAAGATGAAGCTTCACAGGAAAACAGTATTGATTAGCAAAAAGAAAATGCCTAACTGTGCTTTAGTCTTTTTAGCCATGCTCTCCAACAGCTTGGCAGTGAAGGGTATAGCTACAGAAAAAACGGGAAAAATTCTCAGGAGTATAAAAACACGTACACTGAGAATTATTTTTGTGTTGTGCCTATGACTTGATAAAATATTATCTGACCATCTCACAAAATTCTTTTCAGTTTGGAGAAAGGGTCCTCACCGGAAGAGCAAACGTGAGATGCTGGCACCGCCAGGCAGTTCTGCCAGCCCCACAGAGCTGGAGTTGCTTCCTGGAGTCTCCCTTTCTTGCATCACTTAAGAAGTCCTTGCATAATATTTTCAAATACTTGTCACAGGTATTTTTCACCTCCGTTTTAAAAATATCATAAAAAATAAACCCCGGTCACACTGATGTTAATTATTCATATTGTGAGGAAAATGTGTAAATTAGAAGTGAAAAGCAAATACAGTCCCAAAACACTGCTGTGAGTAATGTCTCACTGAGAACCCAAAGACAACACAGCATTTAAGCTTTTCACTCTATAAAAAAAAACATTTGCTGAAGATTCATAACCAACTTCGAAAGACAGGATACAGATCATCTTCTTAAAACACCTCTTGTGAATATTAAACAGCATGTTGTATCCTCTAGTTTTCAGTTCAATGTAATTTCTTCTTCCAAACTATTTGGGACACTCCTGAGTCACTTTAACATGCCCTCATAAAAATCTTTCAGAACTTCTTTAAAATGCAGTTTTGAAGGAAGATGTAAGATAAAGAAGCCAAACCAGTGTGTAACACTTTGGAACTGAGTAAAAGCTGATGAGTTTGTGAAAACAGAAGAATTGTATTTGACTTTTATGTAGAAGCCTCATAAGGATTGTCACTTTTCCTTCCTGTGTTCTGTAACGACAGATGCTTGTTTTTTGTTAAGTTATTGGATGCAGCAATTTCTGTACACAAACACAGTATTTGGATTCTCCCATGCTTTCTTTTCCATTTAAAAAGGGACCTTAAAACATTGGAGGAATTCGCAGAAATTTCAGTATTTGTAAGGTGTTTTCTCCTAAATGAAAGCAATCATCTGTGAATTAATTTACCATCTTTTAACCAGAATTAGATTCATAACAATGTTTGATTAAGAAAACTTGCTGAGGGACTCTTGTTCTTCCCTTTCTCCTTACGGTTTATCAAACAACAAGGCAGACAGAAAAAAAAAATTCTTTTTGCATAAATAGACATTATATAGTCTATTACAGCACTTTTCAAAGAGACGTATACAAAAAGTCTATGGATTTAGGGTTGCAATTTCAGATTCTCCTTTTTTTTTATTGTGTTAGCTGTATGAAGTTTAATGAGAGCAAGTGCTGGGTCCTGCACCTGGGAAGGGGCAACCCTGGCTATATGTACAGACTGGGGGACGAGAGGCTGGAGAGCAGCCCCGCAGAAAGGGATCTGGGGGTTTTGGTAGATAGCAAGTTGAATACGAGCCAGCAGGGTGCCCTGGCAGCCAGGAGGGCCAGCCGTGCCCTGGGGTGCATCAGGCACAGCACTGCTGGCCGGGCGAGGGAGGGGATTGTCCCGCTCTGCTCTGCGCTGGTGCGGCCTCACCTCAAGCACTGTGTGCAGTGTTGGGTGCCACAGTACAAAAAGGATGTGAAACTATTGGAGAGTGTCCAGAGAAGGGCTACAAAGGTGGTGAAGGGCCTAGAGGGGAAGACATACGAGGAGCGGCTGAGGTCACTTGCTTTGTTCAGCCTGGAAAAGAGGAGGCTGAGGGCAGACCTCATCGCAGTCTACAGCTTCCTCACGAGGGGGAGCGGAGGGGCAGGCGTCGATCTCTTCTCCTGGTGACCAGTGACAGGACCCGAGGGAATGGAGTCAAGCTGCGACAGGGGAGGTTCAGGTTGGATATCAGGAAAATGTTCTTCACCGAGAGGGTGGTCACACACTGGAACAGGCTCCCCAGGGACATAGTCACGGCACCGAGCCTGTTGCAGTTGAAGCAGCGTTTGGACTATGCTCTCAGTCATATGGTCTGAATTTTTGGGTAGACCTGTGTGGAGCCAGGAGTTGGACTCGATGATCCTTGTGGGTCCCTTCCAACTTGGAATATTCTATGATTCTATGATTTATATGACTCCAGATTGCTCAGTGCTTATAAATCCTGTTCTGACATATACTTAAAACCAGAGCCCTTGGGGATAATGGAATCTACATTGTCAGTGACTTATCTGGTTCTTACTCTTTTCTGCATATATTTTTATTAATATCTTAATGGTGAAGGTATGCTAAACACAGACTTTTTGTATAGTTCACATTGTGCTTGGCAACTGCAATGTGATACACTGTTTTGTGCTGTGAACCACAATTTATTCATATTTCCCTTCCATCTCCATGTTAATGTTATCCATAGTGTATAGAAGCATTTTACTTATAAATTCTGGTATTGTGGTTAAAAAAAATGGTATGTTGTTGAATACTTATTTATTTAGATGGGACTCTTAGGGTTATTTACCCTGTGCTATGATGCAGGAACTAGCGTGTATATGGGGAAAGAAACACAGATTAGCACTTGAAAACTTTCACAATGTTTTTCTGTTGTCTTCAGTTAGAAAATTTATCTTCTTGACTACATGGCCACAAAATTCTACTTAGAGAATTCAGTAAAATTGTACAAACCAAATGCTGCCTTGAGTTTACAACTTCTAAAATTTCTTCTGAATTCTTGGCATCACTTAGGGTTAAATGTAAACGTGTGGAAAATAGCACAAGTAAACTTTCTATAATTTTGAATAACTCATTTCTTGTGTAAAAGAGATGCATGCAAAACAAGGATTTATCTGGTAGATATTGTACGGTAAGAGAGATTTAATGAGATTTATTTGTGCATGTTTGGAAGCCAAATCACACCAGTGATGGTTTTCCACAGACAGGGTCTGCTTGCAACCACTATCAACACTGCACAGAGTACAGGCAGATGAACCATCACATTATGAGCTTGAATCATGACCTGATGTAAGATCAGAGGAACCACGGCAGTATCTGCCCAGGTGAAAGCTCCAGCAAGCCCACTACCTTGTCTTTAATGTTATCTACCAGCAGAACCAGAGGGAAATAACATGTCAAACAACCTGAGTATAAAGAAATCCTTGCACCCTGGCATATCTGGCTCAATTTCCAGTAACCCTGAGCTGAACACAGGATCTGAGCTACCGTGTCGTATAACAGCATCAATAATTGTTCCTTACTCATCTCCTCCTTGTCACACTCAATTTTAGTCTTCCATTCAATCACTTGGTATCTCTTTTCCAAACTGAGAAATTCTAGTCTTTTTGTTTCCTCCATACAGAAGATATACTCTGTGCTTGCTCGCTGTGCCTTGAGCTACATCCACCCTCTAATTCTGACCTCAGCAGAAGGGAACAAAATTGCATGCAGTCATCAAAACATGGGTATGTATTGGATTTTCATATTGGACAGTAATGTTGCCTGTTTCTTCTCTACTCCATTCCCAATTCCACCTACAATTCTCTTTTCCTTTGCAACTGCTGTTGAGCTTTACACCACAGTTTTACAGAGCTGTCTGCTATGAATCCATGAGTGGTACTAACCAATCTTGTGTCCCTCCTCAGGTATGTAGAGTAAGGACTGTTTTTTACCTGTGTAGGTACCTTTGCAATTAGCAGCACTGAATTTCATCTGCCATTTTACCACCCAATCACTTAGCACCAGGACACTTCCAAGAGATGGCAATTAAGGGCAGAATTATTATTATATAACAAACATACACATATTATATATAACAGCTTCTGAAGTTACCGCAGTTTCAACACTAATATTAATTTCAGCAACTTCCGATCATAGCTAAATCATGGAAAATATTCTGGAGCTCTACAAACAGAAAGCAAAGATTCATTGTCAGGTGCTTGAAAAGCTGCAGAGGAAACCTCCTTTCTGAGCGTCAGCTCATGTCCAGCCATCACAGTACTACCTCACGGCCATGCAGCCTCACTTAAGCCAAAATTTATTCTCCTTGAAGTACCTGTTTTTTATAGTCTTTAGCTTATGAAAATCTTTTGCAGGCCTTTTGCGATAAATACATTTATCTGTATTTCTTATTATCCGTAATTCTTATTATCTGCTGGAGGGAAGAGATGCCATCTGCAGGGACCCCGACAAGCTCGAGAGGTGGGTCTGTGCAACCTCATGAAGTTCAACAAGGCCAAGTGCAAGGTCCTGCACCTGGGTCAGGGCAATCCCAAGCACAAATACAGGCTGGGCAGAGAATGGATTGAGAGCAGCCCTGAGGAGAAGGACTTGGGGCATTGGATGAGCAGCTCAACATGGGCGTCAACACGCGCCTGCAGCCCAGAAAGCCAACCGTACCCTGGGCTGCATCAAAAGAAGCATGGCCAGCAGGCCGAGGGAGGTGATTGTCCCCCTCTACTCCTCTCTTGTGAGACCCCACCTGGAGTACTGCGTTCAGCTCTGGGGCCCCCAGCATAAGAGGGACATGGGCCTGTTGGAGTGAGGCCACAAAGATGATCAGAGGGCTGGAGCACCTCTCCTGTGAAGAGCAGCTGAGAGGCTTGGGGTTGTTCAGCCTGGAGAAGAGAAGGCTCCAGGGAGACCTTACAGTGGCCTTCCAGTGCCTAAAGGGGGCCTACAGGAAAGCTGGAGAGGGACTCTTCATCAGGGACTGTTGTGATAGGACAAGGGGTAATGACTTTAAACTAAAAGAGGGGAGATTTAGATTAGAAACAAAGAAGAAATTCTTTACTCAGAGGGTAGTGAGGCACTGGAACAGGCTGCCCAGAGAAGCTGTGGATGCCCCATCCCTGGAAGTGTTCAAGGCCAGGCTGGATGGGGCTTTGGGCAACCTGGTCTCGTGGGAGGTGTCCCTGCCCATGGCAGGGGGTTTGGAACTAGGTGATCTTTAAGGTCCCTTCCAACCCAAACCATTCTGTGATTCTATGATCTACCACAAACAAGAAAGGTTACATACTGAGTGGTAGCTGAGGGGGCTCCAGTTCACCAACCCATGCTTTCTGAAGTAACTGAGAGTGCAGTTTTAGGCACCAACAGATTAGCAGAGTTATGCACATGTGGATGGAAAATGCAGACACACAGCCTGTTCCTGACCTTGGACAGATTAATATAAAACCAGAATATTGACACCTGTTTTAAATAAAACAACTGTAATTAACAAGAAGAAAAAAATACAAAGAGTGAGTAGAAACAAAAATGGTCCATGAAAAAATTACATTTGAAAAGTATGTGTTAAGCTTTAATAATCCAAGATCTATTCTGAGTACATGAGTTTTGTACCCATTCTAGCTTCACTCTATTCTTTAACATCTCCCTTATTTTTCTCAGCAGTATGCTTTGCCAAAATATTCATTTTAAAACATATTGTGCTTCAATATTTGATGAGCCTTTCTGAGTATTTGAGGGAATTATCTGTTACAAATATGTTGGATCTCTGATTAAGACTAAAAAAAAAAAGAGAAAAGATTCTTAAACTTCATTTCCTAAATTCATAGTTAGGTCTCTAAGTACATGGATATATTCCCAATTACTCTGAAGACCTACTGGCTCTCCTCTGAAGACTAGGAAATAAAGGTCTAATTATAGCTTTTTTTTTTCTATATTGTAATTCATATTGGTTTACCTATTGATATATTTAGAAACCAAGTAATAAAACTAGTGCAAGTTTGTACACTCAAACTCATTTTAATTTTAGAAAGACCCATCTTCAGTAGTTAAATTGGTGGAAATTTGTATCCCCAAAAGGTGTTACATGACTAGTCTTAGATACCTGTGTTTGAAAATACCAGCTAACATCAGGTGTCTGAATAGAGCTTACATATTTTGCCTGTTTAGTGTACAATGTTTCACATACAGTTTATCTGAGGCATTATGATGAATAGATATGTGAAATCTCTATGGACAGCTAGCAATATTGTCTTTCACAGTAAGTGATCCCTTCAACGTCTCTGATAAATTAAAGAGGACAATGAAGACATAATGATGAATAGAAGAAAAAAGAGTCCAAAAGAACTGACAGCTCCCAGCCATTCATTATGTCTGATGAGAAAAAAAAAATACCAACGGTGTCTTAAATTAAAGAAGAAATGGAGGAGAACAGAAGACGAGTGTTGAGACAAACCTAACAGTCAACGGACAACCTTTTTTGCTTTTTGAGTCTGTCACACAGAAACCAGCAGACTGAAATAAAGAAGTTGAAAAAAGGGTGATGGAAAGAGGAGGGAGGCAAAAGACATACCAGTTACATCCCATGAAGCACACAAACTTAATTTTATATCTGGCTGTCTTCTCTCCTCTATTCTGCAACGAAGAAAATGCTACTTCACTGATGATTTTCAGCTATATTATTCCTGGTTCTGCAGAACTTGAAAGAGGAAAATGAGAGATCCAGAAGTACCTCCATCTGCAGTTATCAGTGGTGAATCCCCAATCAAGGAAATTCAGCCTTGACCCTTTTAGTATTGTCCTGTCCTTTAGGGTTCGACAAACGCCTTACAAGAAGGCAAGAGCAGAGGCTCATAACTTAAAACTCACGGAGGTGTGATTTCCCCATGCGTTAAATGGTTCTTGCAAAGGGTACTTTAAATGGCAACCAGACGTCTCCCAGCAAAAAGGCAAGAACCTCTGTTTCCCCACCTCTCTTCCTGGTTGAAGTGTTCTTGTTGCATCATATACTGAATTCAAAATTGCTTGTCAAAGCCAGTGATGCCAACCATGAGGTGGGCTTTCACGGCCAATGGGAAAAGGCACAGGTTCTCACTCAATACTGGCTCAGGGCCAGATTCACACAGCCTTAACTCTACCACCAGAGTGTTCACCCACTGTTTCCCATAGGTTAGCCACTCTGAGAGTATTCAAGCATCTCATAACAGGAAGCAGGTGCACTCTTCTTGACTACACAGGGCTTTAGTGTAGCTTTGTGTTTTCCTGTTTGTGTGATTTGTTTCTTAATTCAATGGCCTACTTCCACAATCCAGCTGTTATTTTGCAAAATTTATATCCCTGAAACCTTCAGGGCATGCTAATAAAAAGATGATTAACTTGCAGCACTAAGATCCCTTCAAGCAAGAATTCTGTGTTCTTGTTCAGCATGTGCCACGTTGTCCACTGTGATTTATTTCCCACTGCTTGGAACACGCAAACCATAGTTACCATCTTTCTTCATAACATCTTGAGTGCAGCAACTTTGATATTTATGTCCCCTTTGTACTTAGATCTTTAAGCACTCTTTGGAATGGATTCCTCTTTGCACAGCCAAGAAAGAGCAATTCACATCTACTTTCACAATTATCCTTGAAAGTGCCCAACCTTCACTATCCTAAGGTCTCCAAAGAGAGGGTCTGAGGGTCTGCCCTCAGGATACCACAGCTGAACAGAACCAGTCTCGTTGGCATTGTGTAGACCTCTCATACATGCATAAGGAACAGTCAGGTAGAAGCTGAACTATATACTACCATGCTTTTCTACATGTAAAAGACTTACATCCTGCAGGACACAGACTTATAAACACTAGTGTCAACAAGCAGAAAATCTCACACTGGGGGAGAAAAAAAACAACAACACCAGACAACACCAAAGCCTCTCTTCGCTTTGCAGAGCATCTGCAATCCCCACTGGGCCTGAGCCTGGTTGTGGTTATTCTGGTATTGGTGTTTGAAGCCATACCTTCCCATTACCACAGGCCTAAACAGAAACCAAGAAACATACACAGAGAAAGTAGTGTCAATACACAGGAAAACCTGGCAGCAATTTTTCCCTCTTCCCTTGTTTCCCTACCTCATCATTACTTTTGAAATCCCAGCCCCTCTCGCTCTCTAACACAGCGGTTCAAACGACTGCATCCCTACAGGCCTCCTCCCAACTCTTTCCGAGAAGTCTGTCCACAGAGGAACATGGCGAAGTCCTAGGCTTGCAGATCGCTTACAGGCTACTGTCATTAGCGTGGGTCTGATGAGACGTTGCTTAACTTAAAGTTGCTTAACTCTTTGGGTTCACTGTCACAAAACAGACAGGCACTAAGAACCTCATGTCCTGGTGACCATGGCCAGGGGAAGAACTTAGTCTGAAAAGGCCAGGTAGCACTGCCGTTGCCTTTGGTTGTCTTATGCCTTGGCATCTGTGGTACCATTGTGAACAATCACTGGAACAGCCAAGCACAAGTGTTGAAAGGGTAGGAAGAACTGAGAGGAAAAATACCAGAGTGTAAATGAAAGGTCATTCAATGTGAGACTTCCCAGCTTTGATGTGTGCCTGCCCTCCAGCAAACTTGAGCCCCATGACCTTTTTGGAAAAGCTGTGACAGACAGGGTTACACTGATTATAACTGAAAAGTCCCAGAGATGGACATCAGAACTACAAAGCATTAGCTACTGAATGTCCTTTATACTCTGTCGATCATGCAAGTGACTTTATTTCTTAACTTTGTTCTTAATTATCTACTGTTAGCAAATAATTTTGAAGGCAACTCCAGTGGGAGAGAAGTCTGACCATCAGTTGTTTGAGTTGCTTCTTGTTCCCATGGGTGCACAGACATGACACTGTGTGTCTGTCTGTCTACTTGCAGAATGAGAAGCCAAGAATAAGCCTCTCCTTTCCGTCATTCATGTCTGTGGAGCTCTGAGAAGAAGCTAACATATTTATAAGGATCAAATTGACTTAGCAGCTATAAGGATCATTAGAATTTAGTCATTAATAAACACTAGGAGTGGAGAGAAGATCCTTGTGTGAATTTTAAAACTTTTACATGGTTGAATTTGGACCCAGTAGCATTTATAAAGTAGAAGTTCCTTTGCCCCATTTTTTCCTACACCATTTCTTAAGCTACACGGCTTATTAGTTAGATATTATTTTGTTGCAGTTACACCATACATAAACCTACTTTTCCCCTGTTGTCAATTAGTTCCAAATAAATTAACCATCTGGTTACTGTTATCAAGTTATGCATCAAAGTTGAAAGACAGTCCCACAGGGCACTGTCAATTTTCTGCAACAACCTAACTTTAGATTGTGACACAGTAATCATTTTAAGGAACTACAGAATGCCATTGGATACGATAATTTTCCAACAAATGTTTTGTCACAGAAAGCTTTCTGGGTGCCCCTTTGTCTTCTGTTGCTTACAAAGGCAATTTCTTTTTTTTCCAGTCACAGTACCACAGTGCTATTTTCCAGGTGGAGGAAGTGACTTCTGCCACTTGAATTACATGAAAATCTCTGTTATCTGACAATAATACAAGGCATAGGACACAAATGAGCCATTCAAGCCTCTTTTAGGAAAACTAATAACAGTATGTTGAGGTCTAGCTACATAAATATTTCCCTTATAGTTTTTTCCTTTCACTTACTAATGGCCATCTGAAACTTATCTTTGATGCTGAAATTTTATGGCACAGCTTGAAACATGCTATTTTTGCTAACTGTTCGAAGAAAAAGAGTCCAACTTCTCTGAGTTTGGGGGAGGAGCATCTTTCATGTTGCAACTTAAAAAAAAAAAAAAAGTGAAACAACTGGGTCAAGAAAGTTGTACTAAAATAGTCCTTAGTTAAAAGAACCTCTCACTGTCCTCTTGAAAAGACTTTTTTCTTTTTTTTTCTTTTTTTTTTTCCCCAATGAAATATGATGGATTTAAGTCTAGGCAGTGTAAGTTTTCAATTTTTTTCATTATGGATCTTAGGGGGCCCAAAACAGTAAATATTTTAATGTCATTTCAAGTTTATGACAAAGATTTCACATGTGGTACTATGCCTAGGAAGCACTCGGCAGTGTAAAATGTCTGCTCTTTGGTATGAAAACTTTATAATCATTGCAAGCTCTCCTGCTAGAAGACTTGCTTGGCACATAAAGCTACCCCATTCTACCATCTCCTATGCTGTCCCTTGCAACTATTTGAGATACCTCTGTAACTTCTAGGAAAATAAAGAAAAGACAGCTTCTTTTCTTCCTTGTCAATTGCGGCAAGTAATGAACATAGAAACCAGCTCTGTTTCCAGATCACTCTTGTGATGGTGTGCTTCCCCAAGAGGATCTTCCACAACATCTCACCTGCCTCAGGGTGTCCACAATGTGGATGCTGACGTCTGATTTACTCATCTAAATTCTTACTGCAGGTAGCAGGTAGCTGGCTCTTCTGAAGCCTGGCTCCCGTGATCTGTTTTAAATGCTTGCGTTGGAATAAGGAGACCCATCCCTTACATGGGACTGTTTCTCTCACATGAGTTTCAGAGGGCTGAAGATCCACCTTTTATTTCAGCTGGTGACACTGAAAATCGGGAATGAAATGCCAACATCTGTACGAAGTAGTCCCACCAAGTGCTCTCTCCAGCTGCAGGGATCTCAAGATTTATGGGGTTAACTTCTCTGCAGCTATATTAAACTGTTCCCTTGTTCCTATTGTGTAGGATACACAATAAAAAAGACTTAATGTAAGGAACAAGCAAGCAAATAGCTCTGCCTGCACTGCAATAAACAGTGGAGAGTAGGAAGAGGGTGTACCTTTGTGAAGCAGCTGAAATCAGGCTGTTCACATTATTCTGCTTGATTAAATGTAAACATTTCAAGTAGAGAAAGGAAAAAGGGTGAAAAGAGAAGGTACTTCCTCTCTTTTATAATATGGTACTGTATTCTAGAGATTGGCTGATTGGGTCAACTTTTTAGGAATAGGAACCATCAACTGTAAACAAAGAGAAGTATGCATGCTCTGCATGTCTGAAATCTAGGCGAAAATACCAGTTTCAGAAAGATGCTTGAGCATCTAAAGATGTAAGCAGGTGCCTTGCTATCAACAACAGCTGTATTGTAGCACTGAAAACACTGTTGTTACACTGGTCCTAGATGACTTAAAGAAAATCTGTAGCAGAGACAGAAACAGCTCAGTCTAACATTTTAACTGCAAGATCATCCTTCCCCCTAGCAAACAACACAATTATCCAGCTAAACAAATAACCCTTAATAAATCACCACAAAGGAGGCTCAATATTCTGCATCACCACTACCTGATTTACAGTGAATTAAGCATGCAAGCTAAGGCAGGAAAGTGCCTACAATTTTTTTATAAAAAGCTCACAAACTGGGATTTGGCTTTGAAAACTTGAACTGTAAACAGGGTCCCTTTTACTAACATTCATCAGGACATTGTAAAGATTGAGAGGGCTGTGGGATACAGAGGAGGAAAAAGGTCAAGATAGACTAATTAAGTTTTGGTCCATCTCTAGGGGAATTTCAACTGACCTGATGTAGGATAAGTAAAGATGAGCCCAGCCCAAGACCCACACATTCTGCTTCGTCTCCAGACTCCCTGGCTAGACTACTTCTGTAAAGCATAGAGGAAATAATCACTGGTGAAGGATACCAACGCAGTGCTCTTTCTGACTCCATCAGATGCTGAGTCCACGAAAGCATAGTCTTTTTGAATACTGAAAATGGGTACGGAACAAGAGCTTTGAATCAGGTTCCAGTGCCCCACCAGCACATTTCAGATGTGTTCCATTCTATTGTATCAAATACAATCACAAAATTAAGGAGAACATACACACCTCAGCAGCCAAAAAAAAAAAAAAAAAAAGNAAAAAAAAAAAAAAAGTAATACATTCATTATTGCAATTGCAATTTTGAATTGTACATTTATGTTTAGTTTTGTATGTATATGGCAGGTGATGGCTATGTTTTCTGCTTCTTTCCCTATTCCCTTATTCATACTAGCATGCCTCTCCGGTGACAGAAGGAAAAAAAAAAAAAAAAGGAAAGGAAAAAATGAATAAACATATGTATGGCATTTTCTCTTTTTTTTCAGTGAAAAGAAAACCATACTAAATTTCCCATCAAAATACATGTTTAAAAATAAGAATATTTCCATGTCAGTTTTGGATGGAATGTTTTGAACCAGTTCTAATCATAACGTGTAACTATGGCATAAGGATCTAATTTCATAATGACAGGTTATAATAGACATACATACAAGTACCTAAGGTTGAAAGAAACATTTTAGTACATTTGAAGAAAAAACAGGGTAGGAAAGCATAACTGCCTTTTGAATTCTTAACAATTCAATCTCAAAATGCAATAATATATTTAATAGTAACTCATACTGTTGTTTTTTATAAATAACATAGAGCATAAAATCCTAACAAAACCAACAACATGGTCTCTAATGACACTTTAGTAAAAATATCAGTAGAATAAACAAACATGAAAGGTGCATTTTCAAAGATCTCTGTGTGCATCTTGCCAGATCCTTTTGCCCCCAAGACCTGATGTTCATTCTGGGGCAAGTCCAACTGAAACGTTTGCTAGTTTCCTTTGAACAGCTATTTTAGAGCACACATTAATCTTGGAATAATCTCTATCACTTCAATGTCTGCCTGAAGTAGTTTCTTGTATGAAATTATAATAACTCATGCTCTAAGAATAGAGACATCTTTGGCAGATTTGGATGGATGGATGGATGCATAAATGCATGTACACAGTCATGCACGGAAAGTCAGAGGGTGTCCTGACCTACGTCTGCTTGGTTAAACCTCCTTTTAACAGAGCCATTTACTACCTCTCCTACAATCAGACATTCAATATGGTAAGAAGAGAAGGGAGATAAAGCGAGCTCTGAAATATGACTGCTCAGCTTTGGAGGGCTGATCAGCATACACCAGAAAGTAGAAGAGTACACTAGCTTAGACTTGACATTTCATCTGAGAGTTTATTATGACTGTGTCTAGTTCAAGGGACACCATTTATTTATCCTCAACTTTCAGCCCCAGGGTTTGATGTCAAAGGAAGAAGTGGCCTCAGAAAGAATAGAGGACTACCAACCAGTGACCCAGTCATAAATAGTAAACCCTTTTATAGAAAAATATTTTGCACACCATTCTGACACAGCAGGGCAGAATAAAATGAAAATTCTACAGGGCATCAAACAGAAATATAGCCCCATAAAAATTTAGATTTGGAGGGAGGTGGCATGAAATAGGCTTTTGGTAATTTCCAAATTATTCATTCTTGTCTATGCAAGGTTATTGTGGTGCAAAGAGTGCATTTCATTTGAAAATGTGTGTAGTCCTGCCTGGTTCAATACGAAGAGTTTCCAAGAAAACTAAATGTCAGAGCAGTGCAGCTTATTGGTTTTGCTCAATGTAAATTCACTTTTTATGCAACTCTGAATAATAATGCCCTGCTCTGTGTCAACATGATGAATTAACTTCAGTGGCTTTGGAGGGGGGGAGTGAAGGAAAGAGGAGAGATAGGGGCGCTTCCAGTGCTAACCTGGCACTGATAATGGCACTGTCTGAGACTTAGCTGTACATGACAGGTCTGTAGCTTTAAAGAGGATTTATCACACTGATGACTGTGCCTTATTTCTTCCCTTTTGCTTTACACAGCTAGCAAGACTGCTATTGGCTAAAGAGCTCATTTTCCCTCCTTCACTAGGTTGAACACTGGCATAGATAGACATGTAGGTAAGCCACAAGGAAATGCATATAAAGAATATGGGAAATCTCAAACAGCAGCTTCTGAAAGCATGTCATGCTGTCAAGTAAGATTATGTTCAGATGCACAATTTATTTTAATACCTCAGTGAAAACTCTCATTTACTGTCCAGAAATATGATGTTCTTCCTCAGGCAAAATCTACTGACCCCAAGGGGAGCTTTGCTTCAATAGAGAGCCCAGCATCTGGCCCAGGATTTGTAAAACAGTGCAAGCAAAGACCACTGCTTTAAGAAGGCTGGTTTATCTTGTTTTGTTTTCTTTTGTTTTTCTAATAGAGGTAAGAAACAGCATGCGCAGGAAAATAAGAATCCTCATGACTGCACATTTGATAGGTGGATTTAATAAATAAACATCTGGCTGAATGACTCACCTCAGCTAAAATGTAATGAGGACGGTTTCAGGTGTGTCAGATATTCTTTTCCTACATCGTAACTAAGATGAGCTAAGCCATGTTCTCAGCTGCCAAGCATCAACCCAGAGTAATTCCAGTGACATTGTCATAATGTGATGTGATTAAACTGGACTTTGAGTACGAAAATGAACCGATCAAGGAAAAAGGGGAAGAATGGCCTTGTGTAAAGTAGAGAAAAGCACAGAAGAGGATCTGGTGGACACTGGATTCTTACAGCAGGATTTTTGTGGGTACAAAATTCAGTGAAATTCCTCTCTCGTACGGAAAGCTAATGGAGCCCAGTTTCCATTCATGCATATGAAAACTGTCTCTTTATCTTCCTGTCCCTCTGCTTTGCTCTTAAAGAAAAGTCTTCCAGGAAAACAGAGGCTGCCTTCTCCATGCCCCACCTGGCTGCACCCTTGCTTTGTTTCTGTAGATTGTAAAAAAGTTGGGCAAAATGTGCCACCTCTTCCACACGTGGTTCACTTCTGAGCTGTGAGTTCGGCCCCACAGGAATGGAAGACGGGAGGTGCCCAGCCATGAGTCTGTTGTATGGCACGGATCCACCCGCACCCTGTACCAGCTCATGCAGCTGAGCCACGAGGCAGCCCAGGGATGCAATGAAGAATCCTTTTCAAACAAAACTGCAGCTTCTCTCTTGCTTCAGGAGCCCCCGCTCCAGTGCTAAGATTGCCATGGCAGCTACAGAAGACAGGAATCAATAAGAAGCAGTGAGAGCCCATTTGGTACATCCATCCCTGCAGAGCGAAAGTCAGCACTGGCTCTGGTCTGTACACGCAGCGACAGTATAAATAATCAACTCACACGCTTTGTTTTTTTTGTCCACAGCAATCCAGCCTCATTCAGTGTAAGAACAGTGACTGACCACGCACATTCAATGAGTCAAGGTCACGCCAAGAAAGAACCTGCTGTTGCTGCATTAGTGGCGATGGACAGCCCAAAGAGAGCGAGGTAACAGCTTGGAGAGCAAACACTGTCGTACTTCGGGCAGCTCGAAGCTGCCCTGGGGAACTGGATTCCCTATCTCAGCGTGCAATACCAAAAAAGACACAACCACCAAACTCTGTGCCAGTGGTCATTAATTGTGTCTTCCTTGTTTGCTAAGAGCAGGGCACGAAACACCTGCGCTCTGATCTGTGCAAGTGTGGAGCAACTCCTACTGTGATGGAGTCAGCGAAAGCCGAATCCAGAACAAGGAAAGCGCAATCAGATGCTGTTTCTGGGAAACTGGGGCACAAACATCTCAAGTTGGGCATCTAAGTTAAACATCCCTTCTTGACATTATGTTTCTGTGCCGCATTTTCCCTGGTGCATAATGTCATTTCACCTTATCGGTACATTGTGAAGATAAATTCATTAATGTTTGCAAAGTACTCAGATGCCACAATAATGAGAGCCGCAGAAGTGCTCCCCAGGAAA
Organism: Chauna torquata; assembly: GCA_013399475.1. Classification (NCBI taxonomy): domain Eukaryota; kingdom Metazoa; phylum Chordata; class Aves; order Anseriformes; family Anhimidae; genus Chauna; species Chauna torquata. The sequence goes on along the minus strand of VXAL01002023.1, from coordinate 118,901 downwards.
TTAATAACTCTGGCTTCGAAGCTGGATGTGAATGATGTACAGTTACGGGAAGAAGGGGTGACATAACGAACTACTAAGATAAAATAAAATATTGATTCATCTGAGCAGAGTTGACTGAAATCTTTCCTTATTTAAGACAGTTTTGCTTTGCACCCTTAGTGGGCTTTTCAGTGGAACTTTCACAGTTTCAAAAAAGCAAAATGAGAAAAAAGAAAAGACCCCAACTCAGCAACCATATCACACAACCTTACAGACAGCCACACAATCCTCTAGAGAACCGGAGTCTTCAGCTCCTCAGCCCAGACTTCTGATACTTGAGCGAACAGCGCAAGGACTGGCAGCGAGAACTTGCTGTCCTGTGTGTGGGACAGGCGCAAGAGAGAGGGCGGCGAGCATTCAGCTGGTGGATATCACAGGGCTTTTCTTCAGGTGAGGAATACTCAGGTGTGGAAATCCTGTTTTCTACTTCAAGTACTAGGGGAGATAAAGTCTAACGGTGACAGGCTCCTCCCCTGACCTTGCCTTACTACAAGTCTGATCTTTTCTGCCTGAGTCCTGTCAACCTCCCTTTCTCCGGCATACTGTCACCACCCTTCCTTCCCACTCCCACCCATTCCTCCTCAGCTCCTCCTTTCTGTGTCTCATCGTTTTATTTCCACTTATTCATCTCTTTGCCCCACTCCCAGTTTCCCTTACCTGGGAACCGTATCCCAGCCCTGTCCTTCCTTTCTTAATCATTTCTGTATCTGACTCAACCACCTGGATCGTGGTCACAGCCTTTGCATCCCTGCTGACAAAATCCTAGGAGAGCTGAGCTGCAAAACTTAAAAAAATAAAAATAAAAAAATTGTACGTGGACAAGGACTTTTCAGACCATAATGCAGACTGGTCTGGCAAAATTCCACTACAATGCAAAAACCTTTAACCTTGACTCCCCTCAATAAATCCCTCTAGTTTTCGCCCTGCGTCTTTCTCTCTTCCTGACAAATTTCAACTTCCTGATCTGTGATGTGGAAGGCCCACAAAATAATGGAAGGTACTGTAACTTCATGAAGTATGATTTTTTTTCCCTGCATTTTTTTTTTTTCCTCTCGGAACTACTTTTACTGAAATGAAAAAAATTACAAAAACTGAAATAGAAATTTTCAGGGTTGGAAAGTTTCACTTTGAATGGTACCAAAACGGCTTTACTGAGCAAAGTGCCAGCAACCTTTACCAGATTCAGGGTCAACACAGTCCTTCTCTATACTGTTCTGCATTCAGGAAGACTCTGACCTAACAAATGATATCAGGAATTTGAATCTTTTCACGGAAGCAATCAAACCGTTAAAAAGGGGAAGTCCTGTAGAGAGATGTGTCTGATTCTTCATATACTTCCCTCCAGCTAATGCAAGCGAAACTTCTGTTTTTGTCTGGACCATATACACAGAGGTATATTACAATTTACCGAATGTATCATGGCAGACCTCTTCAACTTCATTCATATTGAACGATGTGAATGCAAATCTTTAGCTGAAAAATATTTAAAGAAATTAACTAAAATAGACTCAATAACTTATAGAATACTTTTGCAACAAATGCATTAATTGTATGCAAACTGAATTAAGTCTTTTATTAGCATGCAATTGGAGGAAATATTAATACATTATTTTAATTTGAAAAAATCATAAGTTAGAAGCTCTGAAACAGAAAGCTGCATAATCGCAGCTTTAACATTAAGACTTCATTGTAAAAATGAATGTATATAATGAATTCAGAAAAATAGGAATATAAGCGTCTGATCCTTTCCTTGTTTCCTGTACATCTGCATTGGAGTTTGCCCATTGTTATTCAACTAGCTAATCATCAGCTTTTGTTTGGTGTGATTGTGTTTTTACTCAGAGAGGCTAATCTGTGAAGACATCTGTTATTTGATAGATAATAGGCCATTTCAAGTCTCAAAGCCCTGCAAGGCATTTCTGAAGAAGGAGAAGTAGATACATCTGTTCCCACCAGGTAGGACAACAACTGAACATACTGTGACACAGCAGAACAAAACTCCTTCCCTTGCTTTTCACCAAAATGTTGAAGTGAACATGCAGTGCTGCAAACAAAGAGCAATTCCGGTGTAGTTTGTTAAGGCTGGGAGAGAGACTGACTTTCTATAAATCATTTAAGTTTTCTTGAGAAAACAGAACATCTCGCACCAAAGAACAGTGGGGTTTGTCACAATGATCACAACCCACTGGAACTACAAACCAGCCATAGTCACAAAAAGCAACGGTCCACCGAATCTGGTTTTCTGCTGTTGGTAAAAGTCAGTAGTAGACATTTTGAGGACACTACAAATGCTTTACAATTCACTTACTTATAAAGAAAATCCTGTGCTGCTGCTCCCTAATAACTTATCCATACAGCCCAGTTCTCTACGCATTCCACTGAAAATATGCTACTTCTGCATTATCCATGAATCAATCACAACCCTAAATAATCATTCTCATCATGAATTTGGGAAAAAACAGCCATATCTTTATCTTCAGACTGCCTAAATAACATAGCACACGGTACCTGCATTCTGCAAGCCTTCATTCCTTACATCTTTGTCACTCTGTCAGTCAGTCTTACTGTGCTATGAATGAGACCCATATATTCAGATTTATCTTACCTAGGGTTTGTGAGATTTTTCTGACAGCTTACTGCTCCTAAAGAAAGTTGACCGTGTAAATGGCATTAATATGTCTGTAGGAGGACAATGTGTATGTGTGAACTTGGAATATGTATAAGTTCTTTGTATTTAGATTTTGGAATGGCATTAGCCACACACTGCAAATTCAAGGAGTTAGGTGATTTCTTATTCCAGTTTCAACTACTTACGTATTCTGAAGAATTACCTAAACATGAGTTAAATTTTTTTGGCTTGGTTTTTACTGCCTCAGCGCATGGGTCTAGAGTACTGCAGAGACAGCAGAGTTGATGCAGTGCTGCCCCATTCTTTGGTGAGTCACTTGCAGAAATGCAAAATGGAAACGTGATGTGCGATGTTGACACATTCTGCTGGTGCATATGACTGAGAGAGTGGTTCAGCAACATCAGTTAGAAATGTTTCCCATCCCTTTTTTTTTTTTTTAAGATCTCTGATATTTTTTCCCACCCTTTTTGGATGAGAAAACAAGCTTTCAACTCTTTTCTCAGAAAACTAAGGCTCTACCCTGTAGTTTGGTGGTTAAGTTATATATGTGGGATAGCTAGTTATCCACAACCTAGCTAAGTACTCTAGCTAACCATCACTCTGCTGAGCACTCTAACATACGACTTCCTTCACTGCTCTGCTAGAGCTATTCCATTTTGTATAAATAATTAACACATCAATACGGCAAGGGCTTGAACCTGAGTCTCCTGCATGTAACGTGAGTGCCCAGTCCAGGTGACAGAGCCAGTTTCTCTGACTCTCTCTGGCTAATGACCATTGAATTATTTATTTGAGGCAGACCAGTTCTAGCACAAGAAACTGAGAGGCACAGACTGACTCTGTAGCCTATAATTTAGTTGAAAAGAATAAACCAACACACATAGCTTTAAAACTCAGGTAGTTATTTTCTCACTCTGTTTCTTGACTCAGAGAAATATGCATAATCATTAATGGTCTGAGACCTCTGGACAATATTAAACTAAGATTATCTGTTAAAAAATCATGCACATTTTGTTGGAGATATTGGATGCAAAGTAGCTGAGCTAATTGCAGGTCTTTTGGGTGGACAACAGCTGGTATACAGCAAGAGTGCTGTAGATGACCGGCAGGTGCCTCCAAAGCCTGTACATTTGGTGGGTTGATTCCAGTCAATGCCACAGCACGCTCTGACTTTGCACATGCATCATAGGAGCATCCCAAATGGATGTGGAGTCCCAGTTTCACCACGTGCATGGCAGGGTTTCAAATAGCTTAAAGGTCTGGGAACTGCAGAAACTGTTGTTCCTAGATAGCATCTACACATAAAGAAGTATCTCCGCAAGGAGCCAAGAGCTTGCAACCCCAGGCAAGACAGACACACTCTAAACATCTGTGTTCCATCTACATGGTCTTTTGCAGATAAGGGCAAACATGTTCTGCCGAAGATGAGAGTCAGCTGAAGGCAAAAGCTGCACAGTGTGATGCTACGCTCCAGTGAATAAATCCAGTTTTCTGTCAGAGCTTATTGGATCAAGCATAGCTAAGACCATTGCATGGCTTTCCATTCTAAGACCACTACATGGCTTCCCATTCAGGGTTGTGGTTTTAGGGCAGTCAGAAGCAACGTGAACTCAGATGGGTCTGCAAAAGGCCATCAAAGGACAATCAATAGGCAGAATTTCCTAACTCCAGGTAAAGGAGATTTCTCTGTAAAACATAAAGTAATGGATCTGTGTGGAGAAAGATCCTGAAAGAAATACATTGTGCATTAATGTCATAAAATGCTCTATAGATGAAGAAGGAAATACTGGAAATGAAATAATAACAAAAAAGATCAACAGTAACAGTATACAATATAGCACATCATACAAAAGTTTTTAAGCAAAGCTGCAAATATTTTTGACCTCAGCAATGGATCTTCTCTCTGCCAGTGCAGGAACCAAGTACATTAACTCTTGTCTCACAGAACACCAGAGTGTCTGGAGGAATTACTATCCAGCTTAACAGCAGAGTCGAGGCAAGGTTCATCTCCCCTTATTTTAGCTTTGTAGAAATTTGGAATCTCATCTGAGCTTGTTGCATAAGCTCCTTTTTAATCAACGCAAAAAGACAGGGCATCCTAGGTGATAACTGATCCTGTCTTAACACAGTTGGGATGAAGCCCTATCTGAAAATAGGATGTGCAGATGCCCACCTCCCCACGACAATTACACAGAGGTCTAGGTGCCTTGCTCTAAGTGAACAGGCCTTTTTTAGAGAACAAAGACTTAGTGAAATAGATTTCAGCCCAACTGGTCAACTCCAAATCTGATCTGGGAATTTAAGTAAGGTCAGAATTCAAACCAACTCCGGAGTCTCTGACTTTCTTCTCAAAGCAGGTGTTGCAGTGGAACATATAGATGAGATTCCTCCCTACGATAATATGTCTAGAGTGACTGTATGTAAAATATGCTACTCAGGCCATGACATAGTATTACCAAAAAGATACTGGTACTGCAGTAAGTTCAGAGCTAAAGGTGATGAAGCAGCTGGTAAGATTATCTACAAGGAACAATTTTAATAGACAGTAGATAAATACTGTATAAGCGTATATAATACAGAGATAGCAGAGGTAAGAGAACCAAGATAAATAAAGAAAGATAAAATATAGAGAGAATATCATAAAGGATTTCATGGTGCTCGGACATATTCTGTTATGGAACAGCCTTCCAAGAGAAGTGGAGAAAGCAAACCCTGGCACTTTATAAATTAGATAGGTAAAACATTTGGAAATACATTCCCAGACTGAATAATTTCACAGGAATTTTGTGCTTGAATAGACCATGTCTCTTCCTAGCACCCCCTCTATTTTATCACAGCCTGTTCAGTATTGCATTTGCTTTTCAGTCCACAAGAAATATTAAAATGAAATCTGGAGACACTGCTTGAAATTGCAAACAATGATCAATTAGCATTTCTCACCACACAATTTATTACCTTTCTTTTTCATGGTCTTTGCCATGCCCTTTAGTGCCACACTGATTTACTACACTGTTCTACTTAATTATCTCCAGTGCTTTATTTCAGAACTGATGCTATTCTTAGCTGTACCTTTATTGGTAGCATTGCAGTCAGAGGGATCATCCCATCACCTGTTTCAAAGCTGTATCAGCAAGTCCACATCTGTAGTTTAGAAACAAGGGATAAGTTTCAAGTATTTGGGGAACAAGATACAGTTGTAAATTACAGAAAACAAACTTCAAGACTGGTTTACACCAACAGGTCGGGAAAAAAAAAAATACTAGCTAGCAGTCTGCTCCTCTTTGAAAGGCACCAAGATTATTGTGAGACAAGACAATATTTAAATACCTGAGAAATTAATCTTTGCTCAGAGTATTTAATTCAACTGTAACACAGTGCAAGGATGCTCTCACCTATCTCACCTGGGAACACAGGAACATGTTTGCTGGCACAGGTCAGGAGATGGTGTGAACTGGCTGTGAACATACTCAGTGTGGAAATCAGAAGACAGTCACTAATCAGCAGAGATTTCAGACTGCAGTAGTGGAATAAAATAGCCTTAATTCTTAAAATGGAGCTCAATGGGTCTATGAAAGGGGCATTGATACAGCAGCTGACACAGAAAGGGACTGCATTCCAGGTCTGTGTTCCTCTGGCCACGGGAAGGCTGTTATGTTAAGTAACAATCCAAGTAAAAAGAATAACAATGACCTGTGATTTTGTTATTTGTGTTCTTACATAATAGTGCTTCACAGCATGTATAAAATCCAAGTAGAAAACTACATGAATAAACAGCAGATTGAAAAGATACTTGAAAAAGCTGTATCTAAAGAGCAGACTTAAGTACCTAACTCCTATTAATAAAAGCAATTTGTACCTTCAATGAGACTGAGATTCCTGCAATCCAAAACCACCGTTGACAATAGGACACAGGCTCTTGTGATGTTTACTTTTAAATATCCTACCCATAACTGAACCAGAAGTCTCAGTCCAGGGATAATATCTGAATAGCCTCCCCAGCAGGTATATTGTTCATGCCTAAAAGTCAGCATTTGCCAAAAGAGAACAAAACATTTCTACAGGACAATAAGAAAGACCTGTTGTAACTTGGATCCTGGGCATGTGCTGACAACTGAACAAAAATTGCTTGTTTACCAGTGGACATTGGATAAGGAAGGGTAGCGAAGGTAATGGGATGTGTGCTTATGCATGAGAGAAAACATATTAGATAGCTAACAAAAAAACACTTTGAAAGAAAACGTGTTTTTGCCCCCTTTCAGAATTCATGGAAAATTCAATGCCATTTCTTAAATTGTTCCTCATTTCTACAATCTTTATTTTTTGTGCCAATTGCTGCTCCCATCTCTAACAGGAAAGTGTCAGTGTCAAAAATGAGAGACATGGTATAACTGCAAATAAAAGTTAATTACTGTGGAAATTCAACTCCAGCACTTTAATTAAAGCCTGACAAATGTATCATGGACCCCAGGCACCAGTGTGGAGTACACCCATTAGAGAGATTACTCCTCTTTCTATGGCTTCCCATGCTAACACAAAGGAAATATCAATCATGACAGAAAATGGCTTTTCCAAATCAAAGATGCCAGGAATTATTCTATTACCTTCCTCACAGAAAATTTTCAGAGTTGTTCAGCGGGATTTTTATGCAAGAAAGCAGCATGTTAGCGTAAATTTTTGCTTAATTGCTAGGTTAATGTTAAATTGCAGCTTTTCTTTTAGGAAAAATGGCAGCTGGCAAGCCCCTTCTATAAACCTACATTTCTTCCATAACTTCATGATATGTAAATAGGTATGCAGGAGACAAGTAGTTTCAAAATGACATGTGATGAAAAGGAGTGGAAGACACAGAGATGCTTGAAGCAATCTTCTCGTAGGGAAAATTGCAGTGGACTCCATCTAGATTCTTCAACAAGCCCACATATTTTTTGCTGCACTCCAAAACCAGTCTGCTGAGATGAAATATTTCCACTGGAATCCCCATTATGAGCAGTCTGGGATGAGTCACTCTGGCTCACAATGTGGGCAGCATCGCTTTCTCTTTTGGGCTCTACCCCTCCAGCCAATTCATGGCAGAACACTGCTAGGAGAAAGAGAGCGTTTTTAAAAATATACTATATTGCCCCAACTGCAATATTTCATCATCTGCTGAGCAGTTGGAAGTAATTAGCAATGCTGACAAGCTAATACAGTAAGACACAGCAGAACATTTTTGCTTTTATTTGCTTGATATTTAAGGTTCTGTTTTGCAGGATTTTGTGAGTGAACAAGAAATAAAAAGAAAGTATGCTCAGATCTCAAGAGTCATTTTGTTGCTCCTTTTGCTGCTAAGATTTTTAAATAACGGATTTTCTCTTTCACAGCCAGGGTTCTCCCCCCTCTTTGATCCTGAAGCAATAATCCCATATTTATGAGATTATTTTTGTTGCCATGGAAATTAATGATGTAAAAAAATGCAGCATTATAATTTCTGTATAAGTAGGCAAGATGCCATCCTCTTTCAAGACAAACATTTTCCTGACACCTCTGCCTACCCCCATCTTCCTACAGATGTGGGAGACCACAGCACAAGAACCAAGACATGCGTGCCATGTACAGCACAAAACATCGTTATGTATGGCGAGACTCCCCCTACAGCTCAGACTCGCCCTTCTGTTTTAACCTTATGGGACTGTTTTTAGGATTGTGAGGAAAAACCTATCCCCACTCCAGTTCCGCCCTAAAGTTCACTTCTGCCACCATCAGCTGTGATGGAAACTAGACACAGCTATCTGTGGCAGTTTGGGATTACAGGGCCCTACCCTACAAGGTAGCAGGCTAAATTCCCCCCCACAATGACTCAAGATCATTGAAAGTGCTTTGAGATACAGACTGTCTTTCTCCTTTGCATATGCACTGAACAGCACCGTGGTCCATGAGGTGGGACCAAAGGTTTCAGCAATGCGATCTTCATGGTTGTCCTACGGTGATATATCTCTTAAGAACAGTGACTGGCCATAGACTCTCTGTTTAGTAAATCTGCAACCCATCCGGGAACAAAAACACCCCCGAAGCATCCCGCTCTTACATCTTGCATGTGCTGGTGGCTAATAAGTTACACCACCTGCAAATTTTAAATTGTACCTCAATAAAGTACTGGTCTAAACACCTTATTTTCTCCGTAATTTTACTCTTGGCTCTTGGAATTGTTGTTATTCAGACAAAGGATGGAAAGCTGGGATTCAGGAAAGCTCACTTTCATGCAATCTTGAAAATATACAAAAAGATCCCAGGCATATCCAATGAGTCTGACTTAAGTGCTAAGTATTGCACAGCAATACTGTCCAAATCTTTTTGGTTAAATGTCTGTTTTAATAATGTGGTATTTCTACAGGACTTGCACAGAAAGCAAGGGATTTCAATACCCATACAATAAAAAACGCAAGTAACAACGCAGGTTTCTTTACTCTCCTTTGCTATTCTCTCAAGTCTGACATAGAGAGACCAAGAGAGGTAAAACTCCGTGTCTCTTCAATTCGTAGATGCATTTGTGAGACAGACAACATTTGAAGCCAACTGTGATGATGACTGTTACGATGTGGACATCTGTTTGCTAAGACTGGCACATTTGTTTCCTCACAAATGAAAGGGCCGAGAGAAGAAGTCAGTCTTTAATCACCTCTATGGATTTACTGACAGTAATACTCAGGAAAAATAAAAATCTACATTCTGGCACATTTTATTATTTTGATTGTACAAAAAATGTTGTTTTAGCTAAAGGGAATTTCTCTCTTTAAGTAGTAAACAGTTTCTTGACCAAAGTTTTTGTGATTCCATACTTTAAAAGATCAATTTTGTAGAACACCTCTGAAGGCAAAAAAGGGGGAGCTAACGTTGAGCAATAATTCATATTAACGTCCCTAGGTATTAATATCACAGTTATCCAGCTTTCTGACCATCCTCCAAGAGCACATAGAGAAAAGGATATTGATTATTGCAGTTCCCAATACCTGCCACCCTTCTATCATGAACGTAAAAGTTCTACCTAGCTCTTGGAGATGCTTTTAGTCAATTACTGGTTTAGGGCTGATGCTCGCAACTGTCTGGATACACACAGATTTATTTTCCTCCCTCGCAACTTTCTTCTCTACTTGTATGTTCACTTACTTGTTGTTATATCAGGAAAGCAGTTGCAAGATCCAACTCACGCTATTCACTGAACAGTAGCCAAGAAAACTACATTTAACAGGTTCGTTAGAAACACTTCACAAGTAGAATGATCACCACAGAGCATCGATAGCAGTTACAGCAAGAGGGCTTCAGGCACCAAAGCCCTGAAGCCCGCCTGCTATCCACCAGCAACAGCAGCAAACTCACATCCTCCCTGTACAACCACCACTGCAGTAAGTGCCAGGTTTTAAAAGGATGCTGGACAGTCTCTCTGCTCATATGGATGGATGCAGAGTGTGAGAACTCTGCACTGCTGCTGTATCACTTCACTTTTTTTGTTGTTGTTTACTAGGTGCTGACCGCTACACAATAAAAAAGATAACATCTCCCTCCCTTTCCACAGTAAACGCTGTTTAGTAAAACAGAAGCTCCACGTACCTGGGGTTGCCAAGGCACAGCCATTCCTGAGTGCTGAATACACAAGATGTGAAGAATTATCTGAAGTGGCCAAATTGCTTTCCTGAAATGAAAAGACCCCTAACACTCAGAGAAGACACATTTGACTGTGTTTACAAGTGTTCTCTCAGCCAAGCTGTGATACCTGAACATGAATACACTGCAATTCTGATAAGAGATGGAAAGATTAATGTACTGTAAATCCAGAGGGAAATCCCTCCAGACATTGTTTTTGAAAAGCTTAGAAATCAGGTTTTTTGTGGTTGCTGCTATTTCTTAGCAACAAAGCTAGTCTGAGCATGGCTTTTCTGTAACACATTCCAGAAATAACTAGCAGGGCTGGCATTGTCTGGACTAACAGGGGAAAACTAATCAGGTCATTTGTTATGTGTTAGTGCTCTCCACCTGCTGACCACCTGCACGTCCCAGGGAATCCAAGAAATATCCGCATACACTCACATATATATGCATGTGTGTACCTAAGCATACATATGTATATTTAAAGAGTATTTATAAGGGAAGATTTTTTATAACTCTTATGTGGGGAGTGGAGACAAAGGTGAAGCAGGAGAAAATAAAGGCTTTGTTCTGTCTCTAAAAGATGGTAATGAGTCCTACCGGTCCCACCCAAGGGCTATGCCATAGCCCGGACGAACTGATGTCCATGTCCTCCAGGTAGCAAGGGAGCCACCCTCTCTCCCAAAATGTAAACTCCACTACCCTTGAGCGGAGACGCTGCAGAGAGGAGCTTATATCACGTTCCCACATTTGTCAGTTTTTACAACAGCATGGAAGTAACAGCTCCAAAAACTGGTATGCTAATACAAAAACCCCCTTGTCACAGCAGGGAGTGCTTGGAGACTTTCCTCCTTCTTTTCCAGAGTGTGCCAGAGACAGGGGGTCCATAGGACACTTTCCTTCCGAAAGAAACATTGGTTAAAAAAAGAGAACTCCTCACAATGTAGTATTAACTCAGGATTTTTTTTTTTTCTGTTAAACAAATTGCCAGCATTTCAAATATTTTTCTGTTCCACACTGGGGTAAAGAATTTACACTCAAAATTTTCATGAAATAAAAACCCCACACAAAAAAATTCACATAGGATCTAGAAAAAAAAAAGGCTCATATACTTGCTTGGCCTGATTGAACCAGGGACTTGAATCTATATCTCTTATTTTTCATGTCAGTGTCTAAATCATTACTGCCTGTTGGAGCAGGACAGTCTTCCTCAGTGACCAGAAACTCTATCTTGTACTGGAGAAATAGAGGTTAGACAGAATGGCTACATTTTAGAAAATCAATGCTTTCCTTTCAATGCAACAGTATTTTCTGACAAAGCTTGTTGCATTCTGAATGTCCAGGCTTGCTCTAATTTATACCTAACAGGTGAAATCCCAAGGCTTTGTGCCAACAGAAGTACGCAAAACTTCATGCAAAACTTCGCATGCAGAGACAAAACCACAACGGCACTGGACACAACTTCACCATCAACTAAATGGATGCAAACTATAAGACTATAATAACAAAATGTAGACAAGAACCAAGTGTCTGAAATTGAAGAGAACAGAGCCAGGACACAGATGAGTAGCATTTCACCAGTTCCAGCTAATATCACCATCTGAAGGGTTTCCCACAATTCTTCATATGTATTTGTGCTGCTGACAATGTGCTATCATGATACACAGAATGGTATAATGGTACACTGAAGGCTAAAACTGGGCAGAGTTTGGCTGAAAAATTAGCACATTTAGACCTCTTTCTACTCTATGGGAAGAATATAACTTCACCCCAGCAGAAATGAGTGGAAAGCAAAGAGGAGCACGAATTACACCTGTGAAAAGCCCAGCACACCTGCTACCACCGGCCAGCACGTTCCCTTTCTGCTAATCTTGCAGTCTAGCCAACTGCGCATAAAACTCATTTACAATTTTACATGTTTGCCTCTTCGTAAAAAAGCTTTGTACTTCAGTACCAATGAACCAATGCAGGGCGTGGATTAATGCACCACTGGTGCACGTTTTGCCTTCCCTGAAGTGCTTCACAACACGCGTCGGGCACGTTCAATGGGCTGTGATGGACACCAAGTGTCTGAACTGCTTTACGCTGCCGTATATTCACCAAACCTCACGGTGCTTCACCATTGTGGGATTATTGCTGAACACCAACCCTCTTCGTCATGCCGGTGCTGCCAGGGAGAGGCACGCACCCAAAACGCAGGGGCTGCACAGGGTGGACGCAGTCTCAGGTGTACCACGAAGTGTGGCAGCCGTGAATCAGCTGACAAGCGAATCATCTTGTAAATTAAAAGCTTGCTGTTAAAATCGCTTCTTCTGACAACCTTCAATTACAAAGACTTGTTCTATTCACACCCAAATTGAATGTAAAAATCTGACTTTCAACTGCTAATTAGCTGTGGAGGATATAGTTACATTTCTGCTATGGCATATTATACTTTCTGTTAATTGTTATTTACCCCCACTGTTTTGAACCTATCATTTTATACCTAGCAATGTTAATGCACTTTTGTAAGACTTCAGAAAAAAAAAAAAATGTCAAGGCTCAGGCATCTCTTTGGAAAAAAGACACTGTAAAAATAAAATATCAGGCCTTTGGTGGAAATCGATGTATATCTATCGAAGTCAATGGAGCCACACTGAGTTTTATACACGCTAGAAATCTACCCCAATATTGCTTATATGTTATACAGACAAAGCAAGCAGACCCGAAAGTGTTTGTAAGAGATACTACTGATGATGGAAGGAGATAAAAATGGGGGAAAAAAAGAAAAGGAAGCTTTAAAAAAAAAAAAAAGAAATTTAACCTTTTGGTGATCTTTTCTTCCATTGAAGCTTTAGCAGTTAGTTAGCAAAAACAGCAATGGTAGAAGAGCCATTTATGTACTTTATTGTATCACATGGAGGGCTATTAGCATAAGTAGCATCAAAGTCTCCTAAAACCTGCTTTTCTGTTTTGACAGGTTATTCCTTGTCTTGTGCATTTAGCTAAGCTAGTGCTCAGAATTTCCCTCCCTGTAAGTCAAAGTCAAAACTCAGTAAACAGTATTGTTTACTGTCTTAACCTATGCTATTTTTTGTACTTGTGCTAATTATAGAAATAAATGCACATTATATATCAAGGAAATATAACGAACGGCATTGGATCAGTTTCTGTTCTTGCTAACAGAATTTATAGAGATTTTATTTGCTTCAGCTGAATTACAGTTTCATGAGATAAACATCAGGTTCTTCAATAACTAGAAGTTGCACAGTGAGGAACACTAATTTTACTGCAATATGATGGTTTTGCAATGAAAGAATCAGTATTTTGCTTCAAACAAAAGTTGATCTGTTTTAATAGCACCAGACTGTAATATACACTAGCATATGATCTCAGAAGATTTGATACTACCAAACTGGTGAGTATGTTAAATGCTAAAAAGCCACTGAGAGAGGAAAATGACCCTTAACGTTTTATTTTCTTTTTCATGTCATTGAATTGCAGCAGTGCTCCAATTCATTTTCCAAAGCTTACGTGTATATTCAGAGGAGCCTGAGGCCAAATTTTGTCCCTTTTGAAGTCTCTGGTGTAATTATTACTGATATCAGGAGGGTCAGATTTTGGCTTTACATAATTTTGGAGTATAAAATACTATATCTGTTTCCACCGAAATCAATAGGAAATCTATTTATGGTAGGCTTGGGCTTTAAATATGATCCAGACTACTGAATGCACATCACAACAAGAAATACAAGATTATGTCTCCTTTTTCCATGTTGTGAGTTACAGCAACTGAGGTCATGAAAACCTGACCTGTTTGAAATACCTCATTTGAACATAGTTTCAACGAAGAAAGAATTATTGCAACTAGTCTCTTTCTTTCATTCCCTAAGTTAATAATTAGAAATCAACTAGTATCTTCACTTTTTGCTTAAATGATGGCTACCAAAATTCCAAATATATTTATTAAAAATGGAAAGCTTGTTCCTGTTAATTTGGGAAAACAGATCAAGTGCTTAACAGGTTGCATTTAGCCTGCAATACAACAGCCATGAAGATGTCTAAACTGAAAGCAAAGGAGATTTTAAGAATAATGGAAATGTAATGAGGTTTTTTTTTCATCCTATAGTATTGTGTTACATCGTTCTAGACAGCTCCCGACACCTTCTGTCCCAAAAGCTCAATCTTCTCAAGCAAAGCTTTGATGTACATGTTCATTGCTAAGTAGTTCCAAGTATTAAAGAACTAATAACTATGCAGTGTATTTCCTCTTGCCTAATTCTGCATGCTGCAGGGTTCTTCAGAAAATCAAACATTATCTGTCTGACAAATGGCACCAGGGTTATTTGGAACATTTAATTTGGCAGTTTTCTAGCAATTCAGCAGTATTTTCAGTTATGGTAATGTAATACTGAAAATATTGATATTGTGCAGTTACCAGAGAGACATTTTTCTGGTACAGCATGAAAGAAAAGAACCCCACCCAGCTGCTGTGGGGCATCTCCTGAACTTTCATACCCTGAACACAAAATGTTTTTTGTTGATCATTTATCAACCATATAACTAAAACCATTTATTCTGTTTCATTCCAATAGTAGCTGTAATAAACATTGCTACTCAGAAAGTATCTGCCTCCCACACTGTCTTCTGCACTTTTTAGATAACAGCATATGAAATGAAGCAGACATGATTGCTCTTTCACCCCTTAACAGATCCAGAGTCCTGGTGGTGACATCTCCATCAAGGTGAGTTTCGAACAAGGAGTCCTCTGAAAAGGAGTAGAGATACACAGAGGCTTGAGCTGAACTCCAAGGAGAGAGCTGCTCTACACAGCTTGGTAGTCATGGGCTAAGCATATTGAGCAAGTCGGGTGGCCTGGTAAGAATATGTTTTCTAGGACAAACATAGGTGCTACAGGCCCAGCAACCGCACTTCACTATGTGGTTGTTTAGTGTGCCTACTTTAGCCTCCCACAGATACAATAAGAATTAGAAGCTGGATGTATTAGGTGCATCTTCTGGTTAAATTTCATCCAAGAGGAATCCAGCTGATGAGCACCAGGACTGCTGTGAACCAATGCACAAGTGCAGACAAGGGAGGGGTTCACTTCAAAAGCACATTCCTAAACCAAACTCAAATGCTGATGCAGACCTACCCTCTGCTGGCTGGTTTTCTTCCTCAGTGGGGCTAAACGCTAAACACCCAGACGCGAGGTGACAGCAGAAGCATGGCCAAGAAAGGGGTTTGTAGCGGGGCTGGGACAGGCGGTGCTTCAGCTTCTGCATCAACAGAGAGAGGTACGGTGGCTCTGAGTTTGTGCAAGGACTGATGCTTCTAGGTGTACCAGGAAAATGGAAATTTTCCCTAAATTTGCTCCTTTCCCCTATTTGCTCCATAACCATATATGAACGAAGGTAATTGTGCTAGCTACCGAGCAGGGAGCTGTGGAGCAGGTAGAGCAGCAGACGCAGCACATTGTGCTGGCTGCCACTGGCTAAGGCATAGCTGCAACCATTCTCTCCTCTATTCATCAGCGACGGCCAAGGGACATGTACGGTGCTCACAATGAACACTGCTATTCAAAAAATTTCCTGTCATGCCCAAAGGATGCAGAGCAGAGTACATGAGAACAAATAACCGAAAGAGCTACTTTAACCAAGTCTTTGGGTTTCTTATGCTAAAGCAACGTGCCCTAGCCTGCAGCTCCTGGTATCCTTGCTAATCCGCTAACACAAGGACAAGACGGCTGCGCCTCAGGATAGATATGCAATTAAATATAAACTCTCAAAACCATTTTTGTAGAGGAAGCTAGGAGGAACAGTTAATAGCACAGCAGAGCCACGCAGATGATGCAAATAATGCAGCTATTTAACTGCCTGATCATAACTTGCTGTGGCATGAATCCACTGCTAAAAGGCCAGCATTTCCTCTGCCAGCCGCTCTGTGCAACAGTTCTCTTTGACCTCTGCATACTGAAAAGCTGGCTTCCCCAGTGTCAGCTGCAAAGCTCTCAAAAAGAGAAAACTCCTTGCCGAAGAAGCTAGCAGGGATATTTTCACTTTTGAAAACACGCTCTTCTCTCATTAAGTGACAATTCGCTTGCAGAAAGATCACGCAGACCTAGCACCAGTATTTCCTGAACGGAGATGCTGCAGAGGATCACCTAACGAGGCGGTTGCTTGCTTGTGGTGTATGGCATACAACAAATTACACTTCCCATATGTAAAAGGCTTCTCCATAACATTGTGTGTCATCTGCAGACTTCTGAGTGGCAGCTTGTAAAACTGGGCACTCGTGGGACATTGCTTTTCACAGTAACCCCATTAAGGCAGGATTTCCTTTGCATTTGTAGTTTTCCCTGACGGCCACCAATGTTCCAGTCCTTCAACTACAACTGATGTGTCTGCAGCCACTTAGTTCTTGCTCTCCCAGACAAACACACTGTAACATCTGAAAAAACACACTGTTGCTCCCTTTTTGGAGACCTCTCTCAGGGACCGGCCACCTCATGTCAACGGAAGGCATACACATGATGACAGTGAACTCATTTTCCCACTGAAGTTTCCTCATATGGTTTACCACAGACATCAGACGTGGCTTGATTTGATGTTTTAGACAAGTTCACTGGAATCCCATATTGGGTGCCCCTGCTTTGCTGAAACCAGGGGGAACTCGTTCAACCTTCCTCACACTGGCAGGTTTAAAGCACTGACTCTCACACCACCAAAACCACGACCTTGGCATGCAGTGATCCTTACCCTGCACAAAAATCAACCCTTTTATACCTGCACAGTCATACTGATGCCTACATGTGTAGCAAGGATGAAAAAAACCAATACTGTGCCACTGAACAGAGTGCTGGCAAAGCAATTCAACATTTCCGTGCCCTTTTCCTGAGTTGCATTGATTTCTGCCACAAAAATTAAATACTGTGCACAAAAAAGCACCTGCAACTGTGATGTTTTTAATCTTTCAGCATTGATTAGAAGAATATGAAGAAGGAAAAAAAAAAACAGAACACTTTCTTTAATACCACTGCAGCTGATTACAATATACAACGCGGGCTCTTTAGGGACATTTCCATTGCATCTTGGCCTCTCTGAATTCTGGGGAGTGTTTTTTATTTGATACATTCTCATCTCTTGGAAAAACACAGTAATTTGCAAATGGGACAGTCATGTTACGTGAAAAATGACTGGTTAAGCTGCAATTAGCTCCCTTCTTTTCAGATATACAAGCCCAAATCCTAATGTGGGAGGCAAGGTCAGGTTTTCTGAGCCAATAAAGCTATTCACATTGTTCTGGTGGCTCAAGCACATTTATAACCAATTTTCATGCCCCCTGTTTCGCCGTCCATACTCTAGGACTTCAGAATAAGGAGCACAAGAAATTTCCCAACAATGTTCCGCTACTAGGAGGGTTTGCTGGAGCCAAATGACGGCTTAATACCCAGAGCATGAGACCACACTAACTTCTGACCCAGGACAGCCCAGTAATACCGCTCTACCGAGGTGGCAATGTCATCTGAGACTTCCTGGTCACCACTACATTATGAGGAACAATACGAACTAATTGATCGTTCAGAACCAATAATGGCAACCCCACTCTTAAAGCATCTGAATAACCAAGTTACCCATACAACTTTTTGGAGCTGAAAGAGAACATCAGTTCTTCACAGGTAATGCCTATGATATCCAAGCATTATGTCAGTGAAGGCTTACCTCATCCATTTCACTGGCAGACCATCTGACACTGCAAAATACAGCTCTCCACGCCAATCACCAACATAAGTATATGAACTAGCAGAATAAATTTTATCACTCTGGCTACTATTCCAGCATATTTTACTGAATAAAACATCACCTACAGACAGACACAAATTTAATAGTATAAGTCCTGTTCATAAAGAATAATTTTAGGGCTCTCTTCCTGTACTAAGTTGAGCCCTGTCAACTGCCATTACAGCCGAGTGGAGTTGAAGGAGCTCCCTAAAACCAAAACATTCAAATGAAAGATCGCTATTCCAAATATTCAGAGTAAAACAGAAATGTATTCATTCATACAGGTTGACTTATTGAAATACTCTCAAAAGATAACCCTTCTTGGTACTCTGGTGATGCTCACTCCATTCGGCTTTTTGCCCATTTTACAAAAAGAAAAAAAAAAAGGAAAAAAGATTCTATTCTCTGTCACTTTTACAAGAGTATTGCATATCATCTCCAAGCTTGACAGTCCAATGGCAAGCAAAATCAAAAAGAATGTTAATCATTTACATCTGCTGATGGCAACCAGCCTTGCAAATTTGAAGGGAAAAGTCAAAAACGAGACAAAAAGTTCAACTATGTTGTTTAAAGGTCCTACCCACACAGGGTAACACCTATCAAAAATTATCTTGCTGATGCACGGACATAGAAGAAAGAACTGTCTGTCAGTTTGTTTCAATGCCACGTGGTTAGAAGACCAGACTCATGGGAATTATTCCAGCTCAAGGAAAATACTCATTTTCTTAAAACACACATATATATCTTTTCAATAAAACGAATATGTAAGTAGCCAAGACAGAAAGTCTTTACCAGGTATGTGCAGCAGGTGATCTGAGATCCTCTATGCTACTTTTAGATTGGCTGTGGCTTCAGCCACAAGCTGTAACACCAGCTCAGGATGCCCCATCTTGTAATTAAAGGCTTAATCTCCTCCTAGTCATCTGGGCAGTTGTAATGAAATATGCCAGCTACTCCCTACTCTTGTTTTGGAAAAATGCCCAGCAGATTACAACAGCAACAAAATTAAATTATGCATTCTGTACGTCCACTTCACAGCATACTCTCACCGCCCTTTAACAGACTTGCTGTAAAGAGATATTAAAGCAAAAAAGCTTTTTGTATTTTTCAGCAAGTGCCAAGGTTTTGGTACCCTTCAGGAAAAAAAGCAAAGTCTTGCCCCTATGCTATCTATTTGTGACTCCACTGCCAGTTCCTTCTCCTCTCCCTTTCTCACCTCCTTCCAGCTCAACATACTGCTGGTGTCAGTGATAAGTCTGAGTCACATTTGGGTGGAAACAATGCTGAAGCAACATAAATGAAACAGGTCAAAACTGACAAGTAAGTGAGCAGAAAGTAAACAGCAGCTGTCTGCTGGCTTCTGAAAACTGTTCAACAGCTCAGCTGAACTCAGAGAGTTCACATCTTACATACAAACACACACACTTAACTGGTCTAGACTGAAAAATTTTCAGTCACATCCTGCTGAGATAGCTTTGACTACATAAATAAACAAAACAACAATCCTGCAAATTTGGTCACTTAAAAATTACCCAAAGTTATGCCTCTGTAAATCTCCACTCCCTAAAGCTCCTGAGAAGCCTTCCTCCAGCAATTCACTTCAGCACAAGGCCAAGAGTCCCTAAAGCCATGGTCAATACCCTAATGTTAGTATTGCTAAAATGAAGCGTCCCAAGAATGCTTCTGGAGTGAAAATTCACCTCTTTTTACACATACCAGAATACATGTGCTCTGGTAGCACTGAAGATCTCCGAATAGAAGTGGGAGAAGAAAATCTTGGTGTTCTCAGTAGAAAAAGCACATGGACCAGGCCAAAATTCAGGAAGAGTATTGAAAACCCAACCTGCACGAACACAACCTAATAGTAACTGGCTTTCTTACAATAACTCCAACAGCAGAATAAGTGAACTATACCCTGGCTGGTTTTAAGAAAAGTTGAAAGATAATCTCTTGAATACTATCTAATAAAGAAACTAAAATAAAGTGGAATGGCTAGGCATAAACACAATAAAAATCTAAGCACTAGTGGTATTGCTTAAGTCTATTTATGGAGCAAGTAATGAACTCAATGACCATTTCATTCTTACATTCTTTGTTAAGGACTAAATTATATTCTCGATTAACTTGAGAGAAGTATGAAAAAAAATCTGTTTCAGTTGGTTTGGATTTATAAAAAATCAGAAACAATGCTTGTCCAGAAAACTGTAATTATAGCATATGCATTTATGCAATGAAAATGGGCTCATGCAAAGCCCTTGCTCCAAGTAGTTCAGAGAATGGGGGAGACACATGGCGTTTGTACTCTGCTCCGGAATGGCTGCTGTGTCCTCGATGAATGACAGCCCATCCTCGATGTCATTACAAGGTGCCAGAGTGGAGGGAAATGAATAAAAACCAGATGTATCTGTATTTCAGTTATGTACCGCTCACACATAGAAGGGGTACAGCTTTCCAGTAGTGCAGACCTTGCACCAACGCCATTATTAACGAAGAACAAGTGATGTAGCCTTCATCCACACGCACCACACCAAAAGCTTCAGTATGGGTCGAATAAGAAGTTGCTCCAGAGTTTCATCTGCTAACAAATAACTGTTCAGATTTACATCCTAAATCTGTCTCTTAGAGCTTTCACAAAGCTGTTACAAGGCAACTTTAGGTAGCACAGCACTTGCGGAGTTGAATCCCACAGTGTGATTTTAACCAGCAAACCAAGAATCTCATGTTTACATTCAGATCTTTGTAGATGCTTTTATGCAATGCGGGTGCTGAACTTAGATGACTCATTTCTTATAAAAGCACAAAAATGTGAATACTCTTAGGAGCATTGAGGAGACAACGGTCAATAAGCAGACAACTTGCAAGATAGAGAGACCAAATAAATGACATAATAAGAACGGGAATTGCCCTTCCTTTTGTTGTTTTTTATTCCACTCCTGCTCAGCCTCCAACAAAACGATTTTTTATGATGTTATTAAAAATCACAGGCTCTTAGACAAAATGGGCTCAGAATGTCTCAAGGCAGCTATTCTGGCTCCTGTAGCCAAGACCAAATTAGCTTGTTGCAAAATGGTTGCTTCTACAACCAATAAAAATGACAGTGGGGTTGATGCAACAAACAGCAGTTCTGGAAAATCTCCCAAGCAATTTCTTTTTAATTTAAGAATTTGGACAGCGACTTTGACATTTGATTAAATCTGAATTTCCAAATTAAACAATAAAAAGAACATTAAATTAATAATACCACTATGTCTTGCCGGTGACATAACAACTCCCAGTGCCTCCCCAGGTGTTGTTAGGCACCAGCAGTTGATCCGAAGTACTGATAAAGCTCAGAGTCAACTCTCCCCAGACTGATTAAATGCAGGTGCTTTTTGCATCTTGTTTTCAGATTCTGCACAAACCTGGCGTGTAACACAGCTGAGACCCATTTCACTACTGTTTTGCAGCTCAGGCTCCTTCTAAATTAACTCACTGATCACTCCAGAAGCAAAGGTGTTCACCTTCAGTTTTTGCTTCCTGACATGCTACCCCAGCTGAATTTTGCATTTATCTCATGAGCAACTATTTGAAAATGTATGCAAGTGCTCACCAATGCTCCTACAAGAGCAATGTCTAGCAGCAGATGTCCAGCATCTCAGACGACATGGTGCTCAAGCCAGATCTGGGGAAGCCAACAGACAGGTGTTCCTACTCCTTTGTGCTGCCAAGTCTGCCCCATTACTGCAAGGGGGCTGAAGGCCATCAGTGCAACAGTCAAAACTTAATGTCCAAATGTGTCTCTGTTCTAAATACCTCTCACCAGCTGGTTGCTGCTTATCTGCCTGATGGTGTCTGGGCACATTCCCTCCAAAAAGGCAATGAGCCTCTTCTGATGTGGTGTTAAAGGCCAACTCTGTTCCTTCCTCAATGTATGGGCACACAATCCACCTACAAAAAGTTCACAGAATGCCAAAAAATTGCTTGGTAAATCATTTTTCCATGCTGGGCTGTGAAAAGCCTTACCACAAGCAAGGCTGACATTTTGCTTTTGTCATCAGGAAAAGGAAATCTTTCTGGTGCAACAGAAGCAGCATTACTGTCTTCTTCATCTGCCCCCTGCAGTTGCCAAAACACATCAGACCAAATTCTGCACTACTGGGAACAGATTCAGTGGAGAATGCAAACCAAGGTGGGGCTTCTCACAGTCCTACCACTGCTTCTGCAGATGTGCTGTCTGACTTGCACCTAAAGGATGGTACAAGTTAGGAATAGATAAAACATATCTTATCAGAAGAGCAGCTTCTTCAAAAACACAAAGGGATTTTACTTAAGAGAACTTACGGGTTTAACTGCGCTTTTGTAACTCTCCTGCTGGAGTCCCCGTCTCTGTGCGGAAAAATACCTGGACATGGGCTTAATTTAAAAATCAGCATTTGGGTTTGTTGCCTATCTCAGGGACTTTCCTGAGAACATTCAGTCCTGAATTTCAGAATAGCAAATGCCAGCATAAGAACGCAGATAAATGATCTGAGAGTGTAAGCACCAAACTAGGGTTACATACACAACCTCTGTCTATAGGCACTAAAACACTTTACCACCTTTGTTCCTAATTATCCAAGCATGCATTGAGGGTTTCTGCATGGCTGCTGGCATTCAGTTCGGGTTTGCACCCAGGTAACGGGTAAAATGTTGTCCTAAGATACCTTGTGAACCTGCAACAGCTAAACTTGAGTGCTAAAAAGATATTCCAAGTATGAAGAGGTGCACTGTGTCAAAATAGAAACAACCTGTCTTTAGCTGCATTGCTAAGATACCTGTAAATTATTAAGAAGGTGAAAAGAAAAGCTAATTCATGTTTATGACCTTTGTTTACTTTCTGCACATTACCTGCTCAGTGGTGGTGTTTCTCATCTAGCAGAAAAACGTTACTTTGCTCCTACCCTACCACAGGTATGCTTAAACTTTACTTAGAAATCACAAAGAAGGATTGTCTTTTGATGAAAGCAGTGTACTGGGACTCAAGAAATCTAGGCTCGCTCCCAACTCCGGCAGATATTTTGTTTTTGACATTTGGCAAAATGCTTCATTTCTCCACACTTCTGAAACAGCATTACTGTTCTGTTATCTCGTGTGAATAGTGATATCCCATCTGAAAAAGAGAGATATCATTTCCTTTTTGCTACACATTGTCTTGCCTGTTTACACTACAGTCTCAGCAGGACTGGGACTTTTCCCCACTATGGGTTTATACAGTGTCTGTGATATAATGGAGCTCTGAGATATCTCAGAGCCTCTAGATGCTATTTGAATAGTAATGTTAGTTCAACAATTACCACTAAGAAGTTTAAATTTCTAGGGGAAGGTAATCTGCAAAAGGTCCAAATTCAAGTCCTGCAGCCCTCATACTGACAAAACCCTTCCTGCTATTAAGATATTAGGATTCAGCCATAAATAAAGTGGGCATTATTTTAACAGCCTAGCCTATAATGCCTTTTCAGTAACAAAGGTAGAGGTAGAACTTAGTCCTGCAAAACATCCTTAAGAGTAAAGAGATCTAAAACCCTACTCGAACGACAAATTCAGGTTTTTCATTATTTAAATCAGAGGACTCCATATGAAGGCAACTGCTAAGGAGAGAGCTTAATTTATCCTACATTAAGATTCAAAT
The DNA here is from genome assembly GCA_013399475.1 of Chauna torquata. Lineage (NCBI taxonomy): Eukaryota > Metazoa > Chordata > Aves > Anseriformes > Anhimidae > Chauna > Chauna torquata. Next base: position 95,206 of record VXAL01002023.1, on the reverse strand, counting down.
TGTTCAGAGCTAGGCTATCACTGATTTCACTCCACTCTACAAGATATCATGGCCTATGATTTAATTGGCCAATTACTTATCCCTGATGAGAAATTGGTGAGAAAGCCATGCCTCATACATGAAGCAATGGTTATAGTAAGGGATAAAGCGTGTAAGTCTGAATCAGAACATTATATCAATCATTTGCAAAGTTGATAGTTTTAATGGGTTTAGAATGATGAATATATTGGCATTTTATTATTTGTCACAAGCTAATAGAAAGCCCCATTAAAGTTATGTAAATTCTTCGTCCAGCATAAACAAACAATGATCCATATGCATACTTTCTCCAGGAAGAATAACACACATACATTAACTAGTTATCTGTTTTTCTTGGCTTATACTTCACACAGTGGGGAAATCTACTTTTGCAATGTCTGACCACATGTCCCAGGTTTTTCCCAATATTGCCAGTGAAATCAGATCTCCCTAAACTTCAAAATCAAGCCGGGGGCAGGAAGCTGCCATTCGCTGCACACAATGAGCTCCCGTCTACCATCATTCTCTGGGTGCCTAGCACTTGGGAACAAGTTTGTTGATGGCTGAATAAAGAGCCCCAGGTATGACTGGTAAACACAGAAAATGGAGATTTTGCAAGGAAGGAAAGCACATTTCAGTTCTGAAGCAGTTCTCTTTCTCCCTGTCCTACCTCACAAGACGCAGTTATTGCAGAAGATTTTCATTGTGCTGAAAGGCCTCGGATGGGCCAGGATTAGGAATACAGGAGCATGTGTGTCCATGCACGAGCAGTCATATGCTTTATCATACTCTTTTGAGCAATATATTCACTGAATGTGCTGATATTCTTTGTGGCAAAATGCATCTTTTGCTCCATCCACTACAAAACTCTTTTCTGTGCCCATTCAACTCATCTCCTTAACAGGGATGAGGACATTTCCATCTTTTATACTGTGCATTCCACCGGCGAGCATTTCAGGCTCCATTAGGAGTTCATTGCTCACACAGCTTCAGGGTAAATGACACAACGGCCCGCCATGTGCAGAACAAGACAAGGCCTCTGCTCTTCGTGTTGTAGAAAGTGAGCGGGGGACAGTGGCATCCCCACTGCACAGCATAAGATATTATCTTTTGTTCTTCTCTTTTTCCATTGCGTTCTGATGATAATTGGTTATCTCATTTATGGTACCTAAATGGGAAAGCATTATCCTTTCTAAATCCAAAGGGAATGATCCGCAAGGACAAGTGGCTTTGCTGCTTTATCACTGAAGGGACAAAGGGTCCCCACACTTTGGGACCAAGTATTCACCATAAAACTTACATCAGTTCCTGGGAGAGCAAAGAGGGAGAACAAGCTTTGACTTCCCTTACTTCTTAGGTGGCATAGCTGCATGCATCTTCATTAAAGGCAAAATAAAATGAGAGTCTTTAATGTTTTGGGGATCCACAACCGAAACTTAGATGGTATCACTGCTTAGCTCCATCCTGCAGAGCTTGACATTTAGGATCTTGGATGGAAGAGGTGATATCATTGAAAATCATTATGCACAGGAGGTATTCCAATGAAAACAGCTAAAAGAAGAAAGGCTTCCGGTGGAGGAGCACAAGAGAGACATCAGGTCCTCTAGACAGATCTGCAAACAATGTCAAGTGAAATGAGGCTTTTAACCAGGCACCTTCAGCTTGCTCAGGGCATGGAGAGAAAATGTCTAAAAATTTCACACACACTAGGCTAGTAGCACAGCTGGCCAGCTGCCTTGCCAGCTGCCAGCACATGCTCTTATTGACTGCAGAAGACAAGTCCCCTGAGCCTAACACAATGCTTCTGCAATGGTGTTCAAGGCTCCTCATTTTTGCTTAGGTGAATCACTATAGCTCCTCTGCACTGGCATCCAGGAAAGAGCATTGAGCTACACGGGTTCAAACGAACTTGGATTGTGGCTGGGTTTCTTTTTTAATGAAACAGAGCATGATTTAAAGTCCACTGCATTCAACAGAAGAGCTCAATGGGCCTTGGAGCAGGCTCTTAATCACAAAACACATCTTGAGACGCAAAAGAATAAATGACAAGTGTTGTGCTTACGGGATTTCCACATTATCAAACTATTAAGGTGGAGTGGTGTCTAGGGAGGTGGCATTGGAAAATTGCATACTGCTAGCGCTTTTAAGAATTTGTGCTGCTACTGTGCAGAGTAGGAATCTTATTACACTAGATAGTATTTCTGCATATAAATGAAAGTAGAAAGAAACCATTGAGAGGAATCAATGAGCTGAATGGAAGGGGTTTTTTTCCTTCTTAATCATGGTCCAATTGGGTGTTTTCTGAAAGTTATTCTTGTCTTTCTTTCTCTCTATTATCCTCAAGTGCCTGAAATTCTCTTTGATGGAAGACAGCTGCATCCTACTCAAGTTGACAAGCCTCGGAAAAATGCATCTGACAAGCAAACTCTGGAAAGATGCATCTGTAATGGCTTCTTTCAGCGTAAAAGGAATCGATGCAGCAAAGTATAAGCTCTTGCTCAGCTGCTGCTTTCTGAGACTTCAATGGCTGCTTGCAATGTGACAGCCTGTAGGCATGCCAGAGAGGCCTCCAATCTTGTCAGGTCTTGTAAACAAAGCAGGACTGGAATTGGTCAGTATTTGGATGGAAAGCTAAATTTTGCAGGAGATGATGTTGGGAATTCAATAGATGGCAGTCTTACCTCAGAGTCAGGACTGAGCTGATAAACTGGTGTGATATCAAAGGCAGTTTGCTGCTGGAAGTGCCATATTTTAGAGAAGGTGCAGAAGAAAGGCACCAGGCTGAAAAAGCCCTAAGGTACTGTTTGGAAGATCAGGAGCAACTGTTAATTTTTCACTGAGAAAAAACATTCTGCCAGCCTGCAGACTTCCTCATGCAGTTTCAAAGGCATGCTCTTATGAAACCATCGCATGCTCTTTAAAATCCTGTATCTCCCACTCCAGAGATCGCTCAGTTTAGTGAAAAGTGATTTAATATCTGTATATGAGACCAGAATCTCACTGTACATGCCATTGTACAATACACTGTACACAATGTCTGATGGGCAGATGTCACAAGAGCAACAGGGCAGTGTGGATTTTTTAACTTCTAGTACTGAATAGTTCACATGTTAAACAGCTAAGAGGTCATTAAGCTGTGACTTTGACTATATAATCAGAGTGGAAAGAGGTAGAAGAATTTCACTTACATCCCCGTAAGATTTATCCTGTTCCTGGGACTGTGAAGAAGTGTGTCCTCCTGAACAGGTGGGAGATAAAAAGCTTTGCCTTCTGCTGCATTTTGCTAGCACAGTTTTGCTAGCTAGCAGAGCTGAACCAGTGTCAGTCATGAGCCGTCTGGACCAACAGCAATACTGCATGCCCAGCCTTTAATGCAAGAAGCAAAGTTACATCAAGGATTAATCCTCTCCAATTGTCATATCTTCACTGGCCAAACACAGTCTATTAAATCAAATCAAGGGTTCAAGGCACCTGTCCTTGTGGGCAATACAATACTTTCAGTCACCTTGTCTTGAACGTGAGCTGACTTTGGGCTGCTGTCCCACTGAACCTACTAAAATTTTCAGGGCTTTTGGTCTTTGTAATATTCTATGCAAAAAAAAACGAACAGCAACAACTTTAAGAATGAGCTCCCTAAATGAAGCTGTCAATGAGCCAAAGGAGAAAAATGCAATGCTGAAGTATCCCATGGGCAACAACAATCACTAGGGCAACAAAAATACAAAGAGAGTGTCCTTTTGAGCTAGAAGCACGCGGGTCTATGAAATGCAGTAAGGTCTTCCTCATCCCTGGGAGGAAGGTTGGCTTGGGAAGGCAGGTCCACTTCAGTGGCCATATGACTTCTTGTTTCATGACAATAAAGCACCATTTGTTAATGCAGACAATCTGTTATGAAAGTCTCTCCTCATGGGCTGGCTGTTTTAAACTGGAACTTATCATACTCAGAAGTAATCTACAATGAAAGACTAGTGACTTTTTCCCCTTCATTCAGGTATGAAAACACAGAGCGTCTGGATTCACACTTACGCTCTCCTTCCTTGGAGTAAGAGAAAATAACAGGAATTTCTGATAAATATGTCTAAACTGCCTCTCTAACTTCTCTAAAACTAATGGAAATATAGTGGCATAATTTTCGCGTAGCATATAAACTGCTCTACCTTGTACCCACTTGTGAGTCTGCTGATTGCTTTTACTAGCCAGAGATGAAGCCAGTGATGTGCAGACCTGCGTAGTATGCCCCAGCACCATCCCGGCATGCTCACGAATGAAGCAGAAACCAAATTGCACAGAGCTTGGACCACTGGTTGTATGTTACTCACAGATTGAACCGTGTGAAGGAACAGGTAGGAGGACAAATGCAATTTGAAGCTTAGCTTTCACTCCCAGATCCTCTGCTTATTTTTAACAAGGCTGACAGTAAATTAATCTTCTCTTTGAGTGGTTGGGTATAGTGTTCTTCCTTCATTCTTTGGGCCTCTTGTTAACCCTGGTATTACACAACATTGCAACAATGCCTACAACCTCCCTCTCACTAGGCTTTCCTAACAGAGACATTATTTTGGAGTAAGAGGCATCAAGCTGCAGCACAACAAGGACTGGGCTGCTAGCTGCCTCTGAGCACTTCTGGCATCAACAGAGTACACCTTGCAGATAATTATCTGCCCTACAGTCCAGTGGCCAACTTTCTTGTGCCCAGAGCTCGCAATGAGCTGGTGCCACCCCAGAGCTACAACATCATTGTGATCAGCAACATTTCTGCAGTGATTTGGCAGTATTGGCCATGGACACCTGCAAGGTCAATAAAGGAGCATGGACAAAAGCAAACTCTTGCCTTATCATTGTCACATGCACGCATGGCATGCATAGGCAAAGCTGGCTGCCAGTGGGTACCAACGAGCCAACGCAAGAACAAAAACTTCTCTCCTTATACAAGGCACAAGTGACTGGATGCTTTCCCCATATCAAACCCCAAGCAATTTTAATAGTTCTGGATTGAGGTCTTCTGATGGATTTGCCAGTACCTGGGATGCCTGCCTAGATGTCTGTCTCCTCCCTTTTCTTGTCAGTGCACTGGAGGGACATAATCCCTGCAGCTCCAGATGAGAGTTAGGAAAAACTATAAGCTAGGAGGACCTTTTGTATTGCCAGCATTCAACACAGCATAAATACTCCTTTCTTTCTAGATTTATCACACAATGTCAACCTCATCTCACACCACTTTTTCCCTCTCATACAAGAAGAGATTAGGTGTTGATGCATGTGAGTCAACACATTCATAAATGTGCTTGTGAACATGTAAGATGCATCTAAAGCATTTGGGGTGACTGAGGAAAAGCATGTGTGGGTATGTGACATTTACTTATGCTGCACATGAATTTATGTGCTTATATATTTGCACAGCATTTTATCTTTTTTAATTTTGTATGCTTAATTGCTTCAGTTTGTTTCCATGTTTTTCTGAACACAGAAAGGTAATACTCCATGCCGCTCTTTATGCACAAATTATTTCACCTTGTTTGCAGGAAACAAAGTGACTTTTAAATAGTAAAACAGAAAAGGAAACCAAGCAATGAACAATGATCAATGGAGACAGTCTGAAAAGGGTTAAATAAACATATTTAAGAACAGCCCTACCAAGGAAGGCAAATTACTGTTTCAATCATTTGAAGAATTTCATTACCATTCCATCACAGGCTTGATTTACTGTACAATGCAATCAACTACTCTTTGGTACCTGGTGAAGAAAGACTGGTACCCAATGGAGAAAAGGCCTCAAGAAAGTTTTTAATAAAGTTGACTCCTGCCCTTTTGTTAGCTATTTATGACATTCTCAGTACATCAGTAGCACAGAATTCAGAAAACCTGAAAAAATGCAAAATACTAACAATATAAAAAATACTAACAAATGGTGCAGTTAAATAAACAATGTATGTCTGGCATGAGGAAACAGTCAAGAAATACAGAAAACAGCATTCTTGTTCACTTGTGCAGCTACACGAAAATCACAAGTGTATCTTATTAGGTAAAGACGGAGCAGCACAGACATTTAAAATATGTTCCAGTGGGCATTAGGAACTTGTGAGTTCCAGCCTTGTCTCTGGCAATGATTCTGTGTTGCTTTCGACAGGTCACTTTATCTCTTCGCTGGAGTTTAACTGGCTATAAATGCAGATAATATTACTTACCTACCTTAGGGGAAGTTTAGGATTCCTAACTACATAATAGACCTTAAGCACTGTCATCAAAAAACCTTTAACTGAAAAAACTATGATGTACATTTCAAGGAGTTTTTCAAGGAGCCATTTGTATAGGTTCATTTCTTACAAAGACAGAAAATGTTTAACCATTAGAGGGCGAAAAGAGAGACAGAAAGTAACACAGACTTCTCAATCACTCCTTTTCAATGTAATATACTGATGCAACTAATACAGAGCCAGCATGGACTGCATGGGAGGGCTACTGCTAATGATACCAATGCAGCTCTGAGACCTGAAATATCTAAGACTGTACATACAATCAACTATGATTCCTATTCATAGCAAGAACAAAAAGTCCTCTACCTAGTTCTTCGCATAAAACAGACAGCTTCTGTCCTGTGCCGGTTCATGTTTCTCAGTTGTGAATGAACTACTGTTCACTCACTCCTGCTTTTGGCTAGCAATAAGGATTCAGTGCTATTCCTCTCCTGTTTTCACTATAAACCAACCTTGGTGACCTAGCTGTCTTTAACAAGAAACTTGACTGAACAAAGAAGCTGTTTCTCATCCATTTCACATAATGCCACACAAATAAAACACCTGGAAATGTTTTATTTCTCCATATTGCTTGTCACAATGTAGCTTTGCAGCAGCACTTCATTCGTTCTCTACCCATCTCTACACAGTAACTTCACCATCAGCCAGCCCTGGAAGGGCAGAAATTTACTGGTACTAAAATGGAATAACACGTTTTGAGCTGCTTGATGCTCACGACAGCCTGTTAACTCAAGCGAAGGAATGAGAGGTCAGTGTTCAACTACACAGACCTGCCCTGCCCTTCACATGGAAATGGTACACCCACCGAGGCCTGCCCTCCAAAGTGCATCTCTCACAGGCATGCAAACTCCTGGCAACCAAACACAAAATCTTGCTGTCCTATTGTAACAAATACTGTAAATTTGCAGACATATTCCACAATCATGAGCTGCAACTCAAAACAATTATCCGTTCTTGAAATTAAAAGACATCAACAAATTTATTGGGAAATGGCACTCAAATTTCCAGTGGAAATCAGTTCGAAAGAATCTTGTTGGGTTTCTACGCACAACAACAAAAGCGTATCTCAAAGGATCTCAATTGCTGTTATTCTATGTACTTAGTCTTATTTCTATCAGAAATCAGGAATTACTTCTGAAAGGAATACTGTTGAGTACATTTTCTTGCCCCAACACACATTTTTGTTGGGTTCATCCCAACTTTTTGATGTATTTAATATATTCAAACGACCTACTATGGTATCTAGCTCAGTTGGGTTTGACTCTGCTCTTGCTTTTTCTATTTAAATCCATAACTCCATTATATTTATCAAACTGTTTCTGTAGTCCTAATATTAAGAAATGGCTTCATCGTGACTACAATAGATGCTCACCTCAGTGTAGCATTACACAGTTTCCAATCTCTTCTGCATTTTACATATTTTGAGAAAGCCTATCTTACAAGCCAGTGAAAAGGGTTTCCAAGCAGATTAAAGGATAAAACTGCCAACTGCACTAAAATACATGGTCGATATGCTGTTAACCACAAATCCATAACTGTTTTGCTGATAAAACATTGCCTAAGCTCCAGTTTGTTCAGATTGCTGCTTTTAGATTCCTCATGACATGATCAGCAAAATAAGGAGAAGAAATTCGGCTGTTTTCAGAAAAGCTGTGTTGGCTTGCAGTCAAATCTGTGTAATTGATTTTCAAACTCCTCTGTTGATTTTCAAAGTGATTAAAGGAATCCGGCATGGAATTTCCCCTTCACATTTCCTTCAGCACACCTGCTCACGGAAAGTGTTTTGACTGGGCTCGGTGGGTCTTACAGCTTAAGAGATTAATTCACCCTTCTGCCTAGAAGTGGGTACTTGTGAAACTCCTGCCGATTACCAGGTGAAGCTCCAGCCCAACAACCAAATGACCGTGCTGCAGAGCTATCCTACTCAGGAAGGCTGCAGAATCTCCATCTTCAGAGGTTCGCGAGACCTTGCTCAGCAAGGCAAAGCCACAGTTAACCCCATCTATTGCTGGCAGTAACCCCCAGTGAGCTCGACCCCTTCTAACCACAACTTCTATGATTCTTTGTCTTTGTATTTAGTGGGTGACTAAAATGTATAAGGCACTTCTCCTGGAACTGCTACATCTAGAGCACTGCTCTCCCCGTGGAGAGTCTTTAGTGAAAATTTGAAGTGGATGATGTTATTTTATGAGGATATGTTTAGAATTCTCTGTCACCTAGCACCTTCAGAAGGAAACTATCTTGTGGCAATAGAAGAAAGTATGTTACGAAAAAAAAAAGATGTCACAGATAATACTTTCCCCATGCTGACCAGGGCTAAGAAAAAGATCTTCAGTGAACAAAAGACATAATCACATGGAGGATTGCAATTACTGCAGATTTCTCTGTTAAGTTCCCTCTCTCATTATAAGCTCTTTCTCTAGCAGAAGGTAGCTTAAGAGGATAGGATAACTTGCAAAAATCCTTCTGACTCTCTTAGTTCAAGTATGTAACGTATGGAGTCTATAGGACTAGCTAGCCTTCCTCAACATTATAGTAACCTCTCTGTTTCTGTAACAGGATGTTGAGAAAAGCCTGGGCTCACAAGTAGCATTCATTCAATATCAGAGTCAAATAAGAAAAGAAAATAAGCCAATAAAAAAGCCCTGTAATATTAATGTGTATGTGCTAAAAGTAACAAGCATCTCAAATGCATTGAAACAAAAGTAAAACAATAGATTATTCAGCATACTGATATATCCTAAAAGATCTAGCCTGTTAATACTTTCTAGTCCAGCCTCATAGCTTAGAACCACACATTCATTCAGGAAACAGTCTACAAATATTTATACATGTGATCACTTCAACCTCTAGACAAAAACATGTATTTAGAATCTAAACATCAATTTAAGCATGAAATTTGCCTCAATTACATAGATACTTTGAGAAAGCATCAGTTTTGTATCAGCTAGCTCCATCCTTTGAAACCTGTTCTTTGTTGTTAAGCACATTAAACACCATGTGAGCAAAAGTAACTAAAAATTACTAAAAAGCTGCACTTGTAAATGGTTATAATTGAGTATACAAATATTATTGTTGAAGACATATACAACACTAAGCATAAATCATGCTAACAGCAGATAAAGACTTTGATCTGTCTCTTGAGTACAATCTACTTAGGAAGTTATTGCTAGAAGATAACAGTTGTGCTAAGTAGTATTCGATATCTAAATAATTGATTTAAAAGTCTTGTTAGCTGAGGACTGACCATAAAAGCATTCTGTCTGCTAAAACAGTACAAGACAGAGCAGACATGCAGGAAAGCTCTCATGAGTGATCAGGTTTTTGCCCTGCAAGTCAAAATCTGATCCCTAAATACTCTTCTTTTGAAGAAATCAGAAGAAAAGCATTTTGTTTTCCAGTATATACTGGAAGCCAATTGTTAAAAGCTCATAACTGAGCTTTTATCTAGGTTTGGATTTGCTCCTCTTTATAAACATACATACGTAATAGTGTAGTCCAGTGGTTTTCATTCTTTCTCCATTTGCTGACCTCCTCACCCCCCTCAGGTATTTTTCAATGGAGGCGAGACTACCTCTAAAGCAAATTTAAGCCTCCTGACAGCAAACTTATTTGACTTTGATCTCTGCTGAAGAATCACTTAGAAACAACAGATTCCCATGGATCTGCAGACCATCAGCTCCATGACCCCAGTGCTGCCACAAGTCCATGCTGGCATGGACACCTTGTTGGGTAGGTAACCTTCACCTAGTAACTGAACTGTTTTGCTTGCAGATATAATTACGCAAGCCTTGTCCAATGTGACCCACAACTATAGAGGATAATGCAATGCATAACTAACACTCAGATCTTTTATTTAGGGTTTTTTTAAAAAAACTTCAAATTTGCCTTCCTGTATCTCGTTTTTCAGCTTTTTAATATATACAAACATTAAAAAAAAAGATACGACTTTCATTACAAATTTTACAGGAAACATTGTCATGTACTTAAAAAAAAATATCTGTACTATGAACTGAAATCCTTAAAAGTTTTTGCCCCAGCTATTTCCACTTATTTTTTCTCCAAAGGACGATCTTCTCTCTACATCCTGTTCGGGCATCTCACCAGGTCGTGGGTCTGAAATAAAAACTAGTCAGAGACAGATCATAAATCATTTCCAAATTGAGGACTCTTCTCCCAGTACTCTATGCCCAAGAACCAGGAGCACCGAATAAAGTTGAGAGTGAGAACAATTACGTTCCTTTCTCTGCTCCTGAATAAGCAGTATTAAAGCAGACACATTCTTTGCATTTCAAAATTGCATTTAGACCTTGAATGCTACAGAACTGTTGGGGCACTTTGCTAAGTCAGCTCAACAAAGGAAGGTTGCTTTAATAGAGATATAAAATTCCTGGCAAGAAATGCTCTAATTTTTTATCCTTTTTTATTTATTTATTTATTAAAAAGCACAGTACACAAGAGGAAAAAAGGGACAAAATTTGATTGGCCTGAATATAGGTTACATTCTTTCTTCAGTGACATCCATGCAAAATCAACTCTAGTTTTAGTGAAAATGAAAACGCAACCTTAATCAACGAGGCTGACTGAACGATCAAGTTTTCACAAGCACGTCCAACAAACACCTACAGAAACTTTCATGCATTGGTTACAACAACAAAAACCTTTACACAAACAACAGTTTGGCTGTGCATCCTGACGGTTGTGCCATCCATTTGTAGGCACCATGATCCAGCACACTCATTCAAATGGGAGTTTTTGTTTTCCCACAGACATGAGTGCCTTTTCGCCAGAAAACCAGGTGTTTGTCAGCTGGATACTTCTGGTGCTTCCAGAGACTGCAGGACCAATATATCCTGTTCCATCCTTTGACAGAGGGCTGTAATGACAAATGCCTCGTTTAAAGTTTTGCTTTATCTAAGAAGTGGCACTGGATACAATCAGGTTAGTCATTTCTACTCATGTATCATGTTGCTATATAGTCTTACACGAACTCATGCCTCTCACAGTTTGCTGTTTTCACAAACTTTGCAACAAACTTGTATCTTTGTGAGGTGTTTCATTAAAAGATACGACACTTGGCTTAAAGTCAAAATTGCCTCTGACACTGCACAAAGTTAAAGTTTATCCCATTATTTATTTATGTAGAATTTCTGAGCTCCTCCAGTCTTTGCTGTTTATTATTTATTTCATGGCTCTCACGGTGGAGATGAGAGCTCTGGTTTACTTTGCTGTCAGTCCAGCCCTGCAAACTCACAATCTTGCATAAATGAGGTGGTGTGCTGGGTGGGGATATTTAAAAAAAAACTTATTATAAGGATCAGAAACAGGCTCATGACTATCAAAAACACCTCCTTTACATTGCACAGAAAAATTTCTGGTGGTAGACTTGGATGCTAGCATGTAGTCTTCTAACATTAAAGTTGCCCTGCATTTTGAGTACTGAAGTGTCTAAGATTTTGCCACAAAAAAAAAACCTTCAAAACTTCCTTTAGATTTCAGAGGATTGTTCATAATTCATTAAAAATCTACAGAAGGAAAACTACTACAGAGAAAAGTTCTCCAGCCCAATACCTAGCTTTACTGATTTTCTCAACAGAACATGCTTTCCAACTTCAGCTGGCATTTTACACAATCTACTCTAATATATTGATTTTTCAGGCCACTGCTGTTGTCCTTTGGACTTCATTCACACCTGTCCCTTCTTTTTCTTGTAATCAATGTAACTAAAGCTAGTGTAATATTTACTCTTGCCAACTTAGTTCATACAAGCCTGTGTTTGCCTTTTTTTTTTTTTTTTAAAATAAAAGCATTTTATTTCTAGCTTGGTTACAAAGTTGAATTGAAACTTTTTGGTTGTATCTCTCATGACTATTTATTGTACATTAAACAAAAAGTGACCAAGCATGAATGACAAAAGTAAGGCTAATTGAAAAGTCTGCTTTTCTCAAGCATGTAATGAACCTTTTGCAACTGCTACGGATTTAGTACCATTGCAGAGCATTTTCTGATATTTTTAACAGGCAGAAAGCATCTCAGCTCCCTGTGCATTTCACCGCCAGCATGCTGCAGCTTAAAGAAAGTTTGCATCAATGTGAACAAAACAAACAGCTAAAGTCAACGTATAAGATTCACATTTATGTTCCTCTACTCCGTAAAAAGACAACTGATGTCTAGAAAGTGTTTACTTCCTACAGGTGCCTCTTCCCTTCTGTTTCCCTTCATTGACACCAAAACTACAGCATTAAGTTCTAAGCTTTGGAGCAAGCCTGCTGCAGGCAGAGTGCAGTGCGTCTGTAAGCGTGTGCGCTGAAACAAAGCTGTCATAAACATCACTGCATCAGGACTGCCGGACTCTAGTAAATGATTGTAATGAGTTCACTATCAATCAAACGTGCCCCCCTTGTCAGAAATAAAGCCTGGTTTTTGACTTTTAAGAATAGCTATTAATGTCAATCATGATTCTAAGTCAATCGCACCAGGAGGGCCGTGGCTGGATCTTGAAAATTATACGTGTGACATGACAGATGGTAATAGGATGCCTTTGTTACTCATGCAGCAGCAACAACAGCTGCTCTACTGCCAGAGCATACAAGCAGAAACACAAGCAAGGCTTTAGGTCAACACTTCATACTTAGATGAGACAAACATAGCAATGAAGGGCTTTTTGTTGTACAGGCTAGCCTCTAATCCCGGCACTTCCACAAAAATGAGACCTGCATTTCAGATACCTGGATTAGAAAAACTGTCATGTGCATATTATTAAAAAATATACATATACAATTTTACCTATATGTTAAGAGATGTGTATACATATTCCCAAAATAGCCTTGTTAGGGAATATCTACCCCACACTAAAATTCTGTCTACACGGGCAACTGACACCAGCTGTGTCGACGTAAAAAGCGCTGCATGCAAATAACATTAGCTCTGCCATCACAACATCTTGAGCGTTGCTCCCATCAAAAGTGGGTACGGAGGTATATGAGGTATGTCACAAAATGCCTGGTTTGTGTGTATGTGTTTTGCTCCACAGTATTTTCCTGGGCTGCCTGTACTGCTTTGCATTTTGCCTTTGAAGACCTCTCCGCAAGTCACTCTGCATCTGGAAGGCCACAGCCGCTACACTCCTGTTCGAAGCTGGCTCTCTCTCTTTGGGCTCCTATGCCAATGGAGCAAGAAGCCAAGCAAGCAATTTTTCTTCCTTCTACCCTTGGTACTTTATCTGCAAAGTAGATACCTGTTCTGAACAGGCCGCTGTGAAGGCCAATACTAAGAATCTTCCCATTTTTTTGACACGGAAACCAACACATTTCAAAGGCAGTATCACAGAGATAGCCAAGCAGGACACTGAACAGTGTGTTCTTTAAGGCATGAAGATGACTTCCAAGTAGGTTGAAGAGAAGAAACACATGCCTAAAATCACTCTAGCTGCGTTAGGAAAACATTGAACAGATTTTTGGCACAGGATAATAGTATAAATTTGTTTTGTCACAGACTGCTGTGTGTCTACAAAGAAAGAAGGAGGGCTGGGCCAATGACTTCTTTCAAGCAGATACACAGGAAACACAGGATCTTGCCACCAAACTGGTGTCTACCAAAGAAACCACCAAAAGTGACCAAGATCTAGCATCCCTTTCTCTGCTGCAAATTAACAACTGCTCCCAAGAACAGTTGGGAGCTGCCATGCAGCACTGCAAAGGAGAACAGCAAACATTGCTGCATTAGTCCTCACAATGAGGATGCATCTTGCGACATACAAATGGCATTTCTTCTCACTTCCCATCTCAGATGCCACTTTTGGAGAACGAGGTAGCACTCTACCAGGCTCTTGGTCCTCCTTGTGCTTCCTCCCCTTGTGTGACAACTAGTGCTGGTGTGAAATGCCCCACTAAAACTGACGTGTGGTTTCCAGTCCTCATATCCCACTCACAGCCTTACAGCTCCAGAAAAGCTCCTAAGAGGAAGAGCAACTATTTAATAACTTTTGTCACCAAGCTACTAGCCACCAAGTTGCCTTGCATTGAGGCAATTGTTTTCACTGTTTGTACTTTCGGTATTTGGTGTTTTCAGTTTGCCGATCAATCTATGTACTGCAGCTCGCAAAGTTCACGGCTATCTAAAGGATTACCTACGGAGCAGTCCCTGTAGAACTCCACATACCAAAAATCAGCCTGTTCAGGCCTTTAGGCTTAGCTCGTTTTTAAATTCACGAAGATCTGCAGCACATGCAACACTAACACCACACAGCTAAGAATTCCCCAACAGCATGTCAAAACCTTTTCCTCCTCATCAGGTGGATGCATTTGAAAGGTGCTTCTACCACTCAGCCCTGGTAGGGGCCATTCGATGAGGCATTTCAAGGACTGCCAAAAGAAGTTCTGCAGTCTCTGAAACTCTCTCCTAGCTCTCAGTGAGGTTGTCTGCCTTGATCTTACAGATCTTGTGCAGAGCACGGCACACTGTTATAATTCAAAGCAGGTATTGCTCAGTTGTCTAAACCTTCCAATTAGTGTCCATCATGTGCTCTTCTCATCCTCAAAGGCTGCACTACAACGCTGCAGCTGCTGAGGTGGTAAACAAACAGTTCTTTACCATCCAAGTGTGCAGGCTGCCCACTAGTGATCAATACCAGCAAGCAAGCAGAGCTTCCTGGAATAAGAGATGGAACACAGAGATCATCAAAGCAAGAAGAGGTCAGTAAACAACTTGCTTTTCCTTGGGCAAAATAGGTGAGAACTCTTGCAATTCTACTTTCCACCTGTTTATCATCTTTGGCTTTCCAAATGAGCCCACACCAAGCTTGCACAAAAGTCAGCAAGGGAGAATACGCTGCATTTATGAACTGCAAAGCCTGTGGGGGAGGACAAGCAACAGGACAGAGCATGGGTTTCTCAACCTGCAGCCAAAATGACTGGAGAATTGCCGGCAGTCAGGGACCTCAGAAACCTCAAGATCATCAGCCTTACTTTAAAAAACAAAGCCCATCATAACAGACAACCCCATTAGGGCAATTCTACGTCCAAGTTTTCCTCTTTGTGTCTTCTTTTTACTGCCCTGGTCAGAAAGGACTAGGTGATATCTAAAATGCAAATGACGACTGTAGGTGCCCAGACCAACTGCACAAGACCTTCCCCATGGAGTAAAGATATCAAAGTTCAGTATGTTCAATTTGCCTAGAAACACGTTTTTCTTGCTGTGTAAAGCATTTGGATTCATCATTTCCTTCCCATAATGTTCTGTGTCAGGTACTCTTGTGTGAGGGGAGTTACAAGAAATATTATAATTTCATCTTATAATTTTAACCTACTAGTGATTTTTTTTTTTAAATACCAGAAGTATTAAATACCTGAATTGATTTACTGTGAAAAGTTGCTTTGGATGGGGAGAAGGAAAAGGGTGGGAAAGGGGGGTGATGTCAGCATGATAATACAGTTGCTGGAAGAAAACACATTTTATATGAGTAGTAAGGGTCATCAATAAGAACCGTAGCCATCATAAAACACAGTAACAATATAAATGTGACAGACATGCTGAGACAGGGCTGGTGGGTTTTTAACTGCACTGTGAAATATGACATTTCCCAGTGTTTTATGTCAGTTAATGGTGGCAGGGCCATGTTCAATGTGTGCCTATTTGTTTGGTTGCAATAAAAACATTTTAGCTCTACTTCATTATTTAAATTTTACAATGGAGTCATTCAGAGCCGCAGTAGGGTTTAAATTGTGCAGCTGGGCTATGACTATCATAGTGGGATTTTCCATTTCCCCTTGGAAAACGCTGTGTGAGGACATTGCTGGATTACACTCTGCTTTCAGCTGCTCTTCAGACAGATTTATCTTGCTGGACGTGTGATAAATGAATAAATACGTGCATAAACAAATAAGATAAATATTAAAGAGAGACACGGGGAAAAAGGTAAAACTTGTCTATTAGAAATTTAGTGTATAGTCCAAGCAGCAATATCAGCTTGATAGGAAGTCAGGTACATATATAACTGGTATCCAAGAAAAATGGACAGAAACCAACATATCAGTCTTTCTGACTCACAGCCATGCAGACCCATGGCCACAGCTGCAATGCAGGGAACAGCCTAGATGGTATATAGCAGGAAATTTCTGAGAATCTTCTAACCTTGATGGAAATGGTATTGTGTTATGAGGAAGTAGGCCAAGGATGTAAAGCCTTTTTCTATGGGTCAAGGAAAATACTAATTTTACCAGATACTAATCAAATCAGTTTAGCCATTTTCTCAGCAACAAAATTCTAGAAACAGACCAGAGCTATCCCTTCACAGAAATTACTTTGGAATCAAAGCAAAAATTGAAATGGAAACCAGTTCCTCTTGAACACCCAGTTTTCAGAATCTTCGCCATACTTCCACAGATGAAACAACAACAAAAAAATCTTAACAGTCACAAATTGTACCCATTAAGTTCACAGAAAGCAAAAGGTGAATCATCCTATGCTTGGACAAAAGAGGATACATGGAGAAATGATCCTCATTGTACAGACAGAAAAAAAAAAAAAGAGGACCATCATGGAAAAGAAAGTTTCAAAGAGATGTAAGAATAGCCCAGCATATATAAATAAAAGACAAAGAAGAAATTTGGCAACTTTACTTTAAAAAGCATTCATTCCACTGGTAGCCTGTTTCCTAAACAGTTATGTTTCTCCCCCCTTACCTTAATAAGCCCTGGAAAGCCCTCCTGCAATCCCAGTCCCCTTTCATGTCTTCACTGGGTAAGAGAAAGCTGTGCTGTGGCTAATTCAGAGCTACGAACCCACGAACCCAACAGACCAGCCGTCTGGCTTCTACCAGGCCGGGTCTAGAGCAGCCGATTTTTGTGTGCATTTCCCTCCATGAAGGAAACAAATTCATTCTTTCCCTTCTATGCAGGCTTGGAGGTTGATTTACTATATCCTCCTTCTTCCGGTGGCTTTTTGGGAGGAAAAATAAACATTGAATAAGATGAACAGCTTGTTGTGCTTAAGCATGGTGGAGTAATGAGTGTAGCCATGCAGCGGTTCAGCTGCATGGCTCATGCAAATTAATCCTTTAAATAGCCCTGAACACACAGCATATGTCTAACATATCCTAACCAGCCATCACATGGCCGCTGAACATACAGCTCCAGCTGCTGCTCATGTGACACTGAAGTTGTCAAGGGCATGCCAAACAACGACACCAGGTCATGCCAAAAAGAGACAGGCACTCTGGCGATTAGCCGGCGCTTTCAGAGAGAGGATTTACTGCTCATCAGTGTGCGGGTTTCATAAGCCTCGTAAGTACGGAGGAATCTGACAAATGGATCCAAAGGGTTCAGGTTACTCGAGTCCCAAAACAACACAAGACACTGACAGGTCAATCTGTTTAGTAAAAGTACTTCCCGGTATCAGGGAAGCGTTGCATACTCTAGAGAAAAAAAAAACAAAAACAAACAAACAAAAACAACAGTAATTTAATCAGTGGACTCTCTCCATTCGCTTTCCATCTACACAGAACTGTAGACGAGAAATAGGGCCAGAACGAGCCCTCGGGAGACAGAAGCAAGTGGTTTCCTTCCTGTGCTACAAATAACATTGTGAGAAACTATAGCCAGCAACAACGTCTGACCCACCAGGCGCTGTGTCACCTCTCTTCAATACCCTGGCAATAAGGCTGTAATATTCTGCGCCATGGACTAAATTGGTCCTCACAAAGCCTTGTGCCTGAGAGTCATGAAAGTAATTTAAAGCTGTGTTTGTTCACCTTCTCCCCAAACAGCTCTTGAGCACAGCACGTGGTTCTACCGCTTGGGCCATGAATTAAGAGCCTGAACAAACTGTGCACTGGCAGTCTGGTGCCTGACCACTAGAAGAATGCACAAGATTCCCTCTGCCAACCATTAACACCTGCTTTAGTAGCAAACAAGCATCCCCAGTGGATGCTAAAAGCCACAGGTTTGTGTAATGCTGGACATGGTGACTCTCCTTTTGTGTTTTAATCTAAAGCATTAAGTCTGGATAACATGAGAGAAGTATTTTAAATGACTGCCATGGGATGTTTTTAGCTTGTTTTCAAACTTCTTTATGAAAGAACTTGCTAAGAGTGCAAGGAAGGAATGTCTTGAATCCCAGACTTGGGGATCACGTAATCCTTCTCACTAACAGCAGCGTACCATTTGAGCTGTGTCTACTCAAAGGTAAGGCAGAGAAGCACATGTGAAGGGGGTCTGCCTGACCACTGTGTACCTTACAGTATTATTTGTACTACTTCAACTCAGTAGAATTATCTTAGTATGAGACTAGCATAACAGTGTCTGATCAGCCTTATTATCCTAAATTCTCAATTGTTTCCTGGTAAGCTGCATTTATGTCTTAGCTGATTATCCACTTAAACTATCAAGTACCAATTACAAAATGCAGTAACATTAACGTCACAGATGCTTGGATTCAGAGAGAAGCAACCTCAGATCATTTTTTGAGTAATAAATTGCACTACAGAGGCAGCAGACCTCAGTATAAAATGCCTTTCTCTGTGATTTAAAATAAATAAATAATCATTCTGGTGTACAAATGACTTATATTCCTAAACAACACTTTAATTAGTTAGAAACAAACCATGGTCTAAGTTTGCTTACAGCACTACTGCAAACAAGAATTAGGATCACGCTTATATAATGGCATTGCCAAGTGCAATTCCTTGTGCAGTCAACAGAAAGTGCCTCCATTAAGCATTGTTTTATGACTGGTCCTCACGGAATAAAATCCCAAGAATCTTGTTTTCCTTTTGCAGAGAGGTCTGAAAAAATGAGGTAGTTCTGCTGAAGACTTAGTAATCTGCCCCTGCTCACTGTGCCAGCTGAGTTCCTCAGGCTCAAATAAACTGTAGAAATCCAAAAGCAAAACTCATTCAAATCACCCTCTCCATTTCTGACGATGGGGTAACTAAATAAAGCCAACTCAAAACGCTGTAGTGGCACTGCTGTGATCAGTGTGTCTCATCGTGCATCCTTTCCGCCCATGCCTGACCTCATGTTATCATTGTAACATCAGCTCCCCAGCTGGTTGCACCCAGCGTCATGTTTGTAAGTTACACACAGCAAAGGAACACCCATGGGTGCTGGAAATCAATCAAGTTCTGGTGAATTACTCACATGGTCACTGGCCTGGTTTTGACCATTCTCAGGCACAGTTTAGGAGTCAGCAATGAAACAAAACCAGTAAGGAGTTTGCATGTAGCTCTCTTATTCTGGAAGCTGAAAAAGTTTAATTGTATAGGGATGGGTTGCACACAGTCTGCTGTCCTCAGAGCCCAAGAGTGACTCTGGACATGCTGGCCACATTCCATCTGCTAATACTTATGCAGTCACAGTGGCCAGGTAAGGCAAACAGCTTCCAGCTGCAGCACGGCACTGTAGCTTTCTCCCTTGCTACATGGCCTAATGGCATCGGGCAGCTTGTTGCTCCATCCTGAACATAAGAAGAAATACAAGAAAATACTTGAAATGTCTGTACATTTTTTTGACCTAGAAACTTGGGACTTTTGCTCAGTATGGAGAAGCAGAAGGTTCACCCCCTGCAGCCAGCAGCTAACCACAGGCCCCTCACCAGAGAAGATGCTCAGTCTGGCAAGGCTGGTGTTTAGTCTGCTTTCACGTTGCCTGGCTTTACCTTAGGTCCCCAGCTGTGTCCTCCTCCCCCTGCATATTAGTTTTTGACAACACTGCTGATCTTTTTTGAGGAAATACTGCTCCCTTGTATCTTCATGGTTTCTTAGCTCTCCCTTCATGCCATCTGTTACCTCTTCCTTACCTCACTGCCGACACACACAGCAATAGGCTTCTCTCTGAATTGCGCAGCAAAAATGTATTAAGGGAGCTACTTCCCTTCATGCTTTCTACTCCATCTGAGCGCTACTGTCACAAGGACAGGTGAAATTAAGGAATGAAGGAGGTAAAAAAAGAACTAAAGAAAAAAAATGCACAGAAGGTACAAAGCAAGGAGAAAGAACACTATGATGCTGTGGAAGAGCAGGTTGGTGTTGTTTTTGGAAGACCACTGTAACTTGAATTGTTTTCAAGACAGAATCATTAAATGGTTTATTGCAAATGGAACTGATGAGCAGTAGAAGTGAGCGTTCAGAGAAGAGCTGTTATAATAATCTAAAAAGTGCCATCCTGAAGCTGACCAGCCATCCATCTACCAGTATTCTGTCTTCAAGGAAGAGCATGTACGAAGAAGCCTTTTATTTCCCTTCATGATGTAATCCTTGGCCATTGAAAATCTTTCCCATTAAAATGCCAATGACTTAACACAGAGTAAATAGCTGGGACTCTAGAAGAGGGAAAGAATGAATTTCAGCTCTAATTCCTTTTGTACTCTTTCCTCTGTTATTAAAACAACAACAACAACAAAAACTAAACAAATGACCCTTCCTTCCCACACTTCACCCTCTTCCCTCCAGAACTCTTATGTATTAAGCCGAGTATCGCCCTGTATTTACTGCAAAGCCAAAGTAACATGTAGTAAATGTCTAAAAAGACTTGTGGAATTACTTAGCAGATCCCAGTAGGCTTCTTCCAGTCCTTCTATGGTGAGAGCAATTCTGAGCTCCAGAACTGCAACAGGCTGAAGTACATGTCTATATTTCTGCATCTCTATGTATTCATCTACATGTAATCATTTCCACTCAAAGATCCCAAAGCGTTTTACAAAGAAACACCAAGACCCCTTATTAAATCAGGTAACATGCATAATCTTCCTACAGATAGGCATACTGAAGAGTGAAGGTACTTTGTGTCGCAGAGCAAATCAGACAATCAGCTGTAAAGTCAGGAATTCTGATCCCATCTCTTCCCCCTGCTCGATTTTCTGAGCCACATTCACTTTCCTTGGTCATATTTATTTTGTCTTCTCCTTTTCCTTCTAGCCTTATTTTGTGACCAAAGTGCTTTTGTCAGCCCAACTCTTCAATGACGAGAACACATAGGACTGAGTAATATCTCTTTAAAACCAAGCACAGACCCTTTCCCCACCCCCCCCCCCTTTTTTTTTTTTTTTTTTTTTTTTTTTTTTTAAATCCTACAGATATAATTACCTGGCCAAAATGGAGAAGACTGGGCAATCAGCTTCATTTCCACAGGGACAGGAAGAATAAAACTCGGTGGATGATCTACTAATCAAATGAGGTAAACCCTGGACTTCATACACTTCAGTAACCACTTGTGCTAGCTGGTTTAAGTGACAATGGCTACAGTGGCTCAAATTTTGTAATTCTTTCATATATTTTGCTCTATTAAATAAGAGAATGCAAAAATTTTCCACTTAGAAGTAGGTCATTTGAAGCACTTCTACACTGGTAATTATTTCTGGAAGAGATTATAACTGCAATCTGGGGAAAAATAAACAGAATAAAAATACACTGGATAAATCCTGCACAATTAAAGGCTTAGTTAAAGACTCAAGTTTGGTGGACTGCAGGAGAAGTTTTACCTGGATTAAGAAGTCTTTATATGACAAGGCTGGATTGCCAACTTTTCCATATATTTATCAGTTACAAAAAAGGGAAGGATTCATACTGGAGATCACCTCCTAGTTAACCTGCCTCTCTGCATTACCCGGAGTTTAGTAATTACAGTTTTGGAACACTGCCACTTCCCTAACAAGGGACTGAATCCACAACTTCTGCCAGACAATGTACTCACCACCAAATTTATTACTGGAGGTTGGAATGCGAAGCCCGACATTTACTGCCAAGCCCTAAACACAATCACTTAAATAAACCACCTAAAAAGACTCTCTACAGCTATAAAGGGGATAAGCAATGACAGCGAGTAAGAAAGTCCTGGTGACTTGAGGCAGAAGTATTCCAGCAAAGCGCACCTTTTCCCTTTATAAGTAAAGCTCTGCTAGTCTTTAAACAACCTGCAGCATTTGCTTACCCACTTGGCTGGTTTTGCTCTCCTGCAGCAAGACACGGGTTGCATTGTCACATGACTACTGCTCAAGGAGAACCATCTCTGTCTTTTCTGACCCTTTTAAGTCAACGGGTCATATGTTTTCTCTTCCAGTTGCACCATCTATCCACAAAGGTTTATAAACTGCTCCATTATTACTAGAAATACATAGATTCATCTCGATCAACCCAGCAAGTCACTCTACATGGATGAACTGCTTACTGCAACAAAGAACGAGCCTCTTATTGAAATTCATCTAAGAATCTGAGCTGTACCTAGAGAGAAGGAGGAAATTATGGGCAATCTGTCTTTCAAGTCACCTAAAAGTGTACCGGGCAAAGCAATGGAAAATATGACACTAGGAACAATCCTGCTTCGGCACTGCAATAAATCAAGTTATCTATGATCTTTTTCATCATCTGCTGTTGAATTCTGCGAATTGAAAGACAGTATAAATACATTGTAATTACTAATTAAAAAGAGAAGTCCTGAAATGACTGGTATTTCATTTAATAGATCAGAACAGACAGACTGATTTGAGCCCAGATTCTGATACTGCTGTTCACACAGAATAGTTAAGTTGGTTTAAATTCACCTACTGTAATAACTGTGGGAGAATATCTGAGAGGACATTGGCTTAAGTACATAGCTGTTAAATGACACGGTACTGAAACAAGAATACCAGACAGTTGCCTATGAGTTTTAAGGTAATTTATTATCTTACTAGACTTTTCTGAAACTCTGCAGTTAGCTACTACATATCAAATGATATATTCACTGAATAAAGGAGAATAAAAATAGTAATAGTTGAATTCTTCCTTCCTATAAAGACAAAGGAGTAGAGAGAAAAGCTGTGGAGAGGAATAAGTAACACTCATCATTCATCCCTAATGTTCCTAGACCGTTCTCTTTTTTTTCCTGATCTAAAACCGAAGTAGACCATAATGTATCAGCCTTTTAAATACACAAAGGTGACGCTGGAATCGAGGGCTGGTGTTCTTCACAAGACTACAAAAGTATGGTAACATAAAAACTCTCTCGTACTGCAAAATGACAGAAGAAATTCCATGTTTGGGCAAAGTGTAATTCTCAAATATGCTAAATAATATGTAGTACAGAAAGTAAGAGAAGAATACTATAATTGCCGAGTGATGAATTACAACTAGAGAAGCTGCACCAAAAATTGCAATTAAAACTACGATCACTAATAGCACAGGGCCAAAACATCTCACATCAGCGCATGAGTAAATACGGAGGGGGAGAATCTGAGCCACATTTATTCAAATAGTTCCAAAAGAGAAACAAGAAAGCTGCTCTACCTTGACAAACAACACCTGGAGCAGATCCCATTTTTTAACAACTTTATCCACACTTTCAGGTATCACTGTTTTGGACCTGACAATTGATATTATTTCCAACAAAAGTCCTGCTTACTTAGCTGGTCTCTTGGGTCACCGCAGGACCACAAATTTTCTAATTAACTGTTCTTTCTTGCTATCAAATCTTTGTCCCACTGATGTAATCAGCCCTGTCCAAATCATTGAAAATAATTGCACAAAGATACCAAACACAATTTCAAGCATTAAGTCAGTGGAAAGATTACTGTGAATTTCATGGAGTGGTTCCTGCATGCTTTTTCGAAAATGTTTGTGATGTAGTCTGTTTTTTCCAGTTAAGATATAGGCATAAATCACTCAAGATTGCCTTGTACTAAGTAAGGGCTAGACTATCTGCCCAGCAGAAGAAGCTGCATAAATGGGAGAAAGTGCCTCTAGGAATTCCCCTGAAGGGATACCTCCACACCATTTCAGAAAAAGATCAAAGTTCAAAAAGCAGAAGCAAACAATGGAAATAAATTCAGCCGAGGGACTTGTCAGAGAAACAACTGGACATCTGTGCAAAGATTCTGCATCTCTGTAATAGTTCTTGCCCTTACCCATACAGCAGTACGGTATCAACTAATTTTTCTGTTACGGAACAGTATTTGTGGTCAATATGTTATTTCCGAAGATGGATGGGTTGCAGCAAAGCAATGAGTATCAAGCTATTTGATAAAAGGAATTGGGCAACCCCTTCTGCGGTATGAAAGTCATCACTGCCACATTAAGCTAAGCTTTCATTAGCTACTTTTCTCATCATACTGCATATGCCATCAGCAAGACCCAAACAGTCCAGACCTATGCAGCTTGTTACTGTACTTGGAAAGGGTGTGCAGTGCCAGAATGTAAAGTGGTGGATTAATTCTGACCCTTACCTATCTATGTGATTACTCAGCTGTCAGCCACGGACAGTAAGATTTAGTGATAACAGATCAGCCTGAGCAGTCCTTTGGTGATCACATTTCACAAATTCATCTGCATTTATAACGCAGTAGCAAAAAAAAAACAACTCTGTATTAGACCTAACATGATAGTCCCACAGATATTAGACTGGAGTTGTGCAGGATCTCTAAAGAACGAGAATCTTAGGTTTTAACATCTATGCAACTAGGGAGGGTCATGAAAGAAGGAGAGGAGAGGGGAAAAAAAATGGTGGCTGTGTTTTTGTGAAAATCTCCAACCAAATAACAATTAACTTGCCTTGCACAATGGTAATGGCATTCTATTAAAAAGGGTGTGTAAATATTGTCGGATTTTGCTACTGACTCCATAGCTAGAAACAGTTCAGTATGATTCCTAGGATATCTAACCTAAAAAACAAACAAACAAAAACATGACTACCAACACCAAGCCCTCACTGAAGAGATTTGATTGTAATTACCTTTCATTTAAAAACCAATTTAGTGAGAGACTGCTTCTCTGCAACAAAAGTAAGGGAGGAAAAAAAAAAAGGTGGGTTAAAGCAGACAGACAGAAGTTCCTAAGGGAGGAAATGCTGCCTAGTGATGAAATCACACTCGCAAGAGCTGAGACTCCTAATTTCTATTTCTAGCACTCCAGTTGTCATAGTGTTAAGACCTTGGGAGTAGGATGTCTGATAGGGCTAGCTTCCACCACTTTACCCACACCACACCTCCAGCCAATAAACAGCTGCACTAATTACAATGTAACTACCCACAGAGCATTATCTAGCATACATAAGATACTGCCTGGGATGGGAAAGTTTCATTAACACAAAATACTTGGACAGCCTCAGACTAGTTTGCTGCATCACTGTAAGGCAGCACGTTACAGCTGCAGAGCACTAACTATTACCGGTAGTTTTAAGAAAAAACAGCAAACAATCCCCTTGTTGCAATAGATTCAAGTAGTTGCCATAACCCGCTAAAACATTTTATATGAGAGAGGGAAAACGAAAGTTATTCGGTACAATTGGAGGTTAAATTGGAGATAAAAACATTGAAAAAATATCTGTGGAAGTGTTTCATAGCTAACGTTCCTGCCAATGCTTCAATGAGCTATCTTCTCACATAAAAACTTCTTAATTATAGTCTCTGAATATCCCCAGTGGGTAGCTATCCATGTCAGATTTCAGGATATTAAACAAAGAGCTTATGCTGCTTGTGCAGAGCATCAAAATTATCTTCCCCCTTCTTCCCCCAACCCTCTCCTGCGAGCTCCTGCCTCAGACCCAAACTGCACGGGCTGCGCTACCAGATGTAGTGCTACAGTGGCTTTGCACTGAGTGGCTGATTTCTAGAAAATTGCCTTTTCTTTTCAGAACAAAAATAAAAGTCACTGCTGGCAGCCATGTATCAAAACCTAATTCTAGGGAGCCCTGCTGGTCACTTCCAGTTCTTGCCAAAATTTCTTTAACAAGCTCCAAATTCCCTTCACTCCTCCAAGCCTGGAAGTCAGGTTGCCTGCAACCTGAATCATGGGTGAAATAACGTTTAATTAGGAAAGAGGCTGGATGAAACAGGCTAGAAACTCTGAAGAGATATCCAGGCGAAAGCCGCTGGGAAGCTGTGCACAAGTGTGTGTGAAGAGCACAAAGCAGTATTTTCATATATACACACAGAAGTGAAGCTGCAAGGCAGCACATGCTTGTCTAGTATGTTAGGACATGAGAACAGGAATGCTAGCGTAATTTCATTAGAGATTAAGAGACTCCCTGTGAATCTATTTGATCTGAAATTAGATAACATGAAATGTTAACTGCCAACCATGAAAATAAGTTACATTTTTATGTGTGTCTGAGAAGCAAAATAGTTCCACTTCTCTACAGAGCAAAAGCTCAAGGGATGACAAGGTCCCAGGAAAGAGGAACACAGAAGATCCCATTTAGTGTAAAGCTGGATAAAGCAGATTGATCACCAGTAAGCAGGCAGCTAAAATTAACCTGGAAAGGTGCAATAAGATGAAGGAAGAATTTCAATAGCCTAAGGGGAGGAAGGAAAGACATCAATTTCCCAAAAAGGGGAAAATTAAGGCAAGACAAACATACAGATTTTCAAAGATGAAGAAAAAGGCAAGCTACTGCTGAGAAACTGAAAGCTGAAGAATACATTAACAGACTGCCAAAGAAAGACCAAAATAAGAGTGGCGTGGTGGTTCCTGCTAATTGGTACCTGACAACCTCCATTCTGAAAGCTATTAGGCTGTGTGGCAGAAGCAGGAAATAAAGTAGGCAATGGGGGAGAATTTCAGTACCTAAGACAAGAGTACCTGAACAGGGATTCTACTCAAGGAGATGCAGATCGCATCTGAAAACAGGAAGCGACAATTGCAAATTAGCAAAGCCTGATGTGATGCATAAAACATCCTCCAGTGCAGAGAAAAGCTCTGAGAGTAAGTTTTTACACGCACCATTTTTGGTGAAACGTGGCCTCTACCATAAGGTAACAGAAGAAAAGCTAGCAGACCAAATCAGAGAAGAACGGCATGTGGTGACTGTCTAAAATCATTCTTAGCCATGAAAATCTCTTCTGGAAAATAGGGTGAAAGAACAAAAACAAAAACCATGCAGCATAAAAGACAATAGCTGAACCATCTGAAGTTTATAGACAATATATCCTACGTACAGAATTTGACTAAGCTTAGCAGGGAAAGTCAGCACTGCATGCAGCTAAATGAACAAGCAGTGCAACTCTTCAGAACAGTCAGACAAGTTCTGGGCCAAGCAAGACTATCACTTTCAGAAAAGCACCAGATAACCTCTTGCTTGAACAGCCATCAAAGAAAGCAAGAATTAAGACAATGATGTAATGAAAAGACAATCTCAGTAGAAGACAGAGGACATTAAATACTTGTTTGGTAGCTCACCGGGATGCCTAGACAAGTTTGCCAGCTGATTTTATTGATATTCAAACTAGACCAAAGTCTTACCATAATGCTTTGCATTTTTAACAACCTGGATCTTCAACAACACATTTTCCCCTCATTTCCTTCCCAAAGGAAAATGAAGCTAGTGCTATTACTCCATTGAACGGAAGGGAAGATTTAAGATTGATAAATTAGGAGATTTAGCTAAAGCCACACACACACACAAAAAAAAAAAACCCACCAGATTTTGTGGGTAAGACCATACACAGACCATCTTTGTCTCACATTCTAGCAAAATAAAAAGAAATCACCATTCCCTTTTCTGACATAATATACCGTGCATGTCATTTTCCTATGCCTTTTAATACATGTTTAGAAAGATGCCAACAATTTAAATTCACATCCCACACTGAAATGCATAAACACTTGCTTTTACAGAACATTAAGAAGTCGAAATCTTTCCCTACTTTTTAAACACTTTGATTCAGCACTCAGCTAGCTCTTTGCAGCTATAAGCAACTCCAAACTAGGTGCAAAAGAAGATGCTGGCTTTCACTTGTGAAAATTCACATGACGTGCTTCTGCCATCCTAGTCACAAGCATTCCTTTGACTTCTTAGCATGGCTGCTTCCATTCTAAATGCTGGAGAAAGACACTTGTTTAAAAAAAATATTTTGCATTTGCTTTTACAAAAGCCTGGTTTTAGATAGTATACATATATAAAACTCTAAGCAATTAGCCCATACATGTAAGGATAAATTAAAAAAAATATGAAAACAGCAACAAAAGAGAAAAGGTTACATCACAAATAGAACCTTTAAAATGCACTTTTAGTAATCTAACAGCAGAGATACAGAAACAAATACACAAGTCATGGAATATATATTTGTAGCATTTTCTATACTGACTTCATTCCAGTAAGAGGATCTGTATTTACATGGACCTCTCTAGCACAATGAAGTGATGCTCTCTCAGCTGCAACCTCACCTTTCCAGATTATCAGAGTTTAAAAGTTCAGTTTGACCTATTTCTTTTAAGAAGCTGAACTCTCTCCAAAACCCTCTCCTGAATGTCTGTAGTTTTCTGTACTTCATTTACTATTTTCAGTTCTCTTCCAGAGAAAAAGCAGAGTGTGACATTTTCACACTTTAAATCTTACCTAGAAATGCACAGTTAAAATTCAATGGACTGATCCTTAATCTAATTGAGGACAGGGGTGGTATGGGCTATTCATTCTGCAGAAAGACCAACCCAGTGGTAGAAGAGCACTGAGTGAACAGCCAAGCCTGGTGCTTGGTTTTAGAAGAGGAACTTAGTTCTCTGCTTTGCATGATCCTGGACTAAACTCAGTGACTACCTACATGAGGGAATGGGGTAAGGGTATTTCCCTACATCACACAGTTGATATGAGGTTGTCCTCAAGGCCATGACTCATTAAAGATTGTGAGGAGCTTGAGAATAAATAAACATACCTAAAAGTAGCTGACATCCCCAGCTTTTGTTTCTGTGTTTGGCAAGAAAATAGAAGTAGCACTACGCATCCTGTATACTCAAGTATCTACTTCCTTCTTCTTGCTAGTTCTCACAGACCGTCTTAGGTTAATCCTATAGCAAGTTTACCTTTACACTGCATTTCCCAATGTGATTTTACTAAGCATACCAGCTTACTTTTATACCAACTATCAGACAAGAGGTCATACTCCCAAACCACTTCTGCTTACTGGTAAATTTCCCACCACACTTGATTGAATGCATTTAACTGCATCCATAAGACTTTCACCCACATTATACGCAGCAGTGCACTACCATCCTGACAGAAATGTTATTGCTTACTATTTAGGAACAGTAATGAAGATGGGCAAATCATCAAGTGGAGTGAATTACACATATTTGGTGGCATCGGCATGAACAAAATGTTATCAAAAGCAGCTACAGTTCCACAAGACTAGATGGAAAATAACTGCAGTATGTCATGTGTTACTCGAGTAGATGACTAAGCAGCAACAAGTGTTTAAGCATTCTTCTTTACTGAAGAAAATACAGGCTCTCCTTGGAGAAAGAAATTAAAAACAAAGTTGTAACAATCCTCACTCAGTGACCCACATCAAAACAAGAAAACAGCATTCTTTTTGATTGTGAAGGCTCTGATCTCACTCCACACCATTTTCCTTTTGATGGGTTTTTAAATATTATATTTTGTGACTGATGTCCAGTGTCAGTAGTAATATGGTGGCAAGCACAAAAACACTGTATTGCTCATTGACTCTGTTGTTACTTCTATATCAAAACATCTGCTTTGGGAGGCTTAACTTCTGACGCGAACTCTTCCAGGATTTAGCTGATGAAGGATCAATGACTTCTAGCATGGTCTTCTGTAGCAATGGCAAAAAACACTTGGATTACTAGTTGATATCTCATCTTTTTTACTTCAGGCAGCACTGGGAAACACTGCAAAGCAGAACTTACCATTGGGGACAAGGGATCAAAAAGGCTAAAATTAGAAAAGACAGTTTGGCTGCTTTAAATTCAAGTGGAAGTATTATTAAAAAGTGTTCTGAATTATGTCACATAGGGCAAGTGTCACTGCAGTTAGTAAGAACTTACTGTGCCAGCAAATGTCAGGACAAATTACACTGCAGAACAAGCAAGCTGTATGTCACCCTCATCTCCAAAAGGCAAAGCTTTCCCCCACTGCCAAGAAGCTGCTTCCATTTCCAAGTCGATTTATATCAGACTGCTCTTACTCAAATCAAAACAGCACACAGGGAGTAGTACTACAGTGACATTATTGGCAATTTTAGGATCTCCTCCTAGTTGGAGGGATGAAGTGCTTTGATTCTCCACCACCTTAAAATACAATCACTTCAAGTTCATGGAGTTGGATATATAAATGGCTGCCTCCAAGTACTTGAAGCTGCTGCTGACCATGTTAACGAAAAATGTCTCTCTATCTCATACTCCCGGGTCTGTCTGTACCCTTCCAGTCTTTCTTGCCTCTTAGATCAGATGCTCTTTGCAGAAAGGAACACTTGCAATTTATGCTGGGCCTGGCACGGGACATGGTACACTTGATGTCTCATCAGTGCCTGGGGTTCCTCAGCACGACTGGTAAAAGCGAACAATAGGAACATGAAAATTCAGTGCACCAGAAAGGAGGAAGATGGGGCTAAGTCACAACCAAAATTAATTGAGCTGTAAGGAAATTTTTCACTAAGCTGTGAACTCCTAGCAAAATAAACTGTTTTGGTTTCAGCTCTCCCGACATTTGAAAATAAACATTTCAAGAAGTATCAGCACTTCAATATGGAGAAGAAACATCCTTCTGTTCTGCAGATAAAACAAGAGCTACGAAACATTTTGATGAGTTGAAGGAAATCTTTATTCAGTTTTGAATTTTTCTAATATGATTTCCTGTAAGTTCTCAGATGCTCTTCCAAAGAGGTTTTCATTTAAAACTTAGATTGCTGAAACAAATTAACTGAAACCTGCATAACTTCCGTTATTATTGAAATACCTGTGTTGAGTATAAACCACAAGGAATTCTATTCCTTTACTTCCTCAGCTTTATTTTATGGTTTAATCCTGTTAGGTGTTACGTCCACAAAGAAATGGCAATATGAGCGTTTGGGGATTCAAGGTCTAGCTTAGATTTAAGACACTATTACCTCCAGCTATTTATTCTATCCCATAGCCTACGATCCAAACAGCAGTTACCACAGTAGACTATCTCAGTTGCTTTAAAGCAGAGAGTAAACAGCACTGAAAGAGCAATGAAGTTTAAAATGAAGACACAGACAGTACACAGAAGCAGCTGGGCTGCAAGCTCACGTTCCACACCACAACTACTGCAGGGATGACAGCCTTTGGCAAATGAAAACTAACATAGCAACTCAGGGGCTGTAACAACATTTTTGCTGTGAATAAGTGCCAATAAATCCAGTTAACTAAGACACTGCAGACATTCCAACCCTGTACATTTTTCTTAGCCACTAGGACCCACTCTTCTCAGAAAGGAGTCAATTTATGTGCAACTCTGTCTGTCACTGACTTGTGTTCTGAATGGCTGAACTTGAGCTATGTCTGTGTAAGCTGAATTTCCCTCCATGTATTCATTCTCCATTCCCAGAACGGCTGCTGCAGGAATGCAAATCCTATTTGGAAGGATTACTTGTCACACAATAGCCAAAGGCTCTATCCAAGACTGAGCTCTTTCCTGTGCCAGAGAGCACAAACTGAGAAGTTCCTATTCGGAAAAGTACATGATTAAAGCAGGCAAGGTGAGAACACAAAATGTATCCTCATTTTGCATATGCAGAATCAAAGCTGTCGCTCTACCCCCTCAGCCACCATTATAGTAGGGATTGGTACTACAGCTGGGGTTGTCACTAAATGCAAGTGTAAAGGTGTACAGAAAGAGAAAGCACAGGCCAGACCAGTATTCGTACCTGTGGAACCAAACAATAGTGGGTAGCAATACAGATTTCACCAGAGCACCTGTGTGCGGACACCAGCCTTCACACGAGCACACGGGAGGGGAAATGAAACTTCGGAGAAGAGTCTGTCATCTAGACCAGCTCTTGCAGGTTTTTAATGGTCTTTCCATGTACATTCCCCCATAACAACAGTTGTGGAAAGTCCCAAGCACTCAAGAGCTTGAGTGTGTTTTTTCCTTGTACATTTTATTTGCTGATGCTTATCTTTGCATTTTCTAAATACTTCGCACATTCCATTCCTGTTATTTCAGTGTACAAGGGAGCATTTCCTACTTCATAGGATGTCATGCCATAGCCTGTTTCCGTCTCCACCTTAACAAGAACTCTTCAAATTTACATCTTCCACAAAAGAAGAAAGAGAGGAGTGTATGTCATGCTTGTTAGAAATGGCAGATAACACTGGAAACTGGTGGCCAATATTTCTGTACAAAGTAGAAGCAATGGCAGTGCGTTCCCCCAGCAGAGATTGTTCCTTCGTCATTTAACACAAGCTGGTGAGAATGGAGTGTCACACAGACTTCAGTTGGAAGTCCTCCCTGGATTAAAGNTTTTTTTTTTGCAACTGCACGGCTGCCTAATTTGAGCTCTTAAGTAACACAGAGCTGGTGCTGAAGTTTTGCATTTGCTCTGTAGCAATCTTGAGTTCATCAGAACCATTGAAATCTGACGTCCCATATCAACCATAACCCAGCCATGCAGAACTACACCCTCCTCAAAATAAGGAGAAATTCTATTTTGACAGATAAGCTTGTTTCAGGTCTTTCTAAAGTGTTTCTACCAGTTCAAAAAAATGGTTT
Source organism: Chauna torquata (assembly GCA_013399475.1). Taxonomy (NCBI): domain Eukaryota; kingdom Metazoa; phylum Chordata; class Aves; order Anseriformes; family Anhimidae; genus Chauna; species Chauna torquata. The sequence goes on along the minus strand of VXAL01002023.1, from coordinate 62,502 downwards.
TTTTTCCTTTCTTTTTTTTTTTTTTTTAAATGTTTTGTACCTTTCCTGAAAATAACTCAGTAAAGGAAGCACGCAGAATAAGTGACAGTATATCCAGGCATCAGGCAAAAGATAACAAGGAAATGTATGAAGCTCTCTACTGTTACCAGCTTAAAACAATGCATTATTATTTTTATTGGAATATACAGAAGAAATGTATCAGTTCTTGTAAACAAATCATACAACAATCCTATAAGTGAAAGAACACTAAGACCGTATGAAGAAAATGGCATAATTTGTGTCTCTAACAACATTCAGCTTAGACACTTTTTCTCCTGATTAAGATCCAGCACTAAGAGGTATAGGTTTCAAGTCTACTCCAATCTACATCACTGGGCATTTAAAAAGCACATAAGCAGATGATATAGCACATGTAAAAAAGGTGAGAAGGGGGAAAGTCTCCTTTTAGTACATCCTAAAAATAAACAACCTGTAGATCTACCTGAGCAGATACTTTATATGAAAGTTCGAATTTTACAGGCTCTGAGAATCCACATTTGTCACTGAAAATTCAGGCCTTTTCTGGTCTGAATATTGTCCAGTTATACATTTATTGTATAGTTATTAGCAGTGAGCCACTAGACTGAACAAGCTTCAGAGTACTTCAGTTGCCACCTTGTGCAATACCACTAAAGAGATAGCTGCACTGCACTGAAGAGGAACAAACTGGCAGAAAAAACCTTCTATGCTTTACCTTGTAATGGGAAGTGCAGATGCTTTCAAACATATCTATATCCATACAGTCCATTGGTTCTGACTTTTCTTGTAACAGTGACTCTTCCAGCTTCTTGTTTTCTTATTTTTGTCAGCTGGTGCAACCTGTAAATTTACAAAAGTGGGTATGTTATTCCAAGACGTTTATCCATCTCATTCTACCAGGCACTCAATTTTAATACATACGGCACTGTGCCATGTGACTCCTATTGCTCTCAAGAGCTTTCAGTGCACTGGCTTACAGACCACAGTGTTTCAGTATGTCACTGATTTTTTTCTGGAGGATAAAGGAATAGATTACTCTGTGAGATTCCTTTGCCAACTTTTCAGAAAGTCATGTTCCATATGTGTGCACAATATTTGAAAACATGCTCCCAGCTCATCAATTCCAAACATCTTAGACTTTGAATTGCCATTTCTGAATTCATCTCTTAAAGGTTGATTCTTGTGGAAAGGGACTAAGTTAAACGTAAATACTAGCTCAGAAGTAGGAATGCTACTAATTTGAGAAACAAGGTTGACAGAGTGGCCAAGATCTATGTTCAGCAATTAAGATAACAAAAAAAAAAATCTCCTTCAAAACAGTGACTTTGAACACTGCTCAAAATTTTTCAGCAGCAGAGGGAAATTTTTTTTGGTAGAACTACTCAGGGAGTCACAGTGAGATTCCTCGAATGTACCTGTAGCTGCATTGCATGTACTTAAATTTGGGCATCCAATCCAAAAGGAGCTCAGAAAAATAACTAACAGGTTCTCTGCTTAGACACTGCAGCTGCAATCGGCAGGACCTATGAGGGAGTCACATGTGCTTGAACCATGGAGCAGATTGTTTGGCTTCTCAGGAAGAGGCAGTAGAATAAGAAAAGGCACATGCCTGGTTGCAGGTAGAGACCTCTGAAGGTATACCGCTGCCACAACACTACTAAAGTACTGATTAAAGTTTAAAAAAAAAAAATTGGTTGTCATATGCTAAATTCCTATCAGACAAGGACTCAGTGTATGCAAACGTCAATTACGTGACTGCAGGGACAGATGAGAGGCAGCCTCCACTGGAGAACAAGAATGAGCCAACAGCAGCAGGCATGATAAAGAGTTTGTGAAAAGACATCTAGAATTTTTTTTCTTGGTTGCTCAGTGAGATTAATTATCCTCATAATGCACAGACTCCACTCAAATGCTGATGGAAACAGAATAGGAGATCTCCTTTAGTCTACCATTACAAACAGAACGCTACAATACTATTTGTATTCAAACCTTGGGTGTATTCTATTTCCAGTCCTTTGTATACTCTACTGTTATTGTTTTACAGTGTTTGTCCCACATAATGACAGACATGGCATGAAGTAATGTCCAGGTTAACTAAAAAAACGCCTACAGTGTCTTCAAGTGTCTTACATGATGTGCCTTTAGCTATTTACTCAGAAACTAAAGCATAGGGAACTGTTAGAGAAAACATACATCTTGATTAGCATCTCTCCTGATTTCAGTTACAGTTAATCTACATAGGTATAAAAGAAAAAAAAAAAAAAAGCACTGAGCAGAGGAGTATTAGCAATACAAAGAGTAACTGCATTGCTCTTTGCTCTACTTGCAGATGTTAGATCTACCTCTCAAAAATCTTATCACGTGAAAAGCAGATTTCAATTTTTCTCTTTGTGCTCATGTACACAACTGCTCTATCTGCACCTCTCTAACCTGAAGTTATTGCAGAACACGCTAAAAAACGCTTGCTTTAACAGCTTGACACAGACAATACAGATCACCCCTCCACAGTCTTTGTATAGGAACACCACTGATGAAGCAAAATCTATCTATTTTATGCGTCTTGGGTGTGTTTTTTCTTCCAGAAGGTAGAAAGTCAACAGGCAAGGTACACAAAAGGCCACATAGGTACCATCCCACTGATTCTGATTAACCCGTTTACAGTGGATGTTAATCTGGACCAATGATGACAGGGACAAAGCTGCAACTATTTCTCAGAGAGGAAGAACACGAAAAATAGCTATGCATTTTCAGTCTTGAAAGAATTATATGCAAAAATGTGCATGTGTACATGTATTATTAAATCCCACAATCAATCTTGCTGCATAACTTCCAATTTAGGACCATCATAAAGGACACCTAAATGTAGTTCTGCTTCACCTCATCTACAGGACTACCTCTGGATTGCAATTTGAATGCCGGTGATCCTTTAAGTGACCAATGAAGGCTTTTTTCACCACTGATTTCCCCAAGTCTTCCGCAACTAATATATTGTACTAGTGGCTTATCATAAAACTCCACTTGCTCCTTTGAAGCACTGTGATGCTTTACTTGAAGGCTGCTCCTGGTAAAGTCTCCTTAAGGAGACAGAGCTTAATAAAGTAACATGAGCTGCCCAGCCAAACTTCTTAATTAAAATCATACCAAAACTGCCATAATTATGCCGATGCAAATACTGTTGAAAAGGAAAGCATTCTGAGTGCCCTAGAAGTCTACGTACCCACCTCAGAACAAAAATCAGACATCCTTTCTGATTCATACTGATGTCATTGTTTATAGTTCCAGGATAAACTAAATCCTGTCAAAATTACCACGCACTGGAGCACCTGCAGATTTACAGTCAAGCCTGTGGTCATCCCCCAGAAGCATTATAATGAGGCTGAGGTAAACCAGCCTGCTGCAGTAAGCACACTGGCTCCAGTTGCCTTCAGTCCTCTGTATGCTTCCCACCTTTTCTCCTACCCATTTCTCTTCTTCCTCACCTCTTGTTTACTCCTCCCTCTCCTTTTGTACCAGGACAGGCTGGAGGCCAACTCGCTGGAGAAGAGCTTTGTGGAGAAAGAGAGTGGAGATCCCTGGAGAGCGCAGGTCTTCAAAACGCAACTGGACATAGCCCTGGGCAACCTGTTCTAGCTGACCCTGCTTTGAGTAGAGGGTTGGATTAGACAATCTCCAGAGGTCCTGCCAACCTCAGCCATCCTGCAAGTCTGTAAGAAGAGCCCTGTTTCCTGATTTTCTTTTTTTTTTTTTTTAATTTATTTTTAAACAAGTATGTTACTGACATGGCTAAGATGAAAATTCAAACAGTGGGACAAGAATTTCATTTGAGGTCTCCACACTATGGATGGAATGGATTGATGAAACAACGAATCTGAAAATCAAACTGAATGTTGGAGATGTTCCTTATTCCAATGTTCACACAACTCCTCTTGTGCTCTTCTTGTAAGAAAAGGTCCCAGTGGTCACTGCTGCTCACAGCAAGCTCAGTAGTTCTGCATGCAGCATTCAATACATCGCCCACTTGTGACGTTACGTTATGTCTCTTTCTTTATATCATGCTCCCAAACAGAGACTGCCAAAGCAGTTCAAGCATATCTTTTCCTCAGCATCGCAGCACACTGGACAAAACCTGCCTTCTGATGCTGAAGAAGTGATGAGAGAGCATGGAGAATCTCATCCACCATAATAAAAGACAAGCTGGATCCTTACCCAATGCTCAAGAGAGCTTTGCAAAGAAAAACTGGTGAGTGTGCCAGCTCATACACTTCTTTCAGTCAACGCCATCAGCAAACCAAAGGCCACAATGAGTGCTTCAACTATGGATTACACATACTGCCATCCAGTAGCACGGACTACCCAGCAAGCAGAGATGCATCACGTTCTTACCAAAAGGCGATTAAGTGCAATGCACAGTCCAGTTTCTCAGTCAGCCAGGAGCAAGAGGTGGATCATAGCTTCCCCATCACCACTGGGGAGCATCATATCCCCAGCATCATGTCACTAATTATCTGCAGGTAACACCCCTAACCTCAGCAGCCTGAGTTCTAGTATTTCACAAACTCAAATTGGAAGAGCTTTATTTACAACAGGGTACAAAGCAGGTCCAAAATTACAATCTTGTCTCACGCCTGACCTATTACTTGTGAGAAATAGCTCAATTTTCAGTCAGGAGATTCAACTATGAAGCTTTATTTTTGTGAATTTTAAGTTAAAAATTAACTGTTTTTTTTTTTTTTTTTAAAAAGACTTATTTTGTATATTTACTGTGGCCAGCATATGCCTCCAGTTGGATTATTTGCAGTCAGCCCACAGTAACTATGTTGTTTCATGATTTCCTATGGTATAATTCAGGAAATGACAAAATAGTTTCTGGTTCACTTTAATCTCTACCAATTAAACTAACTGTTAATTACAGTCAAATTCCTGTCCTATCACTCAAAAGAGATCTGTTGCAGATACCGTATCATCTTGAGTTGTGCTCCATCACAGGATGGGCTTTCAAGGCAAAAACTACACTATTCATAAATTTCTTTCTTATTAATTCATTTGTTTAGTAAATGTGGCCAGACATAACAGTTAATATACTTCACAAACAAGGATGTCATGAAACAACTAAGTGAAAGAATTTTTACAAGGATCCATAAATTCTGACCAGAATAAATAATTTGCAAATATATATGCTAGAATTTATGTATACATTAATTGCCTCTATTTACCTGGCAATTGATTAATCCAATTTATAGCACAGTCAAAAACCCTGGTCTAGGTTTATCCTCACAGACAAATTTGTTTACCTTCAATGAGCTAGTCTGGAGAATGAGTTTGTTGGGTTTCGTTGATGCAGCTCAGGTCTGTTGCATGCCACTGAGGGATATGGCTTAGCTAAACTCTTGCCATGGGCAGCTGCAGCCTGTGAAGCACTGTGATGCCTGCTGATTCAGCTTATCTGTTAAGGCAAAATTCAGCCCTGGCAAAACCTCCAAGGGAAGGCAGTACCAAAGCAGACACTACAGCACAGGCACTTAGCAATATTGCCTCCTGTTGCCAGGAGAGGAAAGATTGCCCAGTGTTTTCAAACTTTTTAAGGCAGGCTGTGTCAATACATAAAACATCTTTAATGTATGCACATTATTGCAGCTATTTTAGCATAATATTTGCATGTCAGTTTTATTAGCAGAAATAAAAGGCTTTGTCAATAACAAGCTTGAGTTTTATTTTATTCTGCATTACGCTATTCTAACTGCAGATCCTGTATACAATTGCATAATTGCATCTCTCCCATTTTAACACTTGTAATTGCCTTCCTCTTTCTTTAATCTCTCCAATGGAAAGACTAAAGTTCAATCTACTCCATATCTGGCATTAATTTAGCGAACATCAGTTTAGAAGGGTAAATTCCATCAGTCTTAATAGGATTAAAGGTATTTCTGCTGTTTTGCTGTTTTCAAATCCTCAGAAATAACAAATATCTTTAAAAGGTATAGTTGGTGTTCACACAGCTGATTAGCATGATCCATCACAATCAGAATAGCTGGTATTAAGTTTTCCATAATTATTTTATTGCATCTGCAAAGATTACTTTATGATTAAGACTTACAGCAAGTCTGCTACAGAAACCAGAAAGCAGATAAGAACAGGTCACACTGGGACAACAGCAAAGAAGGCAACACCTAATTGCTTGCACATTCAGATTTAGTTCCGATTAATACAGCGTTTAAGTAAAGTTACTAGATTGTTTTCAGATACTGGTAGTATCACTGATACTACACTGTTATCTGCTTCTGCAATTGATCTGGTTAAATCGCTCTGCAAATGTGCAAGTGGGAACTTCATATAGATTTGAACAGTTGCACTTGCTTTCCAGAACTCCTGCTGCAAAACACTAGGAAAAATTACAGCTTTTTTTCCAAACCTGCTTTTTGAACTGCATTCCTTAAATCCACTCTTCCCCCATGCCCCCTCCCCTCCCCCAAAAAACCTGTAAAATGACAGAATCATTCACCAGAAGCACATTCCCATCACTGATTTAGCATGTGAAGTAGTAAAAGGGTCGTTTTTAAACATCAAATTATCAACAGGATAAAGAGGGACTGATCCTACGTGCTTTAATTGGTGGCTTTTTCCACTGAAGCCCCTCCATATGAAGGACTCCCCCGATAGCCTGAATGCTTTCTGTAGCTACAAACGGTGGATTTTCTCTGTTAGATCAAATATCTTGTAGCTCTGCTGCACAAGCACGGCCATTTATTCACAGCACAGTTCAATTTCCTTCCCATTTTTTCCTGTAGAAGTCAGTTCAATCCTTAATTCTTAATCCACAGCTGTTTTACTTCTCCTATCACCCTTCTGTTCTATGCAAGCTTTAAAATATTCCTAAAACAGCCACTTGGCCCCTCCTACTATTTAAAAGAAATACACGAAGGCTCTCGCTTGTAAACCGCCTAGATAAAGGGTATTGCCTATCACAGTACTACAAACAGGCTTTCTTGAGGGCTATGCTTCCCGAGCCGCTTAAAAAAGGCCGCCGTCCTTCATGCAGCGCTCTACTTGAGATCCAGGATGCAAGCCACAGACCCCTCGCGACATGGAGCAGCCGCTCCGTGCCTTTGGTTTCACATCGCCAACAAGCACCTCAGCAGACATGTATGTACTCACCGGTCTCGACAAGCGCCTCGTCGTTCCTGCTTTAAAATACCCTGCCTCCTAAAAGAGCTACGCGGCGCCTCACGCAGCGGCAGACACTAATGTCACCTCTCCTCACGGCTCCCGGAAAGAGTGGAAATAAGCCCTACACTATTTTCAGCGCCGGCCCACCTCTGAAACTGCTTATTCACATGTGACCGCGGGATGCAGAACGACACTTAAAGCGCAACGGTTTCTAAGCCAGCGGGGACAGCCGCCGGGCAGCCGCCACTTCAGACGGCATTTCACCCGGAACGGCGTTGGGAGGGGGGGAAACCACCCACCCCCACCCGCGAGAACGCTCCGGCAGCGGAGCCCCTTCCCCCGCCCTCGCTCGGGCGCCGGAACAGCCCCGCCGGCCGCTTACCTCCGCCGCGCTGCGGGCGGGCGCGGAGCGGAGGGGAGCGGAGGGGAGCGGCGGGAGGGCAGCGCCGCGCTCTGCCNAACGAGGAGCTGCTGCTGCTGCGAGGGGGGCGAGAGGCAGGCCGGTGCTGGACTGGCGGCGACTGCGAGCAGAGGGCAGGGGAGGGGAGGGCCGGTGCGCAGGGGGCAGCTTGGAAAGGTTAAAGGCAGCGCATACAAGGGAGCTGCGGGCGGCCCCAGGGGCTGCTTGGCCACCGCGGTCTCTCCCGCCGCGAGCAGCGGGTTGTTAAACACTGCGTTTTGGCCAGTCCCGTTTGCACCAGGGCCATTGTTCTTTCAGGGCAACTCTTAGGATGGTGAAGCTGGCTGAAAGGAAGCCGCAGAGGAAACTTGGGGCCGCTGCGGTGTGCCCGAGCTAGGATGCGTCCCGCAGGCGAGGGAGCCTCCCCGGGGGCTGCTGGCGCAGCTGCCCCAGGCTAAAGGCGCAGGTGCCGCTCCAGCGGAGCCTGGCTGGCTCCCAGCCCAGACGCCTCCCAGCTGAACGCCTTCCCCGTGCTTGCTGAAAACCTGAAGCCTTCGTTCCTCTTTCCTCAGTGACCATTACTGGTTTGCGTTGTCCTGATAGAGGAGAAAACCCTGCCTTTTTGACTCGCCTTTTTTGCCCTGGGTTTTCTGTTGCTGTATGATCATTAACAGCAAACACAAACCTGCTGCATCTGTCTTCTTCCAGCGCAGTCTATCTTACTTTTGACGTCCTCCAGTACTTCAGTGGAATTCTGCGTGTCAGGAATCCAGGACCTAGGAGTGGAAAGTGGTGCACGCAGCTTCAGGCACAGCTGGTGGGTCGCAGCAATGGGCGGGACCTGGATACCTGGTCACTCAGCATCTCCGGAGGCATCCCAACGTTGCAGTCTTCCATCCAATTAAAGAGTTGCTGCTGGTAAAATATTGCAGACATTGAAACTACGGAATATTCAATGACACTTTTGTTTTCCAGTGGAAGAGCACCAACAGCTGCACTGTTTTTGTGGCTTTCCATGCTCTTTTCTTCTTTTGCCCAGTATTTCTTTTGAGTTGCCTCATGCGAATAACAAAATGAATGGCTGAGTCCATGTCACACACCAGCAACATCTGAAGTTGGTTATGTTTTTGAATCACAGTACACATGAAATAATTGGGCCAAAAGTGCTAACTGAGCTGTAATAATGGAGTAACTCACTACTGCCTAGGAAGTGTAAGGTTCCTGGTCTCCTGTAGGATGAGCAAATAGAGGAAAATAAGGACAATTTCTCAGATCAGCCTCCGCAATTAGAAACTGAGCATCCACAAGCTGGCAGACATAACGCTCACACTAAGTAAACCAATGGCCAGCTTATAGACTCAGTAACATAGTCACCAGCCTTTAGAGTTACAGAGGACAAGACAGAATCAGTGCACCAATATTTGGCAACAAAGGGTTTGCATATGTAAAATAAATGTTTCTGTCTACAGTAAGTGCCAGCTAGCAAGGACTGTGAAACTCCTGGCTGTAAATGTGCAGTTCAGCTTTGCAATATGCAATGTTTTCCAGCAATCCGTGGGATCAAGCATATCCTCCTTGAGGAAGTGTTGATTGCCGCAAACCCTTCAAAAACATTCCTTTTTCCAGGTTTTATGCAGTTACTGCACCTTTGCTAGCACTGTAGTTGGTAGTAGCAGGAATATTACTGGAGGTGGATAACAGCTTTATATATATATAACAGCTTTTATGATAGAGCAGACTTGATGTAGAGTCTGTATTGGAAATGGAGCAACTGCTCAAGAAGAACAGGTTTCTTTTTGATAGAAATGAAGCCCCAGTCCAGATTCAAAGAGAAAAGGAGCACCAGTTTGCTCTTCCTGCTGGGCTATACAGAATAAGGTAATAGTCTGAAGTTAAAAAGCACCCTTACACTCCACACAGAGGGGATTTGTTTGGCAGAACGTCCATCAACTCTGATAACTTTCAAAATCATTTTGTTCTGTAAAAGCTTTTTTCTTCTATAGTTGCTTAGTGCAATTCAGTAGGAAATCTCAACTGCTGAGAAAACATTATCTTAGGATTCATGGAGACCACATATGAAAGCCATATTTCAGAGAAATCACTTGTCTGTCAGTGTTTTACGTATCTGAGGTTAACCACTTCAGGACAGTTTAGTAGGTTTTTTTTAGCTAGCCAGCATTAGTTATTCACAGGTTAAAAGATGTTTTCTGAAGAAGACTAAGGTTCCGCCTCTGCAGAGATCTGTAATTTAAACAGAGGTTATGACTTGTCTCTGGTCAAAAGCCAGCAAGCGTGACTCCTTTGAGGCACTATAATTCATAAGTAATTATACAGAACAAATGAAAAGAATTGGAATTTCTTCCTCAATGGAACAAAATTCATTTTGATGTTATAACTATAGTTATACAGATTTTCAAAATCATCATGGGATTTATGAAAGCACAAGACATTATTCATTCTTGTAACTAATGAAAAATAAAAAAGGGAATTCTGAACCGAAACAAATGGCAATTTTCAGTGCATAGGGAACCCAAACTGAACTGTTTTATATACAAAGTAAAGTTTGTGAAATGAATATAAGGTATAAAGTAGGATGAATGAGGCCGTGTACATGAATTCTAGAGAAAAATGCCTTTATCCATGAAGTACTCCTTAGCACTCCTGAGAATTGAGGCCTGATAGATCTCCATCAGCCTGAAAGGGTCTGGATGAGGTGCACAAGCAACACTGATCCAGCGTGAACAAAACATTCACAGAGGAGCCAGGGAAAGCCTGGTTTCGCTTCCCAAGCCTGCCACCAAGCTAGCACGTTTTTCTGACAAGCCAGGTCATTTCTCCAGCTCTTCTTTTTCTCTCCTATCATTGGCTAACTTGACTTCGAGCTCCCTGGGACTGACACAATCTTTAAATACAGCTCATGCACAAAAAAAAATTCCCATTTTCAGCTAGGAATAGTAGGTGCAATGTAAACAAACAACAAAATTTACAGAATCTGAGCCAGCAAACTAAATTAATACCGAATTTTTCAGTGTCCTTTTCAAAATGTGCCCCTGAGAGCTGCTCCCTTAGGCAATGCACAAGCGATGCTACTGCCAGCTCTCAGAGCTACAACCATGAGGTGTCACAGATGAACTGAAGAGCTCTGGATGGCCCTACACAGCTGTAACCATTCACACTCCCTGCAGGCCAGTCTCATGGCAGGTAACAAACGTTCACCAGGAGCTTATAAATATGCAGTTTTAAAAACTGAATCAGTATGTCACTGGGAGGAAAAAGTATACAGAACTTACTATACAGTATTTTTCCACCCCCTTCTTATCCTACAAGGACTGTAATTATTCCCTGTTGCAGGAGCTGTACGGTAGTAATCCCTCTCCTCCTACATGCTTCATTTACAACTTGAGAGCTAACAGCCTATTAAGTTTTTAATAAATTATACTAAAATATTGTGTCAGTGTTGTAAAAGTAAAACCTGGCGATGAGTCGTAATGGATATGTTCCCTACATGCATAGAACTATCCCTTAAACAGATTTTTTTAACAAAAATATCTTGGCTTATAAACATCTGTGATCATAAATACTTCTCAGAAAAGCACCAGCAGTGAATGTGTAGTATTAAAGTCACTTTTTTAAAACTGAAAGCTTTTTCCTGTTCACTATTAATCTCTTTTCCTTTCATCTCAAATTTAATTCATCTCTAGGTCTTTGCAAAGTCATGAAATTATTCATGTGTTAAGAAGCATAGGTAGTATGAGAGAGGGAAAGACCACGACCTCACAAAGATAGGATAAAAGTAACGCTAAAAATACCGGAAAGAAAAAGGAAAATATGAGACCTTCAGTCTTTCAGGATTACAATATGGGCCTGAGCCATTCAGAAAGTTTTAAAAATAATGCTTCCCATTTTACATTCACAGCACTAATTTTGTTGGGGAGCTCAGTAGTGCTATGACAACAGCAGGCAGTGGAGTCTTCTGTTACTGCCATCTTTTGTATTTAAGCTTATGCTTAACAGTGGGTCCCCAAATCCACGCTTATAATATTTCATTGAAGTAGTCTGGTTTTCAGGCATATTGAACACTCACCTACTTCACTGACAAACACAGAATCTATAAATACCTAGCAGCTTTCAGACTGAGCAAATTTTATTTAAAGCTCTATACATGGTCCTAGAAGTCCAATGTTAAGCTTGCAAACTTCAAAAAACCTTACACTTCACATCTGGAGTTCTTCTATCCTTTTCTGTCTCTCACGATCACCTAACATCACCCTCAAATTTGTAACGTAGAAAAGGGAAGGACAGAACAATCAAAAGATCATCAGATACGAATGCCAAACTCATTCACACATAGGACATGCTTATATATTGAACGGCTTGAGGAAAGCGCTCACAGATTTGGTTTTGATGCCCATTAATCAAGACAGGATCTCGAAAAGGTAGCTGTCAATAGGGGAAAATTGTTCTTGTGCTGGTTTCATGAGCATACCAGAGGTTTCGGAAAAATACCAGCTTTCTAAACGTTTAATTAAGCAACTAATGTCTTAAAGATGGAAAAGCAGCGATATATTAAAAATACAAAATCTTAAAACAAAAAATTACTAAAGCTTTAAAAGTTCTCACAGAGGGAAGAAAGAAAAAACCTTAAGCCTTACAGAAAAATTCAAAACATGTTTAGAGTACTATTCGTTGGGTAAGACTGCAGCTTTTTAGGTATTCTGCTGAAGAGCATGTGATATACCACTGAAAAGTGTATACTAGAATATAAAATTTTCAATGCTTGTCACAATTATTTCAGTTCAGCCCTCCAAATATTATGTATCAGGCTTCAAAATATGGTGTTTTTTTTTTTTTTTTTACAAAGGTACCAAAGAGACTATTCAAAACCAGAGATGCTGAGGATGTACGTAGCTCACCCATATCTTAATAAAACACATTTCTGAGAATGTTCACTGGTGACTGAAAGTAAAAATAGGGTGTATTTTGTTCAACACAGCCATCTGAGAGAAGCGTACAAGGAGAAAAGCATTTCTTACAACACGCCAGCAAAGAAACCTAGTTTAAAGAAGCCCTCAGCAATAAAGAACTCCTTCTACTGTTTGAGCAATCACTGCTGGCAGTAGCTATCTTCCTGAAGGGGCACCACATCACACCAAAACAGGGGGGATTCAGCTATTATTTTACTGTGTGTCTGTCAGAGTCAGGAATAACAACAGTGGCACAGCAGGGAAGAAACTCGGGCACTCTGGACAGCAAGTGACTGAGAAGACCTCCCCTTGTGGCCTGATCAGCCTTTTTGACAAACCGCACATCTTCACAGCTCCCATAAACTCCATCGTTTCGTTGCTTCTGCCTTTTCTTTCATCTTAGATGATTCCCTTGTTTATGCCCGTATTGATGATAGAAATGCTCCATGATCACCTTTACACTGAGGTTTCATGCATGCTTTCCAGCAGTCAAAGTTCCCCGGTGGTCACCCAGTAAATCGCTTTGCACTGGGAACCGCTTTGGACTGTCTGCAGAACTTCCGTTTCACCTTGCACCACAACACAGCTGCTTGGGCATTTGTTTATCATCCAGCTTTCCCCCATCAGGAGAACTGTCTGCAAGCAAGTTTCCTTCAGGTATGTTTGAAGGAGTGCTTTCGTTAACAGGATGTGCAGACCTAAAAACAATGGACTTTTTAAGCAAGGACAAGATCTGCTTATTGCAAGAACTTCTCAAAATGTTATGTGGCTGAAATAGATGAAATGTAGTTTTGAATCGCTGTCTGGGAGCCAGATGTACTCCTTGTAGAAACTTCGTACTATCAAATAAAATTATTCTCAGAAGTACCTTACAGCCATATCTTGAAAACAGGGGGGGAAATGGCTGTAATGGTACACATAAGTGACTAAAAATAATAAAAGGAACTGCAGGAAAAGTTTTGATTAACTATGAAAAAATATGAGATGCAAGAGTAGTGAGATCTTCAGTTCTTTTCCTATCTCTTGCTAAATGTTCTTAGCTAAGTACTTAACCCTGTATTTGGGTTTTAATAAACTGGTATTAGGGTTGTTGTTATTGTGTCAGCATCATGATAAAAATCCAGGAGGCCTTTCCAGAGATCATCACCATGACAGCAAAAAGGCAGTGCTTGCTATTTTCTTAACAAACAACAGATAAGATACAAGCTTCCCTTGTATTTAGAACCTCCCCCCCTTGTCCAGAAACTAAACTCACTGCTTCATTATAATTAGTACCCTTGCAGATTTCTTTATAATTGCTAATTACTTTTTAATCTCCCTGGCAATAAATAGCTTTTCTAAACTTAATTGATTTCACTCACAAGGACTTACAGATTACCCAGGATTCTGCTCACCATCTGTCATGTAAACACAGGTAAAGAAAAAATTTTGTTTGCTTTTTCCTTCTAAATTACCTCTCTTTTCCTTCGGAGTTGTTCTGTCCAGATTTAGACTAGCACACTATACCTACTATACCTTTGACTGGGTGCATTTATTTGTAAAGGACTTTTTTCAGAAGCGGAAATGAAACATACATTGAGCATTAAAGACTTTCAGTAAGTAGCAGAGTGTTATATTAAGCTCGAAGTTCCCCTGCAAAGATTGTGTTATTCTTATTCCTAAGTGTAAAAATGCCTAAAACTACAGTCAGGTTCAAACATAGCAAGCAACTGGATTAATTCATTATTATATTTCTCCAATTAAAGAAAACTAAAATAAGCTATGTTATTTGTCATCTCCTGATTTCTGCGTTTCAGGGAGCGAAGGAAAAGAAAACCCATGTTTTTACAATCTCAACGGTTGGGACTGCTTTTTAATGAAAACTAATTGCCCCGTAACTTACAACTCTAGGAAGCGAGATTTTAAAAGCTGTTGTCTGATAAAAGGTGTTTGCACTATTCCTGATCCGATTAGAAAATTATCTCCTTGCCATTGTAGTACTGTATTTCTGTTTTTATGACCATGCAGCCAATTAGAGACTACAGGATCTCTTCTATATAGCTCAGCGTTTTCTAGAGATTTGTAAGTGCGTTTGGTTGCAAAGCATACTGTAGGATTCTGATTCACCCATGCATTACTATTTTGCCATTGTGACTCCACTGGAAATCCCCCAGTCACAGCAGCTTTCCAGAAGCGTTCCACAACAACCTTGATGTCCTGACAATAGTAATTTTTCCTCAGTTTGGCAAGGAAAAGAAAAAAAAGGTCTTTTTCTAAATCTAACTTGCAATAGAAGTGTGGAAGTGTTTCAGCCAGGAATCCCAAATATAAGACAGGGACAACATATCAACCTTTTATTTATTATTAAATATAAACGTGGGGTGTTGATGAACAAGTAGAATATTGCTGTTTTCTTTGGAAAAAAAGAAAAAGTATAACTATGTTTTGTGCTGAAACCTGGCATATGAATCCTGTTATACTGATTTCTTTTCATTATTTTTGTCGACAAATAAGAGTGTTAGATTTTTGTTTGCTAAGTAGATAGGGGGAAAAGATCATTTTCAGAAACAAAAGAGCTTGTCTTTCCTTTTAACATCTTTGGGGGGGCAGGAAGGGATGACCGTTTTCCACCCACTTGTCATCCTTCTTTACCCTTTGCTGCTTTCATCTCTGCTTGCAAAAGGTTCTCAGCCGTTTTTTACAGGGCCAACCTCCTAAACAACTTCTGCCCATCCATTTCCTACAGGTGCAGGTGTCTGACTTTCTCTTTTGAGTCTTCTAAACTTCTGGAAAGACCAGCCTGTAGCTCTGCACTGCAAATCTCCATCAAATCCCAGATTTGCTTCATCAGTTCTGATACACAGTAATTCAATTTGGAGGCAATCCAGACTGCACTGTATTTTGTGCTGTGTTTTGCGCAAGAAGCTTCTGATCAGTCAACGCCAGATTTTATTCATCTATTTCTATTATATGTCAATAAAACAAACAAACAAAACCCTCTTAAGCACTGTGCAAATTATGCTGTCTGAGATTGTTAATATTACAGAAGGCAGGAGTTGTTAATGGCAGGTCATGCTGGCATTTGGAGAGAGCATTTGTCAAAGTAAAGAGGGATTGAGTGGCAAGGAGAGAGGACTGGTAAAGGAAAAATAATAGAAGTTATATACTCCAGATCACATTTTATAGATCAGCCCAGATCAGTAACAACTGTAAGATATTGGCAGCTGATCCATGGTAACATCAATAAAAGAGGACGGTGAAAACAGCTGCATTTCTAGTGGATATTTCTCTATCTCCTAATGGGTATGAATTATCCATATTAATTAACTCTGACATGAATTGCCAGACACGGCCCTGTGATCAGAGACACCAGTCTGAAAGGCTGCCGTTCCCCAGCTTCCTGCTGGGGGGAGGCTGGGCTCAGGTGATGCGCTCAGCCAGGCCACCCGCAGGTGCAGCCGCAGGGCGACAGCTTCGCACGTCCCCTAGACGGGCGTTCGGCCTGGATTCACGGGCGAGCTCGGTCACCCCTGAACATACAGCGCACCCCCACCTTGTCTCCATTTTACAGCGATTGCAAGACACGCGGCGCATCTAGTACAATTGCTGATACCGTCGTGTCGGAATCCTCCTGGAAAGGCTGGATCAGCAAATGTTTTGGCTTCTCATTCACATCCAGTAAAAAGGGAGGTCCTGAATTCTGGCAATTTTGTTTATAACATGCTACACTTTAAGGTGCTTGGCTGAACATCGGTCACTCCCTGAAACGAACAGGACCCATCGCACTGGGATGGCAGCAGGCCAGTCCTTGGAAAGAAAATAGACGTATTCCAGCTCTGCAACCTGGAGCAATGATTCACCCAGCCTTGTGGCAGGAGTGTAAGCACTCGGGCCAGTAGACACTGAGCCTGGATTTATGGGATTTACAGCAGGGCTCCCTTCCCTAGAAACCAACGACCCCAAGCGGGGCTTTGGAATTGGGGTGTAGTGCGGTGCCTGGAATTGGCACAGCACGCAGCAAATGATGTCCCTGTGTGTACATGCACACGTACAGCATTAAATAAATGTTGTGGTGGGCAGCTCGGTTCCAGCATAGTGTCTGTGTCCTCTTTCGTCAGCAACTCAACTGTTTCTTCAGCACGCTTCTCAGTTCAAAAGCAAGGAATTTTTTCTTTGATCACTTCAGAGTTTACAGTGCTCCCATCTGTCCTGTAACATCCTCTGTGCCCAGGGAAAATACAGGTTTCCAACCTATTTGTCTGGTTCTGTTCAGAACGCTAAATTCAACCTTGTTATTCACCCTCCCTTAGCAATTCACAGTGCTACAACATATCAACCAAGATATGTTTTTCATATCATGATTTTTCAGGCCCACGGCCTGTTCTGATACTTTGAAGTTCATCATTTTGCTTGAATAACAACTTCAGAAAGGCTAATGCATTTGGTTAAGAACTACAGACACAGAAACAAAAAAATACAATGTCCCTACATACCCCTTGTTCTCTTCAAGACAAAGTAGAAACATTTGCCTCATTCTTTTCTCTTCCTATGCAAATATATCCAGTTTCATGAGGTTTACTTTATTAAAAATTATCCTCCGAGGCAAAAGTTGTAGAGCCAACTGAATGCTGCTCATTTTCAAGTCAATGAGCTTCTATTTGTACAGTCAAGTCATGCAAGTTAAGATAGCGGAATAAGAAAGCAATAATCTAGTAATAACAAAGTGGGAAGAGGTATGAGTACTTATAAAGCCTTGCTCCCTTGGGACTGCACAATTACGTCTAAGTTTTTAAATATCCTGGGCTTCAACTTATGCCATGTGCATGTAATGGAGCAGGTAAAATTGACAGATTCATACGTTAACAGTTGACTGAATTTTGTACTTCGGTGAGTAGTAAGTCAGTATATCATTTACTTTTCATATGCTGCCATTCAAAAATAAAATCAATTAAGGAAATTAAATGCAGATTCAGTGGAAAAGAATGTGCACGTTTTAGTGCTGTTCTTTTTTAATTTGTTTTGTCTTAAAGGCAGACCATCAGTAGATTTTCCTACTGCAGTTAATGCTGGAAGGATTGAAGGAAAGAATGAACAAATTAACAGAAAACAAAGGACATTTATAAAAGACTGACTAATATAATTTGTCCATGGAATTTCAGCACTCATGCAACACGTTTTTATTCAAAAGTTTGATTTTCTCCTCTTTTTGAATTTATTTTAGAAGATACTGACCACATTTCAGCTTTGATGTAACAATTTTCCACCTAGACAGCTGCCAGCTTTAATTACGTAGTACCGTCATGTCAGAGAATTGAATCTTTGGAGTTCATCCTCTATTATTTCTTCAGTAAGACCTCTCTAAACTCTTTCTTCCTCTACCCTTCCAGTCTCCAGTGGGTCTCCTCAGCCTCATCATAGACTAAATTCAACCTTTAGCCAACCCATAATCAACTTCTTCCAACCAGTGATTTTATTTGTTCAGTGCCTTTTGATTTATAATGCCATTCAGCACAGCACCTGCCTCCTGTCAGCCCCATTCGACCTCCACCGATGGCTTGTTAGGCACTTGTTTATTCATCTCCTCCAAGAAATGCTTTACCTAATGGAGAGCTGCAGTTCCCCATTTCTTAAAGCAAGGAGTGAAGGAACCCATTTTTCTTTGTCAGCTGCACACCCACTCATACACACATACATATATTTTCATTACTCACTACAAGCTTTTCCAATCACAAAAGCTTCTCTGTCTGGCTGTCAGGAAAAATCTGTGTTCTCACATTACCCATATTAAAGTCAGCTCTGACCCCATCACTACTAACACAAACCAGAACTGATTCTCCTATTTCCTCATGATTTTTATTTCCCATCTTCCTCTCCAAGGCAAGAGAGTATATGGGGATCAGAATACACCTCAGGAAAATAAAACTGAGTCTAAAGAGACAAGCTTGGACCAAAGTATTTCTGAACACCACCAGGAATGATAAAAAAAAAATTAAAAATTAAATACACAGTAATGCTTTATATAACGCTGATCTACCAGTATTTTTGTACTTCCATGGCTGCTCTCTCATCCTTTTGCACTCTTTATAAATGTACTAGATGTTCATGTAGAATACATACTTGCAGAAGTGTATTTTTCTAGGTCCTGAAAAGCATTTTGTTCTGTTACCCAAGGTAAATTCCAGAACAACCCCACCAGATCTGCCACTAAAATTTGTCCCTAAGTTCAGATCACTAAAAAAAAAGCTTGGAGCACAATTCTGTCAACTATGTAGTTGGGAAAGTTCAGAATCAGATTTGATCTTTGAGGCTTGATTTCTTTTTGGTTAATTCAAAATTTTTTCTTCTTCTGTGTGGATCGATCACTGAAGAGGGAGAATAGAACAAGGAGAAAAAAGATTTCTACTACACACGTAGCTTCTTTCTATGTTGTAAGCAAGTTTGCTCATGCTTTGGGTTTGCTCCTGCCCCAAGAAATCTCATTAGTCACTATGGTTAACTGTGCTATACAGCACAGGCTAGGAAGAAGAGCATGCTGTTAATAACAAGGGTATCCCTTCAGCCACCCTGACCTTTTGAGCAGTGTGCTCAGCATCTTCATTGGCATCATAAGACATTCTGCACTGGTAATGTCTAGCTGCCATTAATGTAAGCCCTGCTGTTGACTCCAAGGTTCAGGAACTTTATTACAGACACAGATCAGAATTTTGTTTTGTAAACAGTGTTTTCTGTTAGCTTCCAAAGTGTTTTGTTTTGTTTTGCTTTTCCTTCTCTTTACCTGTTGCTTCCTTCCTATCTTGTTCGGTAGCAAGAGTGACTAAAAATCTTTACCTCGTTATAAGTAACTAATGCCCCTGAATACAAGGGGAAATGAAACAAAAACTGAGAGATCTTTTGAAATGTTAGGCACAGTTTCCTTTGGGGTGTAATTGTAATTGGCCAACTTAGTGACTTAGGGCAGAGAAGATTTAAGAAATAAAAGGAATATCAATCAGGGAAGGAAACAGCCTACTTTGAAGTTTGTATCTCATTTTGAAGTTATATCTGCTTGCATGACACAAACAGCCTGTTCCAGCTGTGTCTTTCCCATAAAAATTGAGCTGGATCAGGAAATATGGAATGAAAACACAAACTCTGTAAATAACTTTATAGCAGATATACAAATAGTCAGTTTTGTTGTCTATAATGTGAAAAAATGACAGAGAACTTAGCAATGAAGGTTTAAGGAAACACAAAAAATAGCATGGAGATGCTCCAGTCAATCACACGACCAACAACAGTGCTAACAGTTGTACAGAAAGAGTAAGAAATCCTTCAGAAGATGCAAATCCCAAAAGTTTTGTAAGCCAGACTTCTTTGTCTGGAAGGACATTATGCCCTTGCAAAAAAATGTGTGTTTGGTACTGGCTTTAAAACAGACAGCTTCCTCCTGCCGAATTAGTTTTCCTTGCATTTTGCTCAAAATCAAATCTTATTTACAAGACTGTTTTGCAAACTAGCAAATGTTTGTGAAATATTAAAGATGTGAATCTTTGTGTATGGACAATAATAATGAAAAAAGAAGGTACTTAAGAAAAAGTATGCTCTAGCAATCAATACTTAGCCATTTTCTTCAGATACCTTGATGACAAAAGTAAATAGAGAAGACACAGATCATGCTGGGTGTCCTGGTCTTACCACCTCTCTTTTTAACAGCTGGGATGATTCAAGGGTATCATCCTGGAGGGATTTCCTGTTCAACAAGGTACAGTTTCTGCTAGATGGATTCTGTTTCTTCCAACTTAAAAACCTGGCCAAGATCATCAAAATATAAATGAGTACACTTGTATTTTTTTCTGCCCATTACACTTTTTTGAATGGATAATGTGAGGGAACGCACAATTAAAAAACAAAGGTATGTTCAAAACTTGGCCAGATTTTCAAACCTTGATATGAATGAGGGTTTCTTTTATAGGTTGTAGCACAGTAAGAGGACATGGGAGAATCTAGAGGCTCAGAATTTCAGTGTGAGATTCTGCCTAATTGAATGTACAGAATGTGGCACTGGAAGCAACTGCAACATGCTGATAAAGTGATATAGTCTCTATGCATTTCTTTATCAGAAAAATAAAGGTGAGTTACCATTTGCTTTACTAGCCAGAAGCAGTTCAACTCCATCTCTCTCATTTTAACACTATCAGCCTCTATATCCTAGTTGTAAAAACACAATTCTGCCATCACATTCTGCCTTGTTTATGGTGCTTTAAAAATTGTTCCTCGGAACATATCTGCCAGGATTTAAATGCTTCCATTACTCACATGCTTCTGAGAACACTATTTGTCTTATCTTTGACAGATCTTGAGCAAATTATTAGTGATATTAACGAGAAATGGGAGTGAGTAACCTCACAAGAAGAATGGAATCTTTTCGAAGACTTTTGTATTTGAAAAGGAAGACAGTTACATAGTCATTGTTTGTGTTAATAATTTGGAATTATTTACATTACATGCAATGCTATTGTCAATTTGCTGGTTATCCAGCATGGAAGTAGTAGTCATAGATTTCAACAAATAGAATTGTATAATCCTACTTTGAATTTACATAAACCGTTATCCCATCAGAGTGGAAGTACAATAACCTCCAACTGCACAAAACATTTCAGATAAAAAGAGGCTACTATAGCTCAAATCTCCAATTTTTATACACTTTGCTAAAAATAAATGTCTTGGTTCTGACACATTTATTCACATTGCAAGAACCTTACTGCACAAGTTAGTCTAGTAACTAGAACAGAAAGACATGGTCCTGAGTGAAGGTCAGATTCTGCAATGAACATCTGATTGCTGGAGAATTCCCATTACGTTTGCAATATGGTTATAAATAGACATTTTTCAGCATAAGTCAAGGATGACTTTTTTGCCCCATCAGGCATAAAAAATATAGCTTCATTTTATGTTCTCCACCTTTGTTTGGATAACCCACTTGCTGTTAATCCAGTACAGGCAGCAAGCAATTCATTGCATTTTTTCTTATACTCTTTTTCCTGTCAGTCTTAATGATAGAGGGTTGGGTTTTGTTGTTTCTTTGGATTGTTGGTGAAACACATTCGCTGCTGTCTCAGGGATGATGAACAGGTATATTCTTAAATCTTCATTTAGTTTTCAGTGAATCATGTGGATGCTTCTCAGTCCAATCTCTCACACCCACTCCTTCACGTCATTCAGATTTCCCCTGTGCTGACAGGATTACAGTACCAGATTAATTATTGTACATGAATTTGCTTTGCTAGCAAGTTGTGAGTTGAGAAAACTATGATGCATTGAAGAATATTGTTATAGTTCTGATAAAGCAAGGTCTGTAGGAGAGGTACATCCCTTTACTAGATCAAGTGAAACATTTGGAAGAAATGGACAAGTTTCCAGCTACAAAAGGCCTTCATTAGGACCTAAAGCTTAACTTTTTGTCTCAATTGTATTAGCTGGCTTAATACCTTTCCCCAAAAGCCTTGTCTGTCTCTCTCTACTACACACAAACACACTGTGCATTTCTTTGTGCCTTGCATATTCAATTCAAATGAGGATTTATTGGCATGATATTTTCAGTTTATCTAGAAAATAGAAGAGGGGAGAAAAAATAGGCAAGTAAAATGATCAAGGGGTAACACTGAATTTCCCTGAAACTGAACAATTACTGAGATTGTTAGTAAGTATTGGTGCACACAACTGGCTGCAAATTTCTTAGTGATGACTGTGATCGGGGTCCAAATCTATAGACCTCTGGGCTTAATAAATTGGGATCCATGACAGATTTTGAGCAGCTCTGTGCTGACTTACGTTCTCTCAGGTTAGTTTGTTGTTGAGATGTTTACTGCATGAATCTATTGGCATGGCATAACAGCTGAAGAAAAATAAATGGGCAGTGTTGGAATTGCTAAGAAACTAGTCTGGGAAAAGAAAAGACCCGTGAAAAGAGGACAAAATCCAGGAATATAACAATTATTAAAAGATTCTTTCTGAAGAAAAGAAGTGATAGATTGGAGAAGCCAAGCCAAGAAACAAGCACTTGCTAGAGTACTAGAGATAATTAGGGAGGCAGGAGATGGAATCTAATTCAGTTATGATAGATACACATGGCCTATTTCACAACCTCTTGCTCTAAATGCGCTATACTCACAGCTAGAAAGTGACAGTACAAATGGCATGGTAGGAAGGCTGTTTGGTTACTGCACTCAGAAGTGTTTTCACAGTTTTGAAGAGAAGATCCAGAAGTATCTGAACTTCCTTCTGCGACAAGTGACAAGGCCAACCTTGGAGTNCAACAAACAAACAAACATCAAAACAAAACAAGAGAGGCATATAACTCTGCAAAGGAAAAATTTTTGCAGCTTACGGCATCTCATCTGAATGAAATCACAAAGCTAGACTATCTGGAAACACATCATGAAAATAAATGCTACCAACGTCCTCTGCAGACATCTTCCCACATTTTGTTCCCTTAACTGGGATCTGGTTCCCCATGGATAGCAATGGCCCTTCACCCCCATTTGTCCTCCTTCGGTTATTATTGCTTCCTTATTACAAATTTGGCTTGATGAATTGTTTCAAAACCGTTCTGGCCTGGAGGAACCTCTGGATGTCATATTGTATCATCAAGGGGTAAGGATCATTTAAAACATTTGTGTACTAACTAAAAATACACGCTGTTTCTGAGTCTGACTACACGAATTTTGAGGCATTTGGCTGAGGTGTCCTTACCCTCACAGTAGCAAGAAATTCTTGTCCACATAGATGCCAAGACTGTGAAGATTCTTTGTATTTGTAAGTCAGACACAGTGCCTTATCTCAATCATTATGTTTACCACAGGGATTAAAACAGAGGTCTTATCAAAGGAAAAAGATACTTAGTATGCAAAACACTATGGTGAGTTACTGGACCACTGAACCGACAGTTCCAAAGTAGATCTCAGGTTGATGGCATAATAAAACAAAGGGAGGTAACTCATGATGCTAACGAAAAAAAAAAACCTTATCTAGTATAATCATAGAATTCAGACAGATTATCATGTGGAAGAAGTATCAGCAACTCTGGGCCCTGGGCAAACCAGTCTGGCTTAAGTGCTGCCGGTGCCAAGGAAATGGCTCATCTAAGAAAATGAATGCTTTTTAGTAACCAAGGTTGATATTGGCAGGTCTTATATCATCCCACAATAACGCAGTGGACATAGCCAAGATTAAAAGAATTTGAAAATCATTACTTGTGTGATAGGACAACAGCAAATGCTATTTACTACTCACCTTTCTAGCCCCATTATTCATCAGAGTAACAATGTCATGTGATATTTTCTCTGAAGTCTAGAGGAGAAAGAAAGGCTTGGACAGATTTCATCTAATTGTGAACTCTCTATGTTCCACTCATGTTGGTGTTGCTTTCAGATCACTTCTGCAAGGCTCTGAGCACACCCTGAAAGGTATTCCTTCCCTTCTTCCTCAACCATACTCAGACTCTGCCTTTCTCCATTTGCCTCAGACTCTACTACATCATTCTCCATTACTAAGTTTGTCTGCTACCTCCATGCAGTGGCAACCTTTGCAAAGTTCTCCATTTATTATGTCCACGCAGCTTCCTCCTTTCTGTTTATTTCTATTATACAAAAGGATAAGAAGGAAACATAATATACGTAACATAAAGTTTCTATATTCTTGGTGTATTTATTGGAGTGATCACACCTTGTTGCATTGGTTCTGACCTGAGGAGCACAACAGCTGGTTGTCGTGCCCATTATCATCATTGCATGTGCCCTTCTGGCCATTTATCCTGATCTGATGCTCCTCTACTTTGGTTGCATTGTGTAATGCTTATTGCAGGTAAAGAATGACAAAATTGTTCCTAAATGCTATGTCTACTGCCTCACAGCAGTCAGCTCTAGGAAGGGACTACTGCCCTATGTGCTCCTTCATGCTCTTCCCTTTTCTCCTGCCATGAGAGAGGTAGAATCATGCCAGTGTCGTAGCTGACGGTGGATGCTCCAGTCCAAAGCCACAGGACCTGCAATGGTTACCAGGCCAAATCAGCACCTAATCAGTCCCTCACCACAATGGTGATGGGAGTGATTGTCATGCAGATGATGAAACAAAACTCATCCTTTTGGCTCTTGCAGACCACTGAAAATACAATGGTTTTGATGAGATTAATTTCAGTGTCCTGGAGGCCACAGTAAGTGATCTGCACTCATTCTGTGCAACCACATTGTTATGAAGATGATTGCTTTGCATTGATAAACAAGAATGCCGAGGTCCAGTGCTGCTGCATGACCTAAAAAGTCCAGGAATCCCTTTCCCAGAACCAGTCCAACATGGACAATTATATTCCAGACACTTAAATGCCCAACAAATCTAAAATGGTACTTTAAGGTTTTTGCACTTCATCCTCTAAGCCTCTGTCTCCTTGCTGTTTTCTGTTACATAAAAGGCCCGATATTTAAGACACGCACTCACAGACATACGCACATACTACTATGTGTGTATACCTTTTTCATGTGCTTTGAGGTGAAAGGCAGTATATTAACGTGCGATTACTATCTCTTCTTCAATAAGAAATCAAAGGGAAAAAAGATCAAAAGGTAGTGGTTTCATATAAAAATGCAATGAGAGTTCTCTGTCTTCCTGTTTTGTCTACCAAGTTATTTATTACCCGTAATTATTATTGCCCTTTCCACGATATAACTAGGTTGCATGTTGTAGATTATTAGCGCGATTATTCAGTACTGGTCAAACCTTAAGGTCCTAATTAATTCCTAGTGCAAGTGAAATGATTAAAGTCAGTCACAGCTTTATCTATGAATGGAGTAAAACCAGACTGTTTTTCCAGCACCTGGCTTGCTGCTTTATTTCATTGTTCTATTGTAATCTTTATCTACACTGCCATATCCAACACACAGCATTTCCACTGGCTGTGCATGAGATCTAGACTAAAAGAGATGTGTCCTCCCTTGGAGTGGATCTGCCAGGAACAGCTAAGAGATAGCCCAGAGTAGCACTGCTTTTTGGTACCACACACTGCTCCTTTTTCCAACAGACCTATTTATGAAGTATCGCTTAAATTCTTATTTATTTCACATTGATTTCAAAAGCAAGTTGCCTAAGTAAGGATGAGAAATCAGAACTGACTTCAAGTTCTGTTCCAGCTTTCACCAACTACCAATATATTAGGAGTAAACTGAGAGAGACCATCAATAGCAAAATGCACTGAAGTGAGGCTACACAATTTCCCATGCTTTAAATTCAGTATCTCAGTAGCAACAGACAAGTTTATCTCTACATTAAATATCAAGTCTCAGTTTGCATTGCAGATTTAGTGAAAACATGATGGGAAGCAAAGCGTGAAAAAATGGAAAGCAGCTAGCAGGAACTGCTTCGTTTCTGGGGATATAACCACTGGATACACAATACCTACATTTTTGAATTAAAAGCTGAGAGAGAGAGAGAGAGACATTTTGACCTGAAGCAAAATATCAGACCCAAATTTGAAACTAAATTTGATTTTCTTTCCTCCAAATCCACATTTGCCTTATATTTATGGAGTATGCCAACCCAGAATCCATGATTCCAATGTCATTACATTTCTTTGACTAAAAAGAGTGGGATATGAAACCAAATTCGGGTTTTTTGATGCAGCCCAACTCACAGCACATGACTAGTATAAAATCTGATTTAATTTACCTCTCTGTTTTAAATATCTAAACAGACTAAGTCCCACATGCATAAAAAGTAAAATAAGAAAGATAAACAAGTAAATCAAATCTTGGAATTTTGCACTTATACAGAAATACTTTGAAAAATTAATTTTCCATCTGCAAACTAGCAGAGAAAAAAATGAATTCATTTTTACTGAATTTCAGTAGATGCCAAGTGTCTAATGTACTGCTTATAAGCTGCCAGCTTTCCCTTAGTCTACATACTAAGTGGAATCTGATCACCCTAAAGCTCAAAAATATATCACAGGACAGAAATAATAGCTGTAAAACAGGACAGACGTCCTTCTGATAAAGTGATGCCAAATTACACATCCCTCATCTCATGGTCATGCAGATACTCATAAAAAATGCAATGACCTCTACTACTGTATCCAGTAAAAATACAAGATCTGAACAGTCAGCAGTTAATTCTGAGCAACACCAAGTGCTGTTTTCAGAAGATGATTACGTATCGTTCTTTTCTCATTCCTTGTGTCATCACACAGATATCACTGGCATTTTACTGAAGATACTGGTTTATTCTAGGTTTCCCCTAAGGATTACTTGATGTTATGGAGGAAGGAGCAAAATCTGTTCTGAACAATTGGAACCCATTAATACAATGGATTGGAAATGTGACTCTAACCATATCGGTTTCCTATTTTCATTAAAGGAGATTGGTGAAGAAGCAGAAAAAAACTTTAGTGTGTTGCACACCGAGAAGAAAGAACACATGATAGACAATGTGATAAGAAGCAATAGGAGTAGGCGAAGGATTAGTTACCCTGTAGTGATGAAATCACGTGTATCATCCCGTATGGAACCACTTGGATATCTATGCCGTACTGTGTAGTGCATATGCCACACATGTTACTGTCAATATTTTTGCATGCTTGTTGCGTTGTTTGGAAATCTTGTTGGGGAGTAAAACATTTCTATCTAGATGCAGCAGTGACTATAACGATAATGATACAGGGCTCAGGCCTTCTTCTCCAATAAACTGCAGTATTTTTTACATTCTTAGAAGTACCATATAATTAAAACCTGTTGCCTCTATCAAGGAAGAGCTTTTAATGAATGCTGTTGTACAGCTGGTCACGAAACCAGAATGCATGAAAAATTCTTAGATTTCAGTGTTTGGTTGCTCTCATTATAAAGAGAAAAGTGAGAGACATGCAGGACACAGATTATTTAAGTCAAGTTGAGCAACACCTTACATATGAGAGATACAGTTCCGCTGTCCGGCTTTTCTTGATTTGAAGAGCAGGAAGAACAGATAGTTTAAAATTTGAAGACGTACTTATGCCATCAAGATCTTTTCCTTAACAGTTTGAAATAGTACCACAAATGTGAAGGAGATGCATTACAGAGGGATAGTAGGCTTGGCATCCTGAGGCCAGCAGCAAATGTATTTCTCATCTAGTGCTAAAATTTGCTATGTAGATTAGACAAGTAATCCTTGCAAACTTTCAAAGGTACTGGTGTACAATTAGCAAACACCACCTTCACTTTAAGAGTCCGCTTACATATCTCTAGTAGGAATCAGAGGATTTCTGTTTAACAGAAGCATAAATTCTAAAAAAATATGCATGATAGTATCACAGAAGTTAGAAACTGAAGAAATCTATGAGCTCCTGCAATACATTCACCTATTGAGGATTCATTTATTTATGCTAATTTATCTGATATGTTCAGATGTGTTCTAATTTTACCATTTTGAGAAACAACAATTTAAGAACATTTTAAGAAATTTATTTGCTTTTGCAATGGTGAGCTATATAGGAAGTATTTTTCCTCAGAGAGCAAGGTCTTTAAAACCTCAGCTATCTGTTCCTGTATTTGAAAATCATTTACCTGCCACCTGGGAACATTACAAACTGACATATGGTACTGTCATTGTCTGCCTCCTGGCAGCTAGAGTATCTACATGAGAGGAAAGTTTGGCCTAGTTAGCGCTAAAGAACTATTAGAAAGGGAAGAACCATATTTTTTCCAAGATGAAACTGCACTCAAATAATTCTTAAAATATGGAATCAATAATTAAAGACCAGGAGAGATCCACCTTGTCACATTACTATTTTTAAATCTAGGGATTTAAATGAGAAACAAAAGAGAAGAACAATTTAACACAATAAATAATTCAGCAGTGGAACCCACCAGAGAAGACATTCATGAAGAGATTAAAAAAAATGATTAGATAAAGTTACACAAGAAAAATCCTTAACTCGCTACCAGACGTTATTACAGATGCAAACTCCAACCCAAGTGGTGTACCCGATATGTTAAACTGACAGAAGTTGGGAGGATGTACTGATGCAAATGTTTCTATATGCTTGTCATTTTTGAATACTCTCTCTAAAGTATCCACTATTGGACATTGCCAAAGATACTAAGAATGTTTGCCTTCTTGTCTGACCCACTATAGCTGTTCTAAGTAAGAAATGTTATTTACAAAATGACCAGACATCATGTAAGCTCTGAGTCTGAAGGAATACCAAGCCACATACATTTATTTATGTGTAGTCATGTACTTCTATGTATGTGTCTGAATACAGGTGTAAATGACAGATTATAGTCATGTGCTTTCAAAACTTTTAGCTAAAGGATTTTTTAAGTATGAAACATAAACTACTTGAGTAAAAATGGATATATGGCAACATATATATGTGACGCTTATGACATCATAATTTTATTCAGACTCCAAATGTTATTTTAAGACCTTTTAACATCCTGCAGTCTGCCTTTTATGTCAATCAGCCTACATCTGCTCTGGCTGCAATAAAAGATACTTAAAAGGAGAGGGACATTTCCAATCCACAGCAGAATATATTTGCTAAGCAGTAAATATATGCAAGAGTTCAGCTAATATCTTGTGCATCATCATCTGCAAATTTGTGATAGTCACACATAACCTGATTTCTGTTATTAAACTGATACAACTAGTTAAGTAACCTGTACACACCTAGAGAAGGAATGACACTGACAGCACAGATTTGAAGTCAAAGGGCATATCAAAGGTTGTAGCTGGTAACCTTGTAGCCAGTCTAAAATTATGCAGATGGATTAAGAATTTAATATTTCAAATGCAAATGTTTTATTGATCCAGAAAGAGTGGATAAAAGATGAATCTGGTGACTATGTTCCTGAAACTTAGGTGATTTTGCTGGTGAAGAGACAAGCCATGGGGCAAAAAAATACCAGAATGGAGTCCAGCATACCTTTCTGATGGGAAAGCAACTGAACCACTCTTCTCTTTTGCATGACAACCCTAGTTCTCTTTAGAGATCAGAAGGGATGCAAAAAACCCTCGGTCCTATGCAATCTGCATTATTTTTTTTTACCTGTCCTCAGGCTCCTGGCTGTTAGAAGGACTAAATATTTTATGGGAATTTTATATGCAGTTTGCCTAAACAAACCTCTTAGCCATTATTTTTCATTGCTACTTCACAACAGCAATAAGACAGCAGCACAAAAAATAACTCCCTCATCGATACATAATCTCCCATCACAGTTAAAGGCTAGATACTAGCATAATATATATCAGCCATGTAACCCTTACTTTCACCACTCCCCATGACAGCACTACCTGTGCTGGTAGTTCCACATGCTGTAGTGCCTGGCAGAGATAGCAATTAGCTCCTGAAAGGCAGACAGTAACAAACTTGGTGCTATGTTTAAGCTGCTGGGGGTCCACATCACACGAGCTTCTAGAGCCAGGTTGTTGAAGCCTGTACCGATGGTCTCTGCAGCACAGGTATGCCCTGCTCTGGTTAGTGCTTCTCAGAAAGGTGCCTCCATTTTGAACAGTGATGACAAGCCGTCTCTGCTGCCAGTGGGTTCTGACTAAAAGTCTCTCTATGAGAAAAAGCATGCAAATAGCTCCAGCGAAGTGGATCAATGCCCACTTACATTACAAGAAGATACGGCCTAGTGTGTGTGAGGAAGCTAGCAGCTTATTTTCTTGAAAAGACATAGTGCTACGCATAAGCAATCTGTAGTTGCCAAAGATCAAATTTTCTCCATCTTTATCTCACTATCCCTCAGTACAGATACAGCCTCAGCCTACTCCATATGACACCGACTTGGACCGCAGTTTAGCTGGACAGCTTATTACATTACCAGCCTCCATGAGAAAAGAGCTGGGAGTCAATCGGCTAGTGAAAACTTTCATAATGGAAGTGATGTATACAGAAAAATATGCAACAGGGTAGTGTACATAAACCCAATACAAGTAGAAAAATATCTTCCTGATAATAATATACTATCACAGGCAACACCTTGTAAAAGAGAACTAAATGACTCCAGGCTACAATCCTGAGTGTAGCTTCCCTGAGGAAAGCAGAAAGGGAAAACACTGAGTTAAAAAGCTACAGGATCAAAACTAAATGTTTTGGGAAAGAAAATTAAAAATGGAGACATAGTTGGGAGTGTGCTACATCAGTGACCTTTAGAAAAATGGGCTTTCTGTTTGAATTTTACATCAGCATCCCTAGAAAGCACTTTGAGATATGCAAGAAGCTCTTGTTCTCTATATGTAACATGTATCCAGCCCTTTTGTATGTTTTTTAAGCTTGCTTTTCTGTGCAGACAGCGTTCCATAAGACATTAGAGAGAAGACTCAAGGGTAGTAGTAAAATGGAAATGCCAGCTTCTTTTTTTTAGGGTTAATAGCCTCCAACATACTAAAAAACTCTTCTTTCTGAATTGTAACTATGGACCATTTTATACAGAGTGGTTGCAGAATGTTGGCAACAAGGAAAGCAGCGAGGAGCACAGTTGAGGGAACTTGTCCTTATTTCTTTGCAAAAGGATTAATCTTCCTACCATCACTCAGGAAATAAGGCTTTAAAAGTGACACTGGGGGGGAGGGGGCAACCAAAACAACCAAAAACAACATGAACAAGTGTGGAAAGAATGTCTCTTCTGTTAAACAAGAATGCCTTAAAATGTGCCAATAGCAGACAAGCACTTTATTGCCACATTTTATTTTCTCCTTTATATCAAAGCGCCAGATTTGCAATGGCAGCTGCAAAAGCAGCAGATTTTATTATGATCTAATATTTAGATGTTAGCAATGGAAAATCAGGTGCTGCCACTGCACACAGTGAGCAACAAATCCATCAACTATCTTTCTCTTTACTAGGTTCTTAACAGAGGGCTTAGAGCTGTCAGCAGGTCTTATACCAGGGAAATGTAATTGATTTCAATTAAATTCTTCCTTTACATTGGTGTAATTGAAAGGAGACTTAGAAATTATAGTTTCCTTTTTCTGTCTTGATAGTACACTCAAGTTTTACTTAGGTCTCTTGCAAAACAACCAAGAATACATGCATTAACGTGTAAGACCAAAGAGGGAGGTAATCAAAGGGGAGGCAGGAAATAAAACCACTTTTAGGCCTTTGGAATCTGATGTGTTAAATTGGGAGAGCAGTAAGATTCATTTGTCTGTGTCATACCATCCCAAAACAGCATCTCTCTCTCTGAATTTGCAATTTAATGCTAAAAAGATTATTTACTTTCCACCCATCCTCATAAATAATGGACAAGGTCTAATTTCCTGTTCAGATTGCTGATGTTAAGATTAACAGCAGTTTACTTGGTTTGGTATATGGATGGGGAAAAGCCAAAGGACTGTCTTCATAAACCGAGATTGTGCAATCTTCTCACTTTTGCTGTTGTTGCTGCAACCATAGCCTTGGATGCAGCCCTGACAATTGCCATTTTTTCGATATTTAACAGCTGGACATGTATAAATGGCCACGAGATCAAACTGAGCCTTAACTGTTATGGAGAAGGCAGGGAAGGAAGAATACTGGTACATGCACGTCTGCTACAGAAATCCATTGCGCACAGTGGCTTTGTCACCTGGGGTGTGCATGTCTAATACTTATTCCTGACTCCAAAAAATGCAAGTGGTTCAAATGGATTGCATGAAATGAACTGCTAGTCAGGTCAGAGCCCTTTCACTTGTCCTCACCTAGCAAGCAATCCATTGCCAGAGGAAAAAAAAATGCCTGACTTCTTATTTCCTGCAGGAAAACCTTGACTTTAGAAGTACAAGTAACCTAAGTTTGTTTTAAGAAAAGAACAACACAGGGAAAAAAAAAAAAAAAAAGCAATGAGGCAGGTAGAATATGACCAATACATGTTTTCTAGGGACACAATTTTTCAAAATTATTGCACCACTGACACTAATACTTTGAGAGGATATCATGGATCACTACTTTGTACATTGCAGATATTTATAAGTAATTGTGTTTATTTTCCTACTTAAAAAGAGAACAATTGTTTTCTTTCACTAAAATTAATTTATTCTTTATTTTGCTGGAGAGGTTTTCCTTCATCATTACAAAGATGAAGTGAACTCATAACTCTGACAAGAACTGAAATTGGTTCAGTGTTCAATAGATCTAACATTCCTATTTAATTTTAAGTGGTAACAAATTAAATAACATAGCAAGGAAGAATAAATTACTAGAGGTTTGGTCATCAAACTTTGCATATAAGAACCATTCTGAAGTTTACAAGAACTGCACAAACATAACTAACCAAATACCTTATGCAGAGAACAATGAAGAAAATCCATTTGTGCATTTTTGTCACATGCTTTAATTAGCTCAATAAACTGATTATCTCAAGAGTCCTTATCATCTGTGTGTTCTCAAACTACTCTCCTTCCATCCATAAAAATTTCATTATGCCTAAATTTAGGCATCGACCTGGACCTCATGGAAGTCCTTGGTCCATACTGTAATCAAAATGCTATGAAGATAGACTTCTTTATGACAGGGCCCTTGTGTCTGGCTGCTCTTTAATAATGCTGGGCACTATAATCATGAAATAGTAACAATGAAAAGTGAAAGAAAAGATCAACAAAATGATTACACATTATTAACTGGGCACTGATCTGGACCTCACAGACAGGTATGTGCCACCTGTCTAATGAGATTCAGAATATAAAGTAAGTCCAGAAGCTCACACAATTGCTGAAGGAGTTGCTCACATGACAAAAAATATTCAAAGGAAGCATCACAAATGCAACAAAATTAGAATAGCTTACATCTGCAAAAATGGAAAGATAAAATGGAAGTGGGTCTTTTAATGAGGGGAGGGGTCTACATCAATAGAGAGACATAAGCCTAACAAAACATTACCGTTTTCATTTGTCTGCTAGAGCTGATGGTTACACCATCCTTTCTGGACTTTGAAAAGAGGCAGTAACAGGCTGAGGTGTTTGGAAATAGCTGCATTTAGGTTTCTTCATGCTTATCTGACTGTATACCTTCCTTTACAAGCATTTTTGAAGTCAGAACTAAGTTTATGTTCACATATACATTGATTTGTTGACTTTCTGCCTATAGCCATAAGTTCTGTCATGATTAACCTGCCCAGCAGTATTTGAACTGTCTTACTACATTCTTATCTTCAATTCAAACCCTATTATAATATTGCTGTGGCTTGTTATGGCCATAGAGAGGCCAGAAATCTGTGTTTCAGAGGCCATTGAGTTAGAAAACCTTGATGTCATTGCAGTGAATAGTAAATCACAGGTAGAATGGGAGCTGTCCTCATTTTAAGTTGAGCAGCTTCTCTAGCTCTCTCCTAACAACATTTTTTTCCATTATAGCTCCCAGCCATATAGCCTCACCATAATTTACAACTGTGGTACCTAAGATGTCCACCAAACAGGTGAGAGAGTACATAATGAAGGTGAATTGCTGTTACTTGGTACAAGTTACAGGCTTTTTTACGTCCTCAGAGAGCACTACATTTAGAATAACAGAGTGGATGGACCCAGAATGTGCTTGGCCTTGCATTTCCTTCCATTACTTATGTAGTATTATTGCAAACTCACCATACCTAGATTTGCATATATGACATAAAAATATATCATTTGTAATGTACCTTTTAATACGAAAATTCTCTGTACACCACTCAGTGAAAGGACACTGTTAGTTTGCTTGTTTTACCAAGGAAAAAGTTCAATCCAACCCAAAATTTACTTATTTATTCAGGCCCGGAAATAATATTTAAAAATCCAAGAGTGCATGTTATTCATATGCTTTACAATACAATCCTTTTTTTTTTTCCAAAATCCAACATCACTAGGTTTAAATCTTTTCTATATAAGTTCTGTAATTATGAGATGAATATTTTATCCTCTACCATATGATAACCCTAGGCTGTTTAATTTTAGACTGTGAACTATATTTTAACTAATACATTAAAATGTAAGATATCATCCAAAATGACTTGGGTTTTCAAATACACTGATATATGGGGTGTGAACCTTAGAAGGCACTTTCATTTTACCTACATTTAGTGTGAAATCACTGCTATCTCCAAGCTTATCACATCATAAAGATATGACAAACTGTATCAGCAATACATTATCACAGAGAAAACTTGCAGAATTAAAAGGGGTTAATCGCTCAGAACGTATGTGCCTATGTGCAAATGCTGCCTACTCCTGCTTTGTTTCTCCCAGTGCTGCTAAAATCCATGTTTCACTTTGGCAGCCTCCAGTATGTGAGGAAGGATAGAGCTGGTGCTCTCGCATCAAGACATTTAGGTGCTCCAGAACACCTCCTACTGCTCAGTTTTCTTCCACCCATTGGCTCTTTAACTTCACCCACTGTTACTTCTAGTAGCTCGTTTTCCATGACAGAAGTAGCTAGAAGGATTTGAGCCTATTTGCTTATGCAAGCTATGGCTCTGAACACTTCCATCCCTTGCCATGTCATATGGGGTCAAGCTCAAATGAATTGCTTTGCTAGATTTTAGGGCACTAGGAAAGATGACAATGTGTATGTCATGTCCCTGAGAGGAATAATTTACACACCTCTGCAGCTGATCGCATTTGTCCAAGAAGTCTCAACACTTTCTCGCCAAGTGTTTTAAAATCCTCACCTGAGTACCTCCACAGGGTGCTAGGCTGGAAATCAGGACCTAGTCTGGATCAGTTCTCAGGGTCATCTCCATGTAGAGCTAGAGACTGCAGAGACAAAATCTCACTCCCCAGCATTACAGTCACTTGCCTGCTTTCCTTGATAGACCAAGATCTGTCTTATCACTGGCCTCCTTCACCTCCGTGCCTTCAGGTGGGAGAGATTGCAAATACCTGTACAACTGGATAGGCTTAAAGATGCCCTTTCATGGCTAGCATGAATATTGCACGTGCTTTCAAACTTGTCTGTTCAGCACATTCAAGTCTGTGACCATGACAGAGAAAGAAAATTGGCCTTCTTTTATATATATTCCAGTTGGTGGAGAACCCAGAATGCAGACAAGACAGAGGATAAAGTGCTGTCCCTGATACTGGCACCTGTGGCATATGATCAATTTAAATTTACATACCAACACAAATGTATATACCGATGTCTGGCTGGTAATACCAGAAAAACTTAGTAAAATGCTAATCAGCACAATTGCATAGATGCTTTACTTCTCAGACTGTTGAGAAAATATTTCTCCTGGTCTCACTTTGGAGGTATCTTTCCACAGCACAAATTACTCAAAAAGTCTAGACACGTAAGCATGCAAAGTAATTTCCTGGGAGCTTTTAGAGCTCTGCTGCAGGCTTCTGGCCATATGATCTCTGTTGGAGAAGTATTCTTTCTGAGATCTAATGGATTCCCAGAGCTGCTAAGTGCTGTAAAACACCTTCATTGCTGCCAGCCCACAGTCCCCAGGAGGGAACACATCAGCTTATTTTTGGGGGGTCACTTACTAGGCAAGTGCAGCCCTCAGTCATGCTTGGGCATTCCCTATAGAGCAGAGCAGGGTATGAAAACCTGTATAAGCAGGTTATGCTTGTCCCTGGGTCATCTCTGAGGTTAATTAGTATCCCATAACAAATACATAATGGGTATTAGTTGCTCCAAGCATGCTGTATCGTCCTCACCAAAAGCCTGCAGGTATGCTGCAAGTCTATTGTTATTTTAGGATAATAGACAATAGGATGTCCCCTAATTTCAGCACACAATATTATTCACTACACTGGTTTAACAAAAAGCAAATAATAAATAAAAAGAGAGAGATGTAAGCAAGAAACTACGTATCTGATGCTTTGGTACAATACCAGAACAGAATACTGAATTGGGACCCAGGATCCAATTCTTCTATTTCCAGGTCAGTGGCAGGCCTATGGCATTACCTGGTGCAAGATACTTTGCTCATCTACAAATCACGTTCTCTGGCTTTCTGTAGAACGGTACCAATTGCCTTGTGCAAAATATTTTGAAATGTTGTGAAAAAGCGTAAAGCTAGGTAGTATATGTTTAATGTTCTTTTAATAAAACTCATGCATATTTCACTTTCTCTAAAAATAAATCTTGTTGAAAAATTCTACATACAATAGCATATTTTATGTCATTGTACGTATCAGTTTTATTTTGCATCGTGTATCAAAATTTCACAACATTAGGTCAGAGTGCATATAGGATACAGGATATAGGATACAGCATTTATAAGCACAGTGACAGAGATATGTTTAAAATGTGCGTCTGAGATGGGAAATGATATTCATATATCATGGTAACGTAAAATTATAAAATATTTCTGATGTAGTATTTTGAAGAGGCTGCAGTTACCTTGAAAATATTGCTATCAGCCATTCTAACACTGGGTATCTTGCACTCTGTCCCAATCAAAGTAACTCTTTGGAGGTTATTTATGCTGTTTTTTTAAACCATTTAGTTAAACGTTGAGGTTCCTTACATATTTGGTGGCAAGGAGGCAGACTTTTCAGAGGGAGAATGCACCCACTTGCATGAAAAGCCACCTTCTCTCTACAGAACTGTCCATACTTTCTATGTACCTCTTAACTGAAGTACACGAGAATATTGTTGTTTTTCTCATTTGTGTGAATCAGTAGCGAGCAGTATTAACAAGAGAGAAAGAAATTATGTTTAGTCTTTGAAATGTTCTTCCTAGCAATTAATAATTATTATTTTTTTTTTTTTGTAAATCACAATCTCTTGGATCAAAATAGGAAGACACTGACTTACCATATCCCTCTCCTCTGAAGTTCTTTTCAGAATATTATTCTGGCATGAACCTAAGGCAAAATTCAAATTTTTACTTGGTTTTGCTATCATACATTTTTTAAAATATCCATTACTGTGCAATAACAGTTTATTTAAAATTAGCTTCTAAAAATCAGAATTAACTTGGCTTTTTAATGTACTTTCACATAAAATCTACTCACTGAAAACTTGAAGAAAAAATAAAGCCAGGTGATTTTTTGGCTGAATTTGTAGGTTCATTTCAGCCCACTCTGTGGCTTGGCTGTTCTCTAGACTCCCTGCTTTCTTCTGTGGTGTGAGATTCAACTTCCTATCAGTGTGGGTATTTTTGAATGTCTGTCTTCTGCATTCTTCTCTTAGCATATTTTCCCAGAAAGTCTCCTGTGTCTTTACAGCCATTGCAGAGAGACGATTTCACTGTGGGGATATGTTTCTCGATGTTACATCTGTGTTATACGATACAGCGTACTGTATGCAGCAATTCACAAGTGGTAAAAAATTTGAATTTTTTATAAATATGCTGGTTTTATAAGAGAGGGTAGGAATCTATTGTTTGTCAAGGGAATTCTCAGATAAATTCAGCCCCTTTCCTACAAATTCAACTCTAGCTGAAACAAATATCAAGTGATATACAATTACTGTGCTGTGGTTGTGCTGCAGTTTCTACAGAAAATTTTGGGTATTACGCTACCAAAGTAACCACTAAACCTATTCAATATCCATCTTTAGAAATATAAAAAAATCCACCACCAGAAAGTGCTTAATAAGGTCTAATATAAAGAGAGTCTCAGAGTAAGAAAGCAATATGTAAAGAAGAGCCTTTAAATGTCTGTGGTGTAGCCAGTGTAATTGGAATAATAAATGGGGAAGAGTATTCTTGCATACTCCATTAGTCTACCTAAAACCCAGAGGTGTTTCATAAGCTTAGCAGCAGTAGCGTGTATGTTGTCACCAGAAATTGTTTCTCCAGGAAAAATGGCTTGGCATCAAACTTGTAATCTGAAAGTCATTTGCTATGTACTAAATGGATAAATACCATATAGTTGCAGCTTTATCTCTTTTTTTCAGGAATTTCCCCAGAGATCATCCTTAAAGCTGCATCACAAAACCTCACATGACAATTTCTTCTCAGGTTCTGGGAAAATTTAAGTTATTTTAACTCTGTGTTTTATATTGAAATTAATGGACCCCTTGCAAGAAATAACACAGTTTATCGGGTTTGTGTTGCTCATAGCATTACTAACATTTGTCGCCAATATACACTTTAAAAAGTCAATAATCTGAAATAAAATTTGACAGCACATAATTGGTATTGCAGACAGCACTACGATTATTTTACAGAAAATGTGTCACTTCCATAAGAAACAGTTAATATAAGATTTAGATTCCTTAATCCAGTTGTATCAGTTAAATTGTTGACTTTGTAATCTCTGTTCACAATGGAAAATTACATTGCTTTGGAAAAACTAATTACCATTTCCGACCATTTCCCTGTAGCTCCTAAGACTTATATCAAACCCTAACAAAGGATGGAATTGCCATAGCAACTGCCAATCTGCTTGCTTTTTATTGCTGTTTCTGTTTTCTCACTCAGAAGCCCACACGATAGACTGGCTTCATCAAATGGTCAGCCATGAGAGGCTGAAGGCCATGCTTTCAGAGAAGACAATGCTTCTGTATCAGAGGAAGACGTTGGAAATAGAGAAAATAATGAATGCAGATGATGATTACAGCCCAACTGCACTTTGAAACTTTCAACAGGGTGATTCTTTGTCACAGTCATTGAAGTTCCCAACAATACGCTTCTGCAGCAGATAAGAAACTTCAGAAAGTTATACTCTAATAGCACAGTAAATTCTTGTCACCAAATGCAAATGAATGGCAAAAGCGTGTGCAATTTCTGAAAAGGAATGAAATAAACTGTAGAAACCAATGAATCGCTAAAAAGGACTCTTAGGACTCCTTACACACTTTCTTCTATTTTAAATAATAGCTCTGAGAAAGCAATTAAATGTTTGAGCTATATGGTATATAACTCTTATTCTGCCTTTATCACCACTTAGGGTACTTCGGATGAAAATACATTCTTAAATTGTACATATGTTGAGAGAAGAAACTTGAAAGTCTGAAGGTTCTGGGGTTTCACTCATGGAAAACCACAATCTTGCCTCAACATCTGAGAAAAAAGTTCACTGGTCATTTATTCAAAGGCGGTCATTCACCCTTCAGAAATGAAATATACAGTAAGATTCTAAGAATATTATTGTCTCAACTGTCTTAAATTCTGTATATTTTACTGTGCAGGATTCCTTGCAAACATATTTGTATTATTTTCAGTTCTCCCTACAAGCTCTCCTTTTATTTATATCATGCCTAATCACATGGGAGTTATAAGTTTGTTCTTGAAAACAGGACAAATGTAAAACTGCAGAAAAATATTTCAAAAATGTCAACTGCATATAGCATGCTATGATTTAACTGGACGTATCAATCATCCCTGCAATTTAAAGGAAGTGCTGCTCTCAGTTCAGCTGACAACATGTAAAAAGTTTCTGTGACCTATTCCTGAGGTTTTGACTCATGGTAGTAGAATGAAGAGTGAGAAGTGAAATGCTAGACAACATATTCATCCTTTGCTGGTATTACCTGCAATCAAAGTCATCGAGCACCACCCACACATCAGACTTCTTTCTGGACCCCTCTAAAGCATGGCCATCCAACCAAGCTTTTTCTGTTTCTGTCCTTAAACTCATCATGGTGGTGATAACAATTTATGATTTAAAAAATCATTTTCAGTGTCTCCAACCTTCCCAACAACTCCGAGTTTCACAAATAGAGAAGCAGGACAGAAATACCAGCACACACCTAGCCCATCAAACATTAGTGGCTGGCTTCAATAATATCTGGAGGATAAATGATTTTTCCTGAAAAAACTTTCTGAAGTATAATGCAATAAACGTGTGATAAACAAAAATCCCAAATTTTGTTTCTACTGTAGCTGATGGAGGCTCCAGAGATCAGCTTAGGTATTCAGGGCAGTGCTATTTAATGAACAATCCTTTCTGTTAGGGGAAAAACAAACAAACAAACAAAACAAAACAAAACAACAACAACAACAACAGAAAAACATAACATGAAAAATTTAACAAGATCTTTTTTGACTCCAGACAGGTCTCAGCTTCAGGCTTCATCCCTTCTGGTCCTAAACCCACACACATCAAACTTCAATTCCCTCTCTTTCAAAAATGGCTTGAAACAACCTTTTCCATCATCTCTCCTTCCTGTGGGAAGGAAGGAAAAGCAGTCTCTTAATCTGTCTTTCTCCAGAAAACAGGCCAAAAATACCTACAAAACAAAACAAAGCTTTCAAAAACCTTCACTAGAGGTCTCTGCAATGACCTGACCAGCAAATCAGCCCCAGCAACCCTAGTGGTTGTCAACCCTAGTGGTTGTCTTCCTATCCTTTTTTTTTCCTTTTCTTTTCTTTGCATTTATGACGCTTTAAGCTTTTGTGTTCTATTCACAGATCATTGCCTCATGAGCCTGGATTCCTACTGCTTTCATTATGAGCCATATCTTATGCTGCCCAGGATCCAGACTGAGAAAGAAAGCCTGGATTATAAAATAATAGGCCCTGCCACAAACTGCGAAATCTTTCTCTGTGAACACAGAAAAAATGTTTCAAAAGCTTCTACAAATATATATGGGTGCCTAATTTCTCTTTTTAATGTTTACTATGTATACTTTTTAAGTATCTGCATATATATTAAAAATAGCTTTGCAGTATCTAGCGTAACTACTTAGAACAAATACTTTTATAGTATGTATCATATTCTATGACTTCTTGCCACAGAGAAGGAATTCCAGCCCTGAGTGGAAAATATAGATCTGTAACAAAATTTACATTTAAAAATGAAATATCCTAATTCTGTAGTTCCTTAAAATCACTTGGGGAATATATGTAGAATTTGTTTCACCAAGATCAAACATTTTTCATGTCTGCTTCGTATTTATTTATTTTTAAAAAACTAGGCACCATTTACCATACCTTTCTGTGAATCACACTTTCAGCCACATTTCAATTAAGAAATGTAAATATTTTAGATCTGAGATGAATAATTGCATTATACTTCGTTCCTAATTTACATGTAAAAGTACCTACTAGCTATTAGTGAGGTATTTATTACACTGAATAGTATATATACCACTACCAAATAATACAGATTATCTTTGGAACCCAATTTGCTCTTAAGTGGGTAGCAAAACTTTCTTCAGTAATGAAAAGTAAATGAAAACATTCTTCAGTAAATGCAGAAACAGCACCAAAATCTGTTTCTGTTACAAGCCATAGAAAAGCACCAAACAATATGAAACAAACAACGGAAAGAAGACTACGCTATATGCTGTATATAATTCAAGAGTAATGTGATCATTTGCAATGGGTAAAGAAAAAATGTGATTTCACTTTATACAGTAACCTTTAAAATCACTGCATTGTTACAGAAGAGAGATCCAATATCCCATGATATGCAGTGGTGTCTCCAGCAAATGCACCTGCCCCTGAAGATTATGGTGACGGTTCACAATTCCCAAGAAGCCAACTGTCTTGCACCTTGTTCTCACTGAACATGCATTGCTATTCTGGCCTGGCACTACTGAATTAAGTTTGTCCCATGTGTTTTCCACAGAGTCTTTAATGAATGTGAGCTGCCTAGAAGCAAAGCCTTTGGGAGCACAAAGCAAACAAAGGAACAAACTTTTAATCAAAGAATCTAAGTATACTCAGAGCTTGATTGTGTGAAAGACGGGGGGAGCTGAGGGTTATCAGCATCCCACAGGAATAAGTAAGTAAGGTGGAAGGTGAAAAGCTTGCAGCCAGAAGGTCAAAATTTCTGTTCTTGAAAATCAGGCTTTATAATGCATACCATGTAGAGAATGATTCACTAATAATGACTAATTTGTAAGAAGAAATGATGTATATTCTGAAATAAAAACCCTAATCGAAACCATATTATATTTTGAGATGTATATAGAGCTGTAGCCTGAACTGTAGGTTCAAAAAGCTATTTAATGGCTTTCTGGTATCATCCTCTTAAAATGGATCCTACGTTTCTCTCTTCCTGTCAAGATTTTAAGAGCAATTACATTTTGCAAATTCAGACAGAAAAATCATTAAGGTAAGGACAACTATGGAATTTCCCAATTTTTAATTATTTTTTTTCTGTGAATTAATCACAACAAACTGCAGTCAAACACATTTTGAATCCCTGTTGCTTAACCAATGTTTTGCAGCTATATTCTGTGGCTTAAAATATTCATGTTAGAACATGTTTCATACATCTGAAAACCAGTTTACAATAGCTTTTACTGAGGAGAAAAGAAAGGCATAATTTCTTTCTTATCTGACTGTTATTCAGATGGGAAGGATCGCATACAATATTGAAAACCTCATAAGCCACCTAGTAGGATGTAAGATCCCCAGGTGATCTTCAGATTTGCAAACTGTACTCAAAGGTAAGATTTCTGTATATTTACAGCAGACTTATTTTCACAATACCACTCTGCTGGATAAGATCTATTCAGATAAGAAAATGCTCCCAGATACAGGTCCTAGAAAGGGTTATAGATCCACCACATCACTTATCAAAAGACCTAAGCACTCTTGACATTAAAGGCACACAGTCAACTCTGCAGGAGCAGACCCATTCCAAAGCCAGTTACCTCTGCAACACAACCGGAGTACTCGAGTGCTCTGGTGAAGAACCCACGTGGGACCCTAGGGCACGATTCTAGTCACGGCAAGGTCTCTGCACCATCAGATGGACCTATCAAAATAGGCTCTGTGCAAAGCAGGATAGCCCTGCACTGTAAGGGTGGTGATGGCACCTTAGGTAGACATCTGAGCAATATTTTAATCAGTTAGCTAACTAATTTTAAGCTAGGTAGGAAATTTCTAAATGTGTAGGTGTGGTAACATGGAGCTCTGTTTGTGCCACAAAAAGCACTCAATAAATAAAACAACTACATAAACTGTTACTCTGTGATGAGCCTGGCAGAAATAGCCAAACTAACTAATTTATAACTAATTTCATTGTGTTCACAAGAACGTCACTGCTGCAGTACAGACATACGACTGCTGCGCAAGAAGCGTTCACTCAGAAATTGAGTAGGTCCTGGCAAACAACAATTTGGTGGCTGCA
Source organism: Chauna torquata (assembly GCA_013399475.1). NCBI lineage: Eukaryota > Metazoa > Chordata > Aves > Anseriformes > Anhimidae > Chauna > Chauna torquata. The sequence continues at coordinate 19,041 of VXAL01002023.1, read as the reverse complement.
AGTACCGCGGGCATTTAGCAAAACCTTTATGCTGGTAACAACCCCTAGTGTCTGAGCATCTTCTCCGAGCATCTGTGGGATGGAATCACAATCACTCCCTTCCAGAAGGACAAACCAGTCCTATAGCCAAGATTTTAACTCCAACATATATATTTAAGCTATCCCAAGATAGCTTGGGGATTCATGCTGGGAGCGGGGGCGGAAGTAGCTTTATATTTGGTTGCCTAATTTAAGACAAAATGGGAGGGGGAAAAAAGGCCTTGTACAGGTTTTTCATATAAACAGGTTTATAGTTTTTCATCAGCTCATTCTCTTCCAGTCCTATTGAAAATGCAGAGATTATGATTGCCCATTCTGCTCATGTCACTGCTAATACTCTGAATAATCTTTATATTCAATTGCTATAAACTTTTTGGTTTGGACCATTATTGAGATTTCTTAATATCTAGAAATGGGTCTAGAAATGGGAACAGATCAAATTTTCTTTGAATTCTATGAAATAAACTTTTTAAAAAATGAACAGCATAAAGATTTATTGAACTAATAACAAAATACAGGTATCTTGTTGAGAATCAGTGTTACACAACAATTGTTTCTTCATCTGGGATCATTTTAGTGAGCATATCAAAAGAAGAAAACAAAGTAGCTAGTATTTTTGATGCTAGATAATAATTCTTGTTCACTTTTGTATTTTATTTCACTTTGTAGCTCAGAAACTTGCAGATACACCATTTTTTAAAATATACCACATATGGTTAAAGTATTAGGGAACTCTTTCGTGCATACTCCCAAGATAGGTCTGTCTGCCAGACTCACTAGTTTATTTTTTACAACACTTGAAATCCAGCATCATCTATAGTTGGAAAATAATGAAATTCTGAATGTGAGTAAAGTCACTTTCTTGGGGTACTGTAAACATGTTCGGTTGAAATAATTTTAATTTTCTGCAACAGTTCTTGATCTAATGCTATGAGACACCGAGCACTTTCCTTTCTTGAGGGCTGCACCCAAAATACCTTTCCCCGTAACAAGTGTATAAACTGTTTTCCACACAAGATCTTTTCTGCCGGGAAGTTGCCCCTACTTTAAGAAAGCTGTTGTCATGGGAGGTATTGGACCAGATGTCCAACAGCCAGAGTCCTTCTAACCTAAAATATTCCATGATTCTATTATTTTAAGGTCAGCCAAGTTCTGACAGGAAACAGTAGATACAGTGGCACACCAAAAAACCACAGCATCAACAATCAATGCCTGGAGCGTACGTTTCTGAGCACTAAGGGTACTGGCTCGGAATGGCAACTGATTGGTGATGAGGCTTGGCTCTGGAAACGGCCTCTGCTGCAGAGCTCAGATACAGATACAGAACGGCTAAGTCTCAGCAACTGAAAACATATGTGTTTGGGGTTCATTTGGACACATTTAGATTTCAGAATTATATAATTATATGGAAAAAAGACCATATGTCAAATCACAACTAATCTATCTAAAACCTTTGGTCTGCATTTATTTTCTGCTGGGGTTTTGGGCCCAATTTCCCTCAGTAGTCATTCCTTTTTGGCGTCTACTGTGCAACGGAGACTTAAAGCATCAATTATCGTATCACAGCGTTCTGCATTGCTGGTGATTACAAGAGAACCAAAGGCTAAGGAAAAAATTCTCCACAGATTCTTGCATTCTGCAGATCGCTGATGATAGATCTGCCTCTGGTTGCTGCTTGAAAATATAAATTTAGAAAAACAAAGGGCCTGGCTTTAAGCCTATTACAATCAATAGGACAAAGCCTATTAATTGAAGTGCCTTAGTAGTCTCAGAAGTGTCAGCAGGAAATTGTATCTGCCTCTGGGATAAAACCACAGAAGAACAGTATCTAATCATGGGATGGACATATCGTAAAAGTGAGTAGCCCTGAGTTGCACTCCAGATCCTCCAGATCCTCTGTTGCTTCCATGGTAAATTCCCCAGACTGTTTTAGGTCAGAGACTTCTTCCAACTGCAACGCCTAATTCTATTCTGGCCCCGCCCAGTGGGGCACACCAACATTTTGGGAAAGTCGCTATGAATCTTCTAACTGGCATTGAATTCACAGCACAGGGTGCACACTAGATCTCCAGGAAGACACGACCATTTTCACCTGCTTTGAGGTAGCTCATTGTGGGAGCGTGTCTGCACTAAAAGACCATACACTTAAACGTGATACATACTACAGAGACAAGTAACTCACCAGCACACACACTACTTTCCAATTCATTATTCGCAGTACTTTCTTCTTTCTAGCAGCAGAATGAGAATTTCTAATAAAGTTTATTAGTTAGTTCGTGAATTTTTATCCCTTGAGAACAAAATGAGCCAGCTGCAGGTTGTCTTTAGTTTGGTGTAAGTTTAATTTTGTGTCTTCATTTTTAAATAAGAAATTAGTTATAACTAAATATGCTGCTTTGTAATTAAGCTGCCACAAGGAAGATGCTGATGTCTAGGAAACATCTTTGCAAAGAGTCATTTTTCTTAAGACTGCATTTTGTAAGCAGAGTGTTCCCATTTCAAAAGGATTTAGGAAACCACAGACTTTAAAAGTGTAATTTGGATGTTGCCAATTAATGTAATTGTGCAACAACACACTATTCTAAGAATTAAGTACTCTATCCTCTTAAGCACTGTACTGCTGTGCCAATGGGACAGCTAGTCAGAAGGGAGCTTGCTGACTTTATGTGGAATAACAATGACCTATTTATAACCATTCTACGTCTGCCTTGAAGGAGCTGCAGAGTTTTAATTCCTAATTATGAACAGCATCATTTACATTGTTTTGAGCTTTCTGTCACCTCTCCAGCTCATCTCAGTCACTGACTGCTTTCAGAATGAAAGCCTTTTGCAACAAAAAGCTTCCTTTTAAGCTTTGGTTTTTATTTCCATTTATTCGTGACCATGTTTTTTGCAGTCTCCTACCAACTGCTGAGGAATATTCTGAACTCTTCAGCATGGAGCAGCAGGGTTCCATCCTAAGCTCCAAGGACACGACAGTAAAGAACACCGTGTAACTTGTTATACATTTTACAATTCAGCTTGACTTTTAATTTTGCACTTACAAAGTCCTAGAAGTTTCCTGTGTTTAATGACCTCCTTCTTCTAATTTTTCTGTGTATGCTGTGTAACTAGGTCCAGATATCAACCATTTCAACATCTTATTTAAAAGCCTTTCAGTTAAATGTCCTCCCTTACTCTTTCTTTTTTTGTTGTTTGTTACCTTTTCATCCCTTCCTTTCTCTTCTTTTCCTGTCTTTTCTCTTCTTCATTGTCATGAATAACTAACTCTATTCAATTCAGTGATCTAATAATGGTCTAGATTCAGGTCTAGATCGCACTTTCACAAATCTTAGTGTGATACAAATTAGAATAAATGACTATCCTGGTGTGAAAAGCCCACACATAGACACAAAGAAATACACCAATCTGGTTGCAAGATAAAGAAGGAGGAGATATGGTGACAGTCCACAACTGTGAAAAGTTAAAATAAATGGTACTTCTACGTGATAGTTGCACCTTGGGTACCGAATGCTATGAGAACAGATATAATGAGACTGAGAAAATAAACATTTAGACTGAATATTAGTCCATGTGTGTATCGGTGAGCGGAAGCTGACCTAAAGCCTCTGCGGCTGAACACAAGTCAAGTATTCCATTTCCACAACTTTGTGTCCTGGAGTACAGGTTCGTCTGCTCCTTGCAGCAGACGTAACCTCAGTCATGTGCTCTCCTAGAGAGTTCCACTCCAGGGAAATGATAAAAGCAATTTATAATTCAAATGACTGCAACTATGATATTTACATGATAGGGAACCATTGTATCTGGAAAGGGGTCAACTAACTAATCTAATAAGGTATTTCCACTCCTGATTTATATCAACTTTTTTTTCCAAGTCAATTATTCTCCTTTTCTGAAGTATTATTTATATTATTTTCCAAACTAAAATCTAAGTCATTCTACTACTATTCTGGGGCTTTTGTTAACAGAAACAATAAAGAAGTATAGTAGAATGCAAATAAACAGTGCTATAACATATAGTGCTAGGAAATACTGACATGAGAAGTATGACTAAAACGACAAGCATTGATGCTCAGTAAAAGAAAAGGTCTCTTTATTATCTTTCAGTCTGCCTTCTACTGTTATGTCCTGCAAAGAAACAGATTGCCAATTTGGCTAATTACTGATCAGTTCCAGGAATTTACTGGTTATAGTTGAAGGTGGCCTCTGATTGCTAATGGCAGGTTCCTGACTGGATTAATTTTGCAGGAGTTCATATCAACATTTTTATTGGTCTCGTGCTATAGATATGTTTTTCTGGTCTCAGCAATAGTAATTAACACAACTCTTTCTTTAAGTGAATGTAACTATATAATTTCCAGTATTTGATCTAATGCAGATATGCCCATACAGCGCTGCATTGTGCTGGGAAGATGCAGCCTTCTGGCCTCTGAACTAACCCTGAACAAACGCTGAATCCTTTAGCCAAACACTGCATTTTTCAGATGTCTTTGAAATTTACTGCTTATGGAAGACCTTAATAAGGATAAAAGCATCCAGAGCAGGTGGATACTAACAGAAAAGAAGCTCCTCTCTGTTGAGGCTTTGAATGACACGAAAGAAGAGCTTAATGTATGGCTTAATAATGGTCCAACATACACTCCTTTACACACATACTCCCCTACAAACACATACACACACAAATTAACCTTTTTGAAAGGTTTTTTGCAGAGATTTTTCTGACCGCATACAAAGCAAATAATTAAATATAGATTAGCCACTCCAAGAGGTAAAGCCAAAGGCCATAGATAAAAAAAGTGCTTGATCTCACTTATTGAGGCCTTGACAATCTTAAGCCCTGATAAAGTGTCCATTAACTGTTTGTTATAGCACTAAAATAAAATAAAATAATAACATAAAATAAAATAAACTATGTGAAACACAGACCTAGCACATTTTCTTCCTACTGTATGTATGATTCACATTCCCTTTAAGAATTATTGGTGGTGGCTCTCCCAGAAAATGAATGCAGAAGTAAAGGAAATTGGGAGATTTTAGAGAAATAGCCTACAACAGAACAAATAAAATTAAGAAAGAAATGTAGCACCTGCTTGGACCAGAAAGCTATACTAACACAGCTAAGGATGATGTACTAACCATACATTAAAGGTATTGTCCTCTTTAGTACCTTGAACAATTTCAGGAAATTACTAGGCTTCCACTAGCTCCACATAGACAACTGTTTACCGTTTGACAAGTTTCACAGGCACATTGGGGCTTGAATTAAAGTACATTACAATGGGCAAACCAGCAATCAGTCCTACCCTGTGTGCGTTCTGAGCACAAAGGATTTTCTTCTTCCAGTTCTTTTCTTCTCTGAGCTCAGTCACAGTAAACACAAATACCTGTGGGGAAAACTATCCAGTACCTTTTCTTTTCTTCTAATAAAATGCAAAAGAAATGCAGTTACCTTCCTGGACTTTGGTAGGTTAGTCACAGAAAGCAAAATTCAACACTTTCCCCTGGCAAAAGTGGGCTTCTTGCCCATTGGGTCATAGGTCTACAATTAACCTTTTCACAGGGCAGTCAAATGCAAATTAAAACACACTTGCACCTCCTTTCCCCCTTGGATTTTTCACATTGTTCAGTGTTGTATCTTCCAGCAAAAATACTGTTAACCAGATGACAGTTTTAAATTCCTCTCCATAAAATGTCTGCAAAGCCCATCATCACATCTCCATAGGTTTTAAATGATTTGGAGTTCGCAGTCAAAACTGCATTTTCCAGTTCAGTGAATCCTTTCGCTGACTATTGCTCCAACATCCTTGTTGTTTCCCATTCCTAAATGGAAAGTCACCATATGACTCATAATAATTTGGATTTAATTGCAAAGATATGACTTTGGTCCAAGTGGATAATATGGGAGGGAGGGGCAGGAGGATTATTACCTTTTTCTAAAGTCATGATAAAATTTCTTTGAAATATTTTCAAATCTTCCGCACAACATGCTCACCCCGATTTGAAAGGTCCCTATTAGATTTCTTCTAATCTAAAACATTCCTGGGGTTTCTCTCTTGTGATGTTATTGCCTAATAAATGGTGTGGAAACTTGGAATCTTTCATAAAAGCTCCAACAACATGAAAATAGTTTCCATAATGAATAGATTTCAATCTCTAACTCCCTCTGTAGAAATGTTTTAATCATGAAAGACAGAATGGAGTTCTCATGGGGCTGTTATTTAAAATAGCACAGAAAAATTTTCGCATCTACTATGCAGTTGTGAAATATGGCTTGGTGTTTTCTTTACAATGGGCAAACAGACAGTTACTTTATTGCAAGAGATGACTGGCATCTTGCATGGATTTTTGTGATGGCGTGCATTTGTGCTCCATGAAATCCTCATATTTCTGACAGTCTAAAAAATGACATTGTTCTCAGTCTACATCCTGATACTATTTGTAGGAGGATATCCAGCATTTGGTTAAGAAAGTACCCTTCGCTATAAGATTCTTCACATATATTTGAAGTAAAGGATTAGCTTAACTGAGAGTGAGATTCTGTCAAATGCAGTATTCTCCCCTAGCTTCACGCTATTGCTATCTCAAGAATGGTGACGGATAGGTGATGGAGGATAGGGCAGCCATCTAAATTTCTCATTTTCCACCTCCACATTCTGAAGTACTGAAAATGGAAGCAATACATAAAGGCAACCAAGCTTGCAGATACTGTTAAACATCTAAATAACATGAATTTTGGTTCTACCTACAAGCAGGACTGCAACAACAAAATTTCACCCCAGCTGCACATCCTGCATTTATTAGCAATTAACACCATTTTGATTTAATTTCTAGCTGCTTCTATTCCTTTTTACATATGCAGCATGTTCCACACAAGCATTTGAGTTTAATCTTCTAGTGTGACTGATAAATATGGATGTGATAGGAGGTTCATGACTCCACAGAAAAAAAAATCTCTGGGATTTGATTTTATGTATAATTAACTAATGAAAATATTAATAAAATCGATTACATCATTTTGTTACTAATCTAATATTGGATGCATAAGTAGGGAAAGAGTGACAACAGCCTTACTGACACACATAGCTCCCACTGACTGCAAATACCCAGAAGAGCAAGTTAATTCTGAGTGGTTCAACGGATGATAACTTACTAAACTATAAATGGGCTTGCCTGGGAAGAAGTAAATTGACTACAATCTTTATTTAAAACCAGAATTCAGTAAAGTCTTGAGTTTGGGTGAATTTTGTTTTTCATGTTTTAATAATTTGCTCTCGATATAGCAACACAATTATATTTCAAAGAATTGTTAAAAATGTTTTCCACATTCTCCTGAATAAGCCAGCTAAAAGATCGGATCTTGGGGCAAGCAACAACAGCAAGAACATATTTAATTTATAATGGAAACCAATTTTTTTTCTGGAAAAAAAGACCTTGAAAAAAGTTTTATTCAGAGGTTCAAAATAGAATATTTTTCCCATCATTGATTAAAAGCTTAGTGAGAGCAGAAGCATTGCCAAATAAACACATGCAAGTCAAAACAAAAATTAAAAAAAAAGATTTTTTCTAATCAAAGCTAGAAAATCACCACAAACCAGGAGCAACAACAGATCTGATATGGTACTAAAGATATTTCAAATATAAAGGTACACATACACCGCAAATGACTCAAGATTAAGACAGCATCTACCAAGACAGGAATCACTCAATACTGCTGTCGCATAGGACTATTTTGTATCTGTTTATCTCTATTAATAGGGCCTGTCTAAAATTTATGAATGTTTTCTTGTTGATTTTCTCAATGCAGGTACATTTTGCTATTCCAACTCATTAACATGTTTTTTTTTGTGTTGATTGTGACAATGCTCTTACGGAAAAGATTTATACAATGCCATTAAGAAAAACATAGATTTTCCGTGGTGTCTTATGCTTTTGAATTGTCAACTGAAGTTAACCCAAATATTAAAGGCTTATGTTAGGCGTAATTTAATCACAGAATCACAGAATATCCTAAGTTGGAAGGGACCCACAAGGATCATCGAGTCCAGCTCCTGGCTCCACACAGCACACCCAAAAATCAGACCACGTGTCTGAGAGCGTTGTCCAAACGCTTCTAGAACTCCGGCAGGCTCGGTACCGTGACCACTGCCCTGGGGAGCCTGTTCCAGTGCCCGACCACCCTCTCGGTGAAGAACCTTTTCCTGACATCCAGCCTGAAACTCCCTTGTCCCCTGTTTAAAATCCCATAGGAAAAAGGTCATATTTTAATTAGAGAAATGTGGTTTCATAATAACATATGTGGAGGCCTACTGTTTTTATTTCTATTAGCTTGCATAAGACTTTCCCATTAAGGTAGCATATTGATCTCCTAACTCCTGTTACAGTGTTACATGTTAATATATTGACAGAAAAGGCAGAAGGATAAAATGCTCAGGAACCTTTCAGCTAACATCTCTGAAGAGCTCCACAAGGACCTATTATAACAAAGCAATTGGATGATATGATGACCAGATTAAATTGAATGTAGAAAATTGCAAGGTAGTGCACATTGGAAAGAACAATTTAAACTACTCATATGCACTGATAACTTCTAAATTAGTTATAAGATCCTGAGGAAAAAAAAAAAAAAAAAAAGGAGTCATCAAGGAGAACTGAATAAAGACATTTGTTCAATGTGCAGCTGGTACCTAAAAATCATGATAAGACATTAGGTTGTATTAAGGAGGGAATACAGAATACTATTGAAGTTATAATGTTAACATCTAAATCACTGCTGCCACCTCACTTTCAATAGTACATGCAGGTTTCTGTTCTCATTCTAAAAAACGACGTAGTACAAACAGAATAAGGAAAAAACAATGACTATGCCTTAGAGACACATGGAGATTATCAAAGGACCTTTCTTAAAAAGTAGAACCTCAAGAAAAAAACAAAGTTAGGGATACAGAAAAATAAGACTCCAAAATGGTTCCCAATCTTTATAGGAATATTCAAAAGATAAAGGCAAAGATGGTTTCACTGTTCAAAAAGAAACTGTGGGAGGGGAAAAAAGATACAAAGAGACTGTGCACAGAAAAGCAGAAAGTAAGACAAGTAGGAACATCAGGAGATCTTCTAGTCCTTCCCTCAGGCTCTAGATATCATAAAATACTGAGTCCATCTCTTGGCCCCCAAAATGAAGGTCTGTACTTCACATTTGCTCATAAGTTGAATTTTACAGCAAGCAGTCCCAGGAATCTTAACATGACGGTAGTGATGGTCCAGGTCATAGACGTGCAATCCTCCAGCAAAGCCAGCATGGAGAGAGGGTTCCATTGCTCCTATTTCTGCAAAATCTACCAGTTTTGGATCCTTGGGTAAAGTAATGGGTTGGACATTCAGATACAAGCTGATCAAAAGCAATATATTAACATTAATTGTTCAAAAAAAAAAACAAAAAAAAGGCTCAATTAGTATGCCCTGCAATGTGAAAACAAGTACTATGCACTTTAGTTGTATATAAACCATATTAACTGCTGCTACAGGATATTATTGAAACAAAGAGGTTGGTAAAACTTTCAAAAACAGCCATGGTGAATCAGGCTGTAGTAAGTAATCAGCAGCTGCAGCTTCTATATTCTCTTGGGTCAGCACCTCCTGTCCCACAAGCCACTTATCAAACAACTGGCCATTTTTTCCCAGGCAACATATTACACGGAACGAAATATGCCTTATTTCAGTATGTGCTGGAGCAGATAGCAGGCTTCTGAGTCAGGAAGAAACTTCTACCCAGGTGTGGAATTTCCTTAGAGACTTCTTGAGGTAGTCTGAAGTGCTAGGTGCACAATAAAAGCCTCAGAAGATTAGGTTAACCAAAAACTAGGTCATTTCATTTCCTATCAAGAAATATTTTCATAATCACCTAAAGAAGGCTATGAAAAAAAATTCTGCTTACTTCCCTTCTAAAGAAAACTACTGAATTACAACTGATGACAAACAGTACGGCCTTTAAATAAAGTTAACATGTAAAAAGAAAAGATGACGTAGCATCTTCACTAGGGTTCTGGTTTCCTTTTACCGATCATTTCTGTAGATTCATATTGGAAGTAACAGTGTTCCGTGACGTTTGGGGCTGAATGGAAGAACACGAGTGCATTGCTTGTAATTCCCTTCTGGAATTTATTTGTGTTGGCTGCAGACCAAACTGTCTGAATCTTAACAATCGTAAGACAGGAATTACTTAATCACTGTCTCTTTTCTTTTGTGTCTGCTTCAATTTCAGACATCTCTGCATACGCTGAAGATGAACAGACATGCTCATTTTCCTGTCTGGATACAGGCTCACAGTTTGTACAATATTTGTTTCTTATGTAGATGTATGGGTAGTTGATCTGTTTTATAAGGAAAAATGCCAGACTCACGCCAATTTTATCTATATTGGATTAAAAAAACAAACACTGCAACGACTACAATAAGAAAACTTTGCTAGAAAATTTATGTCCAGACTCTCATCTGTTTTACCTATGCTGTTGTATCAGTGGATTTTTGACAATTTACAGCATGGGGTTCTGGGCACTTCTATACTACTTTTGTATATCTTTATAAGTCTTCTTTTTCCAGGATTCTTGATTCTCTCATTTCTTTTGTTTGCAGGTTTCATGCTCACAAAAGGATTTACTCCACCATCTGATATGAACAAAAGAGTATGTCAACAAAGAAAATACTAAACGTGATGGAACTCTTAAACTGTTCTTACATTGTTGTTAGGGCAGAAACAGCATCTATGGGAAGCTGCCTCTGAAAGAACTAGATGCCACAGAGGTAATATACATTGCTTTATTACTCCTTTACAAGCTGATTTGTGTCTAGGCTTTTTTTGTTGTTGTTGTTCTTTTGTCTGAAGTATTTTTGAACTGGTAATATGGAGAGGTGAATAAAATAAAGAAATAGTTTGGGAAGAACTGAAAATACTACATAAGTACAGTTTGAAGTCTTAAAATGAAAAAGTCTGCCACTCTAATGAAGCCCCAGATCCTAAGAATATCTATATAAAAGAAGTCAAATACTGAAGTGCTGAGCTAGGTAAATGGAAGCCAAAGCTTTACAAATATCTAATACAAGCAACTGAGTCATTTCATATCCAGCTCTTCTTGGTGAAAGTAAATTTTGGTTTCTGTATTACTTGATTACTATGTCCCATTTATTTTGACAAATCAGCCTCTTGGTCTTCAACCCCCAAACTTTCTCAATTTCCAGAAAGGCAATTTAATTCTCATTTCCTTTGCTGGCAACCTTGCTAGCAAAAGCGTTTGTGCTTTCCTCTAGGCTAGTATAATGCTGGAAGAGAATGCACTCCTCAATATTTAGTATGTTGAAACTTACAGATTTAGACTTGATCAAAGGTACAGCTTTCTGTAGCTACGTTACTTAGTTGACCAGGGAAAAACTGTCAGGATTAGCTCACAAAGATGACAGGTTATTCGTGTTGATGATGGGAAAGCTGATGTGAAAGGTTAACCCGGAATATATTTTCAAAAATTTTCTCCCTTTGTTTCTGTGGGAAACTGATAACATTGCAACCATGTTTCTACTATAAATCATAGATTCCCCCAGTCTTCTTCCAGTCAGTATTATTTTTCAGGGTATTCAAATTCTAACCATTGACTAGCAGAGGACTAAAACTAAAGAAGACTTCACTTAACTTCAACTCGTTTCACTGAAATAAAAAGTTTTCCTCAAGATAACAAATTATCACCTCAGCCATTCAAGTATTTTTATAGACCGATTCAACTCATATTACAGCAATAAGGGGACAAAGAGATGGAACAAATGTAATAAAATTGATCATTTACATGAACCCAAAGGTAAAGTCACACTTCCAAATAGTGTCCCAAAACCTTAACAGTGTGTCAGTATTTACAGGCAATTTCAGTGGCATTGTATTCATTTCAATGGAATTGTACCCATTTACAAGAACAGCAAATCTGATATATCCATTTATACTGTCAACATTCTTCAGTCTAGAAGGGAAAGCTATAACTAGTTCTGACAGCTGAAAAATGAGGCTAGAAAATTGAGACTGGGTTGTTTACCCCATCTCTCACTGATGCTGATTAGGTGCAGAGCAGCCTAGAGAGTGTGGAAAGTTCCCTGCTGTTACAACTTTTAAATACAAAATAGCTGGCCTCCTGAATGGACCTAATGCATGAATTACTAATTGCAGATTTATTATCTGTACTCTGCAGTGGGAATTGTTAGATCATCCAAATGCTCATTTTGACTCCACAGTCTACGCAGCTAAACCTGGAAGCAAGCCAACAAACAGATACACACATTTCCAATACACCCTTGGAAGTCATTTTTGAATGTTTTCTTACGGCTTGCTATTCTTGACGACCAGAGCAGCTGAGCTACTAGTCGTAGACTGTCTTGGAATACCTGGTCACCAGTTGCTCAGGGTCTGACTCAGGTTAATGTTGCCCACTTCTTGGATGAAAGTTAGTCAAATCTGGCAGATTTCAGATAAGTCCCTGGGAGAGGAAAAACTGATGGAAGCACAAATGTCTTTAACATAACCCTATTTGCATATAACACGAGGATAAACTCCTATTTCTCTGAACCCCGTAAGGAATTCCATGCTTTACTGCAGTCATCACTTATCCCAAGACTGCCTCTCCCTTCATTTCTCAAAGGTCAGTGCGACTTTGGCTTCTTTGCTTTTCATTCTGCTGCATTTCCTTTTGCTTCTTTCCTTTCTCCTGTTAGTCCAAGTTCCTGCTTTACCATTTCCCAAGAAAAGGCTTTAGCCTAAATGGTTTCTGCTTGGTCTTACCAAGGCCTCTGTTCTGACTAGCAGCTTCTACTATTTTTGCTATGGCTGAACAAAACAGAATTAACTGCTCCCTCATTTAGCCTGCGTGAAAGGAGAACTGTTTAATACAACAGCTTCTACCCAAACTGTAACAAAAATAATTTCTTTGCACACACATAAACTTCCTTAAAAGTTTTCAAAAACCTCTGTTAGATATATTTTGCACATACTAGGTTTAGGAACAGATTGTGTGACTGATGGAAGTAAGCAATCTCCATTGTCAGACTCCCTGTCAGAGCTTAAGAAATGCTTGTACAAGCATATGGTCTTATTTATAATAATTCCATGAAGGCCTTGCTTCTAGCATTAACACGCTGCATAACAATAAAGTAAAGCTATAGAGGACACACGGCTTCTACCATATAAGATGAAGGCAGAGCTAGGAGAAGGCAATGTACAGAGGAATATGCAAGTATGAAGTCACACTATGTGATCTATCCTGCACAGCATGGACTTCACTGAAGACCAACCCAACATGGCAGAAGAGCCACGAGGAGTGCAAAGGATGAACACCAACATGAGTAAAAAGTGATTTATAGAATAAAGAATAAGAAAATAATCACCTTTACTAGATAGCATGGGTCAGTCATGTTTCCCTCTTTCTTCCAAAACAACCCTGTGCAAATGCTGCTGCAAAAATAATTCTGATAGGACGTTTCAATGAAGACAGGATGAAAAACTATTTTGTTGGCTGTTAATTTAATTCAGGTAAGATACATATCTTTGTTAGATGTGGTTCAAACTAAAGCCACTTTGAACTTCTTCAAAGCTTGACTATATAATCATCTAAACACATCCACCAACAAAGAATGTAAAACATTTATAATGCATCCATTGTTCTATGCCAATTAACAACACCACATAACAGCATGTAGCCTTTCCATACACTGTGATGTTGCTCAACTGAATAGCTTTTGCCAAAATCATCGCTGTCTTCAGTGTCTTCCTCTTAGCCAATAGTACATAAGGCAAAGCTGCTGTTATTTCAGATATATAGATTGTACTCTTCTCATTACAAAAATACTCACATAAAAAGACAAACCTGAGTCCTGAATATAGCCAAGTATTTATTATTCTTAGAACAGTGACGCTAATAAAAATTATAAAAAATACAGGCCTAAATCTTCTGCACTACTTACAGAAATTTCAAGAATCTGAAAATGTTTAGTGTGTTATATACATGGCTAAATTGTTAAACTTTCATGAAAACATGAATCTTATCTACATCTGTGTTTTCTGAAAAAAATTATAATCAGACCAAAACAGCTGGTCAAGTTATATTCTTACACTGAATTTGAAAAGCATGAAAATAGTAAACTATTGATTCACAATTAAAAGTAGAACTAGTGTTTTAGATACACTTTTATTACTGAGTACCAATTCTGTGATAGTTAACATAAGTCAATAGCTTCAAGTATATTGCTACCACTCTACTTGATCATGTCTCACAATGACAATATACCTCAGTTTCATCAGCTATTCTACTTCTCAGTGTTTGAACAGAAATCTCTGTATTTCAGGGAAAGAGGGAAAAGTAAAAACTAAGAATTTCAGAAGTCTGCTAAAGCTATTTTAAAGTATATAGGAATCATTAACTTATTTTTTGAAATTTCACTTTTGGAAAATAGAAACTGGAAGGATACAACAAAAACCACAATAAGCAAAACACCTTCAAATTTGTCCAGCATCAGAAGGTGAAAAATGACAGTCTCACACAACTAGGTGTACANACAGAAGACAAGATGATGCATAATATATTTCAAGTGTCTGACTTTTTTGGAACGAACAGTGGAGAAACTCAAAATTATCGGGGTTTTCCAGCCAAGGAATTACTTGCCAAAGCACAGTATCAAAATGTGAAGAGAAACGAACTCCATTATAGGAACATATTC
>VXAL01002022.1:285393-298287 GCA_013399475.1 Chauna torquata | reverse complement strand
CATTCTGTGACTCTGTGATTCCATGAAAATCGGACTACAAAGATGAAAAGGAAGCATGGGATGAACTATTTTGGGAGGCTTCCAAGGATGACACTTGCCAACTGCCATCATGAATTATGTGCTTAGATATCTCCACAGGAGTCATTCCAAAATCTTCCCTGTTTTTTGTTTGACCAGAATTGTTTAAACCCTTTGGTTTGATTTTACTGTATAACAGAAAGCCTGTAGTTATTTAAAGACTGTTGTCCCCTTGAATCAATGCACAATCTTCAGTGTTTAGACACCTTCAGTACAACTGACACTAGTCAAGGGGCTGAGCCCTTTCAAACCACAGCAGCTTTATTTTCAGTGGACTGTTCACTTCATAATTACAGCTCAGTCCCTAATTTACTGAAAATACTATCAAGAACTCTGAAGTCCTCTTTGAAGCAATTTTAGCATGTACACACTACATTTCAAATGGCTCGTTCATTTCTTTTCAAAGTTACTATGCAGCCTTAATTCTAAGAGGAGACTGAAATACACATCTGCTTGCAAGGACAAAAATTATAGTCAGGTACTTCTCTTAAACAAATCTGTGTTTTATATAGACAGAAACAAATTATTGCAAATACCTCTCTGCAGTCCAGCTCAAGATTCTGTCCTCCAACCTCCAGCTTCAGAATTTCAACCTGATAATACCACTCCTCTTTGATAGGTGTGTACCATATATCGCCCATGTACAGACTTGGTTCAATGCCACCTAGAACCTGAGGAAAAGAGAAAAGAATTCACATGCTTTAAAATCCCGGACGTTTAGTTTTGGGGCAAGTACAGGAAAAAAGAGAAACATTTCATTGTGATACACGGGACAAACAAAATTTTAATTTAGCACCATTTCCAAGGATTTTGCTAACAAACTCTTTACCAATCATAAAGCAGTTCTAAACATCTAGAAATTAAGAAGATGTCCCTTCATTAAACTCCAAATCCCATACTAGGCCAAATTTCCAGCACCTTCTACAAACTCACACTGATTTTCTTATGAAAGCTCCACTGTTTCAAATCAAACCCAAACCCTTGGTGGTTTAATCTAGGCAATGTATAAAACCAGGATGGAATAGTAAACTTGCACATCATAAATTCACTTTACCAGATCAAAAAAACCTGAATACTGCTTAACAACATTTCTTTTTTCACATACACATACAAAATGGAATATGACCATCATATCCTTGCTATCACTATTAGCTTCTATAAAGACTTACATTGAAGCAGTCTGGGAGTGTACTAGACCATCAGACTTTGAACTGAACTAACATAAGCAAGTCCTCTCTTGGGCTTCATCTATCTCAAATGTGCTAGTAGTATCTGAATTTACAGCAAAATAACTGTTTGTGATTAATTCCTATGCTGATATGCTTATTTCAGCATAATTCAGGAAAAGTTATTCCAAATCATGATCTCAGATAAATAATTGCCAATTCCTGGAACCACTAAAATGGATGGGAAGACCTCCCTGATTAACAACAAGGGGAAGATCTGGTTCTCAGATTTTCTCCTTTGGTGTCTTGTCTACAAAAATGACAAATAGCCTTGATTCCTCTCCCCCTTTTCACAACAGATAAAAAAGTACTGTAGCATTTTGATGAGTTTGAACAAGCTTAGTAGCTGAGTAAGGGACTACTCAGCGTGAGGAAGGTAGCAGAGTCTGCCCTGAGGAAATACAATAGGTAAGGAGGTGCACCATAAATTTTTTTTTTCTTTATTGAAATCAAACTCCAAATGCAGAAGTTTACTCAAACTTGAAAGAGAAAAAAAGAATGGAGAATGAAAATAAATAGACACTTGAGTTTTGCCTAAGTGCTTAACTTAAAAAACTATAAAACATTTCATATATTTAACCACTAAATTTGGAAGAAGTAGGATAGTCACAGAAAAGAGGGAGAGGGTTTAACAAAGATACATCTTCCCTCTCAGATTGACAGATACCCACAAGACTACCTCCGTTGGTACCACTTCCAGAAACAGGCAGTCCAGCACCACACATCTGCAAGGAGAAAATGTTGGGGATCTTTGCCTGCCTCACAAGAGAATCAAAGAACGTCTCCACAGAACTTGAAGGCTTGAAGGTGTAGAAAACAAAACAAAACAAAACAAAAACAAAAGAATTGCAGAAGCATTCATTATAAAGTGTCCTTGCAGAAATGAGCAAGTCATTCAAACAAGACTACTTTTCGCAAGAAAATTGAATTTCTGACAACCATGTGATGAATATCCTAGATATAAGTCATTAAAAAAAACACACCTGTCATTTGTCTTCTCTTCTTAAAAGCATTTTTACTCTTGACCATTGTCACAGAAATCCCTAAAGCATGACAGTACTTTCCAACTGCAGTTTTCAAACTCATACACTAGTTTCAGTTTCAGGCAGAAACTCTCGCCAATACTTTCTGTTTGGAAAAGGCTTTGGGTTATTAGAACAGTCAAATATGACTTGCCCTTCCCATCTCCCATGGTTAGTTTTTAAACATAGTTTAATTCTAATGAACTTTGAATTCAATGCCCCTTATCTCCTCTTCTTTCTTTTAAAGAATTTATATCCAAGTTCAGCTGATTACTGGCTAACAGGTTCTTTCCTACACTGTATGCCATGTTTGCCTTTGCGGTTATTGGAGTGTTGCATTTTCACTGTAATTCAGATTTCTGTGCAGGTATATCTGATGACAGGCAGGGCCACTGGTTAGCTTGCAAGGTGCCAAGCGCTCTTACTACAAAAAGCACAGTGCAGCCTCAGAAGCTAACAAATCTTAAGTCTTTGGAATAAGGGAAGAATAAATACCCTGAACACACTATTTGCCCAAAGCAGAGTCTGAGAAGAAGCTTCTCTTTCTCTGTCTGTTGACAGTGTATGATAGCAACTAAGGCAGAAGTCAATACAATGATCACACAGCTCTTGAATAAAGCGTTTTAATTCCAGAGTTGGCAGACAATATTGAATCATTTGTTCTAAATGCATACATCTCAGTTTGTGAATTTCCCAGGCAGTCCTGTGTAGGTTGAAAGCTATGACTATGTAGTGTTACAATCATGTTTTCAGTTTTAGATTATAAGCTTATAAATTTTAGACTATAAATTTTAGGTTCTAATTTAAACTTCTACCTGAATTTCTTACCTCCATAAGAACAGGATGTGTTTGGTTATATGTTCAAGAAAACAAGGTAGCTAATATTTGTTCTGAAATTACCGATATATGCCCTTCATTTCAACTTTTACTTGATGAATGGAGAATGTCTTAGAACGAGCTGCCAAAGGTTTTGCCAAGAAAGTTCATCAGTCCATTGACAAGTCTTGAAGGACATTATTAAAGCCCTAATAAATGCTTTCCACACACATACCAGAAGCCTTAAAACCTTTACATCCATCCTCTGGTACTACAAGCTCTGTAAAAGCTTATTCATTCCAGATGAGCTAAAATTGGAGCCTCCATCACTAGAAAAGCCTAAATCCTCATATAGGACTGTGGTACCATCACAACCCAATTTATTCTTTTCGGAATTTAACAAACGTGAAGGATCCTTAGGAAAGAGTGGTTGTAAAGAGAAGAAACTTGTGCTGACAGGCCATCTACCATCTTTAATATTTAGATTTCTATTTATTGTCATTGTGAAAGATAAAAGATGGGGAAAGGATGATTTACCTTGGCTAAGGTGTCATAGGCAAGACCAAGAATCCCATGCCATTTAACCCCTGGTAAGAAGAAATTCTCCGATTCAAGAATGGTAGCAATGTTGATGGTGTAGCTGCCATCGATTCCTTTTGGGATAGTAATGACATCTGTACCCAGCACTCCAGTCCAGCTTCCTTGACTGTACTTAACTGTGACATCAATCCCTTGAGATTTGTATGTACTTGACCTTTAAAAGGAAAAGATACACTTATGCATGAGCTGTTTATTTAGAATGCAAGACAACAAAATACTGTCCAATCTTAATTTTTCCCAGAGAGGAGAAAAAGTGAAGTCTGCAAAGTTGACCACATATACTCACAGAAGATGGGGGATGGATTGTAAAAACAGTAAGAAGTNTTTTTAATCTAAGGTATTATGCCATTTAGTGCAATGTGTCCCTGACTTAGACTGTTCCATCACATTAGGAGCAATACTCTTTACCTGTAGACAGAACATGCTAAGTGGTGCTAGGAAATAAAAAGCTTCTGAATTCAAATCTAATATTGAAATGCCAAGGTAACTGAATAGTTGTAGAATAATACTTCATTAATATTATTAAAATTCCATTTTGGGTGAATTAGAAAATTATTGTGATTAACAGCAGTAATACACAGGTTGTCTAAATCTGCAGTCTGGCCTGTCTATATGGAAGTAAGTACATTTGCATATAACTAACAAATGATTCACTAACTTATAGGAGGATGGTAGTTAGTGAATAACTACCATCCTTCTAGATGAGGGTAGCAAAAGCAAAGAAAAATAATCCTGTTTAGAAGGCTTAACAAAAACAGTAGAAAAAACATCACAAGATTTTTCATTTTAAAATCCTGTAGTATAAACATAGCAATCATCTTCTATGTGCATCAGTACTACAGAACTCCTAGATCCCTTACAATCTATTTTTGGTCCCATTCCTTGGCATGCAGTTTCTCCTTCTAAAGAGACAAATGACCATACTTGCTTCATCTGAAAAGACTTTTAGCTTGACAGCCTTTTCAAAAGTAAATTTAAAAAAAGTACACGTGTGCAACACAATAGAAAGCGCAGGTGATTTATCAAGTGCGGACAGCTTTATCCACCCAGCTTTAATTTAACAGCTGCTCTGACAGAAGCAGCCATGAAGTCATGAAGTCATGAAGTCTGTGGCTGCAGCACAAGAGACAGGAGCTCGCTGACAAGAGCTGACTCAGAGCCAGCTCATCCAGGCACACAGGCTGTCACGGATGGCTCCACAGCCACCGCTACCTGAGCTAGCCAGAAGAAAGCTGGTGTGATTTTGCCTGCTATGGGGAACACCATTCAGATGGCTATGCAGACAACTCCCACCTGTATGAGAACACACTTCATCTTGTGGGGCAGTTTCATCATATGGACCACACAAGTGATCCTCCTCCTAGCTAAGGGAGAGGGGGAAGGAATAAGAGGCCAGGCTCTAACCCCAGGTAGTTCTTGATATTCCCAATGCCTAGCCCTTCAAGGGTCTTCAGGACCCAGTACCTTTTAACATCCAAGACAGCAGAAATAAATGAGGCAATAGGCCATGCTGATTATATTTCAAAATGCACAGATTCCAGAGGTAGTGGTACTTGCTACCTGTATCTGGTCACTGCTACTGCTGTTTTAACTTTCTGCATAATTTTGCATTTCTGTGACATTTAGACAAAGGGACATCTCTGCTCAGTCAGGGTCTTCAGAGCACCACTGTGATACTGGCAGTATATTTTACAAATCAAAACAGAGTCTGAGTAATAAGCAACTTAAGAGAAACTGCGGGGACCAGGAAAAGGAAGGGAAAATACAGGGCTGTTCATGTAGAAAAGTGTCTGGCTGTGCAACAGAAGAGGAGTCATCTAAAACTGGAGAGAAAGGTGAGTACTGGGAGAATGAATTGAAGTGAATCTTCAAATACAAACTCTGCGTGACCAGCAATAGTAACAGCACACGGGTCTTCTTCCCTGAGTGGTAACAGCCTCATGAATTGAGCTCTGGAATGGGATATGGAAAGACTGGGCTTGTCTTCCAGTATAGCTGGTGAACTCTTCTGTGGAAAGGCAGGACAAGTCACTTCCTCACCCTCTGTGCATCCCCACCTGTAGAAATGGGTATGAAGACGCTCATCTCACTCGTAAAGCACACATATGTCATATTGAAGAAGAGGCCTTATTATGTACTTCAAGGAGCAAAATTCCTAGTGTGGGGAGAGATCTCATGCAGTCCTTGTGGCAGTAATTATATTCTCTTCTGCAAAAACATTTCCTGCTCCATCGTATTGACTGTAATCAACCCATGTTTTTCCATCTCACTGATCCAAAAGAAGAAAACATCTTTAGAGGTCAAAACTAGACAGTTGTTCTAATTCAAAGGCAGAGTGCTTTAAAACAAACACACAACATAAAAGATTCCAAACAAGCCATTTTGGCTATGATACAAATAAAAGAAATTCAACTCTTCCAGCAGGACAGAGTGCACCTTTGCCAGAGGCAAGGAGAAAGGCCTGCTAGACGACAGTAATGTGGTACCACATCCTTCTCCTTCTCCTTAGCAGTTACTGTCTTCTCTCCAAAGCAGCCAACAGAAAAATGGTTCTCAGACTTCGAATGCTTCTCCAGCCTCAGCTGAGAAAACTAGCAAGGAGTTCATTTTCTCATGCAGAGTTACTCTTCATTACCAGCACTGAACAAAACAGCCAAAATATTATTTCTAATGTCATTCTACATTTGAATGAAGCTCAGCAAGGCAACAGCAAAACCACTAAGCAGAAAGCTCTGCTTATCACTGACCTCGCCAAACACGCAACTCCTTCGTTCCATGCTCTCCCATTGCCACTCTGCAATAAACCAGGAGTTCAGGTTTTCTTGTTTACCCATTCAGTTTTTCCCAAGCACCAAATCAACATCTCTACAGACAGCAATGGCACAGAAGGGACAGAAAATAGCAGTGGACCAAAAAATTTAAACAGAAGTTTTGATCCCCTCTCTAGTGAGAGATAGATGGCACAAGAAAAGTGATTCAGGCCAATGACTTTAAGACAAAGCACATACGAAAACCCAACAACCAACCTAGTTGTCAAAAGACTATTTCACAACAAATATTGTTGATGGGAATAAGAAGTCCCATCTAATTTGCAGGGATTCTGGAACAAGTTTATAATTTACCCCAAAGCATAAAACTTACAGTGTACACAATCAAACTCGCAGGATCAGACTGCAAAGCAGAAGCTTAGTTTTGCTAGCTGGTATATACTTTATTGTATTATCTCAATTTATTGCTCACAATTTTTTTAACCTCCCCTACCTCACTGAATTATCAGCTCTTGAGCAGTTTGCTCTTGAAACTTTAGACCATGAGGCAGCAGTACTCACACTGAAATAAGACTGGATATTTATTACTGGATACAATTGTTGAATACTGACAGCCTGAGTATGTCACTCTTTCACACACTATTACAGTGCTAACACTGATTTAGTTTCAAGTGTGAAAATCCCTTTATAAATTTAAGTAGCTCTTTTATCGTAGGTAGCATGTTGAACAAAAGCTACTTACTATTTTGAACGGTGTGATTGTTTTTGCAGTTTACGGGGACAAATTAGGCTATTTCCCAAAACCTTATATATCTTGGTGACTTATAAAGAATGATCATCACAGCAGACTCAGAACTTTTTCACAGCAGAATTTTGTAAGAGCCACTCAAAAGCCTAAGTCATGAAAGAGTTCATGAGAGCAGCCCTATTTGTTTTGTACATAAAAACCCAGATAATTAAAGAATGCAATTATATGACACGAAAACATGAAACATAACATGATTTAACAAATTAGTTCCAAAACTGCTCAAGGAGAGTCATCCTGAACGACACATGTGCCATGTTCTTTGAGACTCTGAAACAAAGACGATACATTTCCTATGCACTCTCCTCAATTTCAGTCCAAAAATAATCACACATTTAATTTAGTATTTGGATCATTTGAATAAAATTAAACTAAGATCTGGCAATCAGGAAATTCAGACCCATCACTGTGTTTCTCCAACGCAATATTAATATTCTAATAAGCACACATCTCTAACTTAGTCTCAGTAGTTTTATTAACTTAACAAATTACTAATTCTTCTTTCCCCTTGTCTTCAATTTGCAGTTTATGACTTTGATATGGAAGCACTTCATGATGATATAGGGAAAAACTGCAGAAATGATTACTAGATGAGAGGCGACATCTTTATTTAATCTTGAAGTGTCCCACATATCATGGAAGAAAATTGCACATAGGCTATTTGTTTCACTTCACATGGATAAAGGTCACTCTTAGGTCATTTTACAGATCTGGCTGATATGATAGCAAGGCCCCTGTCTACCATCTATGCAAAATCGTGACCATCACGGAAGGTGACCTGACTACTGGGAAAAGGCTATCGTAAGGCCAGTCTCAAAAAGAGACGAGCAGCAGGGCCCAGGGGCCTATAGGCCCGTTGGCTTCACCTCAGCTCAGGAAGAGTCACAGAAATCACCTCCTGCAATCCACTGGCAAGCACACGAAGGACAAGAAGGTAAAAAGGGACACTCAGCGAGGAATTTCACAGGCATATCATGCCTGACCAACCTCACTGCCCTCTACAACAAGATGACTGGCTACATGGATGGGGAGAGACCAGGGGCTGTAGCACATCTTCACTTTAGTCAGGCTTTTGACAACATCTCCCACAGCATTCCCATTTGGAAGCTGAGGATGTAGAGCTGGACATACAAACCACTGGGTGGCTGAAGATAGGCTACGCCACCGGGCTCAAAAGGGCAGCGATCAATGGCTCAATGTCAGGCTCATGACAAGCAGAGTGCCCCAGGGGTCATCAGTGGAAGGAAAAGTGTTCAACATCTTCATCAAGAACCGACGTGATGGACAGACCGCACTCTCAGGACATCGCATTAAGGAGCACAGGTGACACGCTGAACGGTAGACCTTGAATCCAGGGGAACCTTGAAGAACGGGAAGACTGGGCCAACAGAAACCTCATGCCGTTCAACAAGGTGAAGCGCAACGTTTTGCAGCTCAGGTGAAACAACTCCATGCATCAGGAGAGGCTGGGAAGCAGCTGCCAGTTGCTTCCAAAGGACTTCTCAGTTGCTTCCGGAGGACTTCAGGTGATGGTGGACACCAGGCTGAATAAGAGCCAGCAGTGTACTCGCACTGTGCATACAGCAAACTGCAACAGGCCACATTTGGAGGGCCGTGGACAACATATCCAAGCAAGTTTATTACCCTCGTCTGGTCAGCACTGGTGAGACCACACCTGGAATACTATGGCCAGCTGTGGGAACCCAGTTCAACAGGGACATGAAGAACAGGAGAGGGACTTGCAGCAGAGGGCTGTGAGGAAAGTTTGAGGGGATCTGGGATTGTTTTGCAAATGAGGCTAAAAAGAGAATTCATAGCAGCTTACAACGACTTAAAAGACAGCTGCAAAAATGACACAGACAACCTTCTTTTTCACACAGTCACACAAGGAGTAACACCCGTGAGTAACATTTTGTGAGGTTCAGTTTGGATATTAAGGAAGTACTTCCTCTACAGGAGAGCGTGGAACACCACTGAAACACACTGCCCAGAGTTCATGGATTCTCTGCTCTCAGAAGCTTACAGGACTTGGCTGGACTCAGCCATGGCTGATCCAATCTAGTGACAGCCTTGCATCATCGGGGATATGTACTATGTGACCTACAGAGTTTTCTTCCAAACAGTATTTAAATGTCTCACTGATTTCAGTGGGGCCAAGATGCCCCCCAGATGACATTTATGCTTAAACTATTTGAAATGAAAGAAGCATGATGTAGCCAGGTTCAAGCATGCTAATGGCTTCACTTTATTCTGAGCAGTTCTCCATCAATCCAACCCAAACTAGGAACTGCTGCGGCAATTGCCCTCTGCTATTATTAGTTGAGTTTGAAGCACTTGATAAAGCACCCTTAACTCTGCAGGGCCTAATTTTCAAGGTTTCATTATTAATTTTATACCAAAGTTCTGAAAACACAATGTACACAGAGAACACTGATAAGAGGCTGTAACCTTCAAGTTATTTCACAGCCTTTCTCAACGCAGAGCATCTGTTGTTGCTGTTTGCAATGGTGTGTGGTTCTTATGAGAGAAACCTTGCCCTTCCAGACAAAGTAACATCACTGAAGAGAAAAGGTAGAAGGAATACATGTGCTTTTAATTCCTGACAATTAAGTTTTCTTATAATTGTAGCCACTACCTATGGAAGGGGATAGCTGGCAAGTAGAATTCTGTAGTAGTGCAGAAATAGCTTTCAGGTGCAAATTCTGGACTTTTCAGACCTATGTGAAGGTCTGAAACTATCTCCATTAACAGCTGAATACATGACAGGAGGTAAGGCTATTGTACTAGGCAGCATGGAAATACTGGCTTTGCCTCCATTACCAGTGCATGTTGTTGGAAAAAAACAATACCCCCATGTTAAAATACAAGAAGAGGCAATGAGAACAGTGATGCTCTCCTGCCTCCCAGTCCTCTAAGTAATTTTATCCATATGCTTCAGCTAAAGATAGACACTCTGTTTTGTAGAAATTTACCTGAAATAATTGAAACTCGAGAAGGGCAGAAAGGAAGGAAGGAGGGAGAGTGATTCAGACAAAGCTGTGCTTGGCTGTGACTAATATCAGCTCTTGCTAAACAGCAGATTTTGTGCATAACAGGCACCAAAATCTTCAAGTTGTATCTTATAAACAACCCGATTCAGCACAGGGTATGTCCCAGTCACTGACTGACTGAGGCCCCTGTCCAAACTAAGTAACAAATTAGTTATTGACTAATTAATTTTGGTTTTGGATGAAATGTCAAGTAGCAGATACAGTTACTGTTTTTAATTATTGTTTTTAAACAAAATGAAAGTAAACTTCTAATTCTTTCCACAACTATTCAGATATGAAATTTGCTGAAGTTGGTGTAATTTTGCAAACAATTTTTACCCTGTAATCTTCTTTCCTTTTTCCCCAGCTCTAATTAGCACTGGGCCCAGATCTCAGTTTTGCTGTCATCAGTGGGACTGTTTGTGGTGTCAGGTACAACTCTGCATCAGAGACAGCTAACCTTCTGGTTCAGGCAGCACTCCCCCACTCTCAGAGAAGCCCCACGAACTGCCTGATCATCCTCTTTCGAATGGAAGAGTCAGAATCTCAAAGACATCCTATCCCACCACGGCGTGCAGAACAGGTACTTACAGCTCTGTATTGAAGTAGGAGGCGACATCAGGACCAGGCACACCTGCTACAGCAAAATTACTGCTTCCAGTGTCAACCAGAATATTTAACTGCCGAAACAGAAGAAAGGAGAGGTGGTTTTCATATTCAACTAAACAAACAAAAAAAAACCATTAAAGTTTTTTGTCTAAACTACCTTTAGTTTAAAAATGAAGATGAAAGTTGCCCTGAAAAATAAATACAAAGTGTCACTGTTAGTAAAGACATGCTGCCCTGGCCCCTCCAGAACAGCTAAGTATAACAAAATGCTTTAAAATAGTCACAGTCAGGGAAGGGGGAATACCCGCCAAGCCCGTATTCGCAGAGCAGATGAATTCATGACCATCTCAAATTTCTTTTTGGCCCAATCCATGTCTCAGAAACCTGCCTTGTCTGGGACACATTCTGCTTTGTGTCCTCTTTAAAGCACTGCTTGCCTTAGGGATGGTGAAGTTTCTAGGTAGAGGGCTGAGTGCCAGTCTGAGCAGAAACAAGCAGAAACATGAAGCTTGGAAAGCATCAGAAGAAGACATAACTCCTTCCAAGCAGTGGCAACCTACCACAGTCTTCACCGCCTGGGAACAGGAGGATGGCAGATTTATAAACGCAGTGAAAAGCATTGACAGAAAGGCAGCCTAAGAGTGGGCCACTTGTTCAATTAATTGGGAGGACGACTTAGGCTAAAAATTGCCTAACAAAACCACATAGAAAAAAATGAGACTCTCCGTTTCCCCATTCGACTCAGGTGACCAGTCTGGTTCACCACAGCTGTATGAACGCTTGTGCTAGCACAAAGCAGAAGGTCACAGCATTGGAATGAGCTGATATGCAGGATCACCTTTTTCAGTGACCCTGAAACTACAGCTTGGGGGTGTCATTAAATGATAATTTAAGTCAGTCAGAGACTGTACTGCTACTAAAGTGGTGGTCATGCTTTTTCCCTGCTCTTGGCTGGAGGTTTCCCATTGCTTCTTGGCACAAGTGCTAGTACCCATGGGCTGTGCTGCAAATCAGATCAGGTTCCTCACCTACAACTGCAAAAAAAAATTAGTAATCTGTCACATCAGACAGCTACTTGAAAAGAGATGGTAGGAACAGATACTAGAAGAGGGTGCTTGCCTCCTTTGGTGACAGTGTGGTCTCAGATTGGCCCAAAACGATGGTGAAATTATGTTCTAGTCGATAGGGTACACCTGCTTCCTAGACAAATGTTACGGAATTAAGAATTTTCCAGTAGGAGGGAGTAAGACATCAGAACTGGTTTGTCTGTGGCATGAATTCAGCTTGCACCCACCACTTCGGTAGCCCTTGTCAATTCTTAAGACTTGAGGTAGCTACAGATTGAGCACTGAAAGTGGATGTGGGAAGGGTAAGAGAGAAAAGTAGGGGCAATGAGCTTAAAGAAGGCAAACAAAGGGGGCAGGAAACCTGCGTGGATAAGCAGGGAGCTCCTGGTGAAGCTCAGGCAGAAGAAGGACGTTTACAGCATGTGGAGAAAGGGACAGGCCACTTGGGAGGAATATAGGAACATTGTCAGAGCATGCAGAGATGCGACAAGGAAGGCCAAGGCCCACTTGGAATTAAACCTGGCAAGGGATGTCAAGGACAACAAGAAGGGCTTCTTCAAATACATCAGTAGAAAAAGGAAGACTGGGGAAAATGTCGGCCCACTGTTGAATGAGGTGAGTGCCCTGGTGACAAATGATATGGAGAAGGCAGAGTTGCTGAATACCTTTTTTGCTTCAGTATTTACTGCTAAGATCAGCCCTCGGGAATCTCAGGCCCTGGAGACAAGAGAGGAAGTTCGGAGAAAGGAGGTCTTTCTCTTGGTTGAAGAAGATCGGGTCAGAGATCAGCTAAGCAAACTTGACGTCCACAAATCCACGGGCCCCGATGGAATGCACCCATGGATGCTGAGGGAGCTGGCCGATGTTATTGCTA
>VXAL01002022.1:264917-284592 GCA_013399475.1 Chauna torquata | reverse complement strand
GTACAAGGACAGGCTGAAAGAGCTGGGCCTGTTTAGCCTGGAAAAGAGAAGACTGAGGGGAGACCTCATTAATGTATATAAACATCTGAGGGGAGGGTGTCGAGAGGATGGAGCCGGTCTCTTCTCAGTTGTGCCCAGTGACAGGACAAGAGGCAATGGGCACAAACTGAAACACAGGAGGTTCCGGCTCAACATGAGGGGGCACTTCTTTACTGTGAGGGTGACAGAGCACTGGAACAGGTTGCCCAGAGAGGTTGTGGAGTCTCCTTCTCTGGAGATATTCAAAGCCCGCGTGGATGCCATCCTGCGCAACGTGCTCTAGGTGATCCTGCTCGGCAGGGGGGTTGCACTAGATGATCTTCAGAGGTCCCTTCCAACCCTGCCCATTCTGTGATTCTGTGATTCTGTAATGTTTACAAAGGAAGTGGAGAAACAGGACTGAGTTCAGAAAGGAGCGTAAAGACAAAGGAGGATGAAGCACTTGGAGAAGATATGTTGAGTTCTTCTTTAATAGATTTTAGACCGAGCATAGACAAAAAAAGTGTGAGCTGATGTTTAAAAACATTTGTGGTTTGCACATGGAGGGGGAGGAAGGAGAAGGTTGCCCCTGTTTTACCTAGTAAATATAATATGGGACTGAGGAGGTCTGAAAAAAACCACAAACATAAAACCAACTAGTAATCTGTGGGTCTCTCTTTTGAACTGCATGCACTCTGTCATTGGTATTCCCAGTCCTAATCATGCAAAAATTTTAAGACTAAGCACAAAACCACAACCTTAGTCAAGTTATTTACCTGCCTCACTGCATCTCAGATTTTAGATTAAGTGGAGGCAATACATTACAATTTATTTTGCAACCACACAAGCTAGACAGACTTTTAAAAACAAAAGGACATATCCAAGTTCACCTGGCTCCAGGAGCTGAGGCTCTAAAGGAAAATAAGAACCTCTGAGGCATGACTTGCAATAAAATCCGAAGTTTCGTTCATACTTTGTTTCAGTGAGATTAAAATCTAACATTCTGTCAACTAGCTAACAAACCAAAAATTATGGTTTTTTTCTTTCCTCTCTGGGATAGAAATTGTATTAAAAATAAACAACAAAGAGCAGCTACAATGTGTGCATCTATCAAGACCAACAAAAGTTGCCTCCGAGGGGTGCTGCAGGGCTTAAATTAATTAGCATTTCCAAGGCAGTCTGTGATGTTTGAGTAATAGGCGCTACACATTAGCTGCATAAGTATATGTAGGTGTTGCCCTAGCTTCAGTAATATGCATGACACTGTACATGGAGGAGGACTGGGAAAAAATGAAACAAAACAAAAGCCCAATCACTAACTATGACATATATGAAAGATATTTTACCCCCACACCTTGAATAAAATGTTACCATCACAGAATTCATAAATTACTGAAGAAAAGGGCAAGTTTACTGCCCACAGGACAGAGCAAATCAACATTTCCAAAAGAAAACTGATATCACCCACAAAAAAAAAAAAAAGAGAAAACACAAAGACAGCTAACCATGCAGGTCCCAGCCCACTCAGACGTGGCTATACTCACACGACAAATAGCTATTGAGGCTGACATTCCCAATCTGCATGTTTGCGCATAATGAGACACAGGCGGCCAGGGCAGACACAGATTTATTGTGGCCCTCACAATAACGCCAGTGATTAGCAGATCATTTTGGGGTGGGTATAACTGACCAAGCGCTCTTTCTCTCCTCGCTGCTCTTTGGGTCTGAATTTTTTTCAGTGCCTCCAAGTCTCATTAAGAGCTACTTTCATGTTGTCACTGCTGGAGCCTACTTTATTCTGTGCCAATTCTCTGCCAGTTTAACAGGGCTGCTAGGCAGCTTCCAGACCCGCTCTGGTGAGTCACGGATGGCAGTCGGAGGCCTTGCGGTCCAAGGCTGCCTGCCCTGCCCCATCTCCAGAAGTCAGCCCTGCCAACCCCCCAGGAGATGGAGGTGAACTATCAGTGTGCTCGCTCCCCAGCCGCTGCACTTCACTGCCCTGCTTGCTAACAAAACCTGAACTCAGTGGCACCTCAACTCGTTGAGCTGGAAAGCGGTCACACTTCTCCGTACCTTCACCTTTCTGCAGCAGGGACAGAAGGCACTGATGCCGAGAGCGCCAGCAGTGGTGGCAGCGTCTTAGTTAATGCCCTCCTAGCAAAGCAGCAGGGATCAGAGCTCTCTTTGGCCAGCAAAGCAGGCCCACTGGATTTATGACAGCCACCTCGAAAGAATCACGTCCTGTCACCCAGAGCTGATTATTTAGCGATTGACGTGTTTTGTCTGAAAGTGTCAGATGAAGTGAGATTTTGTGAAAGCCAGGATCAGAGGCATGGCTGAACGAGGCTATGAAGGAGAAATGAGCCAAAGGCTGATGACTGATCATGTGTCTGGCATTAAAAACAACTGAAGATTCCTTTCCTTTCACTTTCTGAGGAACAAAAGGAAAGCCTACAGTTTTTTGTTTTCTTTTCTTTTCTTTTTTTTTGTCATTCCCAAGATCGGTTTCATATACAGCTACATTTGCTATACAGCTACATTTGCTATACAGCAAATGTAAAAGCCCTTTCTCCCCACAAAGGTCATGTTTATGACAGCTGTGGGACGTGAAATCTGTACCTCGCTCCGTACCTGGAGATTATTTTGCTGGATGCATTTCATGAACAGAAATAGTATGATTATTAATAAGAGGTTCATAAAGATGCCTGGGTACAGAGTGAGCAAGTCTCTGCCATTACAAACTTACAGAGGAAATCTGGCACCCTACCTATATGCCATTAAGTTGTGCTCAAATCAAAAACTGTTTACTAAAAGTCATGAATATTGAAATGCATCAACAGGGAGGCAGAAGTCTCCTTAGACCATGCATCTTATATATTGTTTTCTACTCTAAATGGGTGGAGATACTAAAAAAAAAAACGGTGATAATGATTCATTTCAACTGGAAGTCAAATACATTGTCAATACTACAAGGATCCCTCAAACTTTCCAGTGCTTGATTTAGCACCAGCATCAAATAGCACTTAGTGTACACTCTCCTGCTTCAATAATTTAACTTATTACTATGTCTTTAATTTTTTTAAGCTTTCCACTGCTGAATATTGTTGCATTTTGATATCAGAAAAAGAATGTCTATTGATCTGTCATCTTTTTTCATTCAGCAAAGCTTCGTCTATCTGTGGTTCAAGTACCTGCCCTGTCTTTTACCACAAGTGGTGTCAATACGTCATCAACACTAGGCATTATCTATGCCTAATTTAACTGCAGCAGTGAGCAGTAATGCACAGTTTGCAAAATGCACCGTGCATTCAGAAAGTGACTTCCTTATTGTCTAGCAGGGACAAACCTTGCCTCTGTTCTGACCTACACCATACACAAGACTTAGTGAAGTTTCTCTTTCCTGTTTTAGTTTGAGGTCAGAACTTTTTTTGTAATGTCTAGAAAAACATACAAAACCAATCCCACAGGCTACAAGTGCATAATGCATTTCTTTGACACAGCTCTCTGCATGGTTTAGCATACACAGCCTTTGCCAGGTGTGGAATCCCAGGGCTTGCATGCAACCCTGTTGGACTGTTGTTTTTGACGTGATTCCCTGGGTAACCCACACTGAAACAGTGATAACCTTCATCCCCATTAAAAGACTGGCCCATGGAAAAATCCACTGTAGTCTTTCAAGTTTACAGGCCTGATTCTTTTATGTCAAGCAAAGAAGATTCATCACTGGACAGAAGAAACCAGACTGCAAAAATGCATTTGGCTCTTCATCCCTTCTCCAGCTGAAGCATAGGGGAAAAAAGAACAGAATAAGATCTGCACAATGAGAGCTGTAAATGTAATAACCAATCTCATGCAGCCTTATGTTTACTCTGAGGCTCTGTCAAAATTTTAATGTTAGGCAATTGATAGTTTCCATCGCGTAAACCAGCAGGTCCAGTGAAGCTGGATCCGTAAGAGATCACAATGAAAACTACAAATGATCATGCCTCCCTCGGGATTTTAACTTGACCTAAGGCCCCACTTTCTATTCTCTTCTCTCCCTTCCCCAGTAAAGAGAGACCATTCCACACTAGTAACATTCACACGCCGTTCAAAATCTTGTTCTGCTGTGCTTTCATGATGATTTCTCCCACGCACATGCTTAAAATAGGGCTTATAGTCCTACTCTGTTTGATGGAGTATGCCACACAGTGAACCATCACAAAGTAAAAATTTTTTTTGTCCACATATAGAGACTATAAATAGGAACCGACCCATTACTGGCTCGAGCTGTTGCCACACATCATGAGGTACTGGTGGCTGAGTACAAGTCCACCCCATCTAAAAACTCAGGAACTTGTAGCATCTCCTAACTCCCTCTCTTTCCTATTTTGTCCCACACATATTAGACCCTATAGAAAATAGTTTGATAGACAGTGCTTAAAAAGAGGTACAAAGAAGTGCTACACTTCTTGATAGGGATTAGCAGCTAGAAATCATTGGGGTAACAGCTCTTCTTTTTTAAGCTGGTTAATAGATAGGAAAATTAGTTGCCAATTTAAATACTGCCTCATTTAACACAACGATTCCTAATTACATTATCAGCCCATCTGGCAAGAATTGCTTACAGCCATCATGCAAAACAGAAAACACTCTAGCAACTATATGCTGTGTTTGCCCACAGTTATTATGTGTTATTATTGGCACAGACTGTCAGTCAGGTTATTTCAGCAATTTGTTTCTACAAATTAATAATGTTACAATATACAGCGGCTTTTTAAGCACAGAGTTACTGTATGCTATTTTCAGTGTTATCTGGAATTAGCATTTACAGCCTACTTTCTAGTAAAAAAATTAGAAGACCAAGGTTTAATGCAGATTCTTCATCTCTTCTTTTTAAGATACAGAAATAAAACCTAATTAAAACATGAATTAGAGGAATCTTTGGAAGCGTGTCTAGATGTAGGGGCCTGCAAAGTTGCACATAAACTGAAAAAGCCTCCATGATGAAAACACTTCTGCTTGTAGAATGATGTATATTTTGCTGGAAAGGCAAGTCTGAAACAAAAAAAGGTAAGTTTGTCAGTCCATACAAAAGACTGGCACACTGCCACTGAACACTGGAGCAGGGACAGAGTTCTCCAATTTTTCATTGCTCATTAGCAGTCCCTGGACTAGAGGAGCCCCGTCCTTGTTGGCCTGCAGCACTTCACAGAATCACAGGATGGCTGAGGTGGGAAGGGACCTCTGGAGGTCACCTGGTCCAACCCCCTGCTCAAGCCACCCAAAGCAGGTTGCCCAGGACCATGTCCAGATGGCTTCTGAAGATCTGCAAGGAGGGAGACTCCACAGCCTCTCTGGGCAACCTGTGCCAGTGCTCCGCCACCCGCACAGCACAGAAGTGCGTCCTGGTGTTCATCCGGAGCCTCCTGTGTTCCAGTTTGCGCCCAGTGCCTCTTGTCCTGGCACTGGGCACCACTGAGAAGAGCCTGGCGCCGTCCTCTTTGCACCCTCCTTTCAAGTATTTACAGAGTGTAAATATGGGTAGGCCCCCCTGAGCCTCCTCTTCTCCAGGCTGAACAGTCCCAGCTCTCTCAGAATGTCTTCACAGGAGAGGTGCTCCTGTCCCTTCCTCACCTTGGTGGCCCTCCACTGGGCTCTCTCCGGTATGTCCATGACTTTCCTGTACCAGGGAGTCCAGAACTGGACCGAGCACTCCAGGTGTGGCCTCACCAGTGCTGAGCAGAGTAATCCAGAAAACAACTCTGCTGTTTGACTGACAGCATGGCCACTGGTGACGTTGCAGAAACACCCCACCCAGATCCAAACAACTCTCTACGTCTTGGACTGTATCACACTTCACCTCTGAGGAGGAGGAAGAAGTGGGAGGCCCACACGTTACACTGGATCCAGGAGGAGAATTTCCGTGTGGTGCTTTGAGGGAGGTAACCTCACAGGAGACAACAGACAAATTCTTTGCTACTAACCCCCTAGAAATCCTCCTGTAGTCATAAGAAAGGTTTAACTATGCAGCTGAGGTAAGAGAGGCAGTGCAAATAAGGAAAATGGAACAGAGATTAATGATTTTCTAATGCAGTTTGTTAAGCAGGTGGTGCCCACGTTTCACTGCAACGTCACACTTCGGACACGGCAAGGTGATCTATAGCAGCATAAAAACTTGGCCAAACCAGAAAGTCAAGCATATTACTAAAGATTATTCCTGCTCTGGCAAATGCAGAAGTTTACCAGAGAAAGTATGGTATATTTTGTAGGTTATGGAGTAAGCTGGAGAACAAATTGTAAATGGAGGCTCTTCAGGGCTGCACTAGGTCGAGCCACCAGAGCTCATTCGGCATTTGCTGTCATTCCCCTCACCACGTATCCAGTTGGTGTCAGGACCTGGGATTTGGTCCCATATTTATACTACCTTTACCTTCATTCTCCTCCCGCCAGCCCCCTAAAACACTCATCTGTTACTGGGCACTGTCACACCTGCATTGGGCCAGCATAAGACAGAGAGTCTCCTGCCCTAAGTCTTTTCATGGTCTGAACTGCTGGACTGGGAAGAATACTTTTTTTTTTCTCTGAAAAGCAATAATCTCTTTCTTTGCCAGAAGATGAAAAGTACTATCAGGATTAGCCAGTCTTTCCCTGCTTAGGAGCACTGTGTGCTTCTGTAGTTGAGATTTGTATTAAAAACACAAATGCTAAAGATGACTGATTGCTCTGAAGTATAAACTTGCTAAACTAAATTGTAGTTGAAATATGAGCATCTGACTCTGGGACTGATGAATAGTCATTCTGAAGAGAAATATTACAGGAAGTGTTTTATATATATTATCTTTTCGACAATAAGGGAAGGCCATTATGGTTTAAAGACAAAAAAAAAAAAAAGTCAGCCAATCAATCCTGGTAACAAAGGAAAATATCTATTCTTCATTTCTGCACTCTCCTTTCCACCAGTTCCTTCAGTTTGCTAAACATTAACATTCTTTCTGCACATGCTGTCTCATGTGGTATCTTATTTTTCAAGCTGAAATTTATTTGCTGTGTCTAGATTTATCATACAACACATCCATCCTATTCATGCTATATGAACATGCTTTGCTGTTGAACATGAGCTATTACTTGTTTATCTTAGAGCTGTGTGAATCGTAGCAATTTTGTCTCACTGCCTTTTCATAAAAGATTAACCTTTTTTTTCTCTTTTTTCCAGATATAAGTCCCTCTCCCATATCACTGACTTGGACACCCAATAGCTGACAAAAAATATGTGTGTGTGAAGCAACCCCCTTGGTCACCCTAAACAGCTACACTTCAGCTGAAGTCACGCCCTGTTCTAGGCATTGTGTTTCAAGGAAAATCTGGACTAGTTAAAAGAAAGTTCATTAACGACAATCATCTAGTGGTCTAGGAAAATCTGTAAGTAAACACTGGTAGGCTTGGACTGGTTTGCAAGACTGTGGAAAATTGTGATTGTCTTTTAACAGACGTATGGTTGCACGTGAGCTGATGGTATCTTCACTAGCCTTTCCCATTGTAGCCAGCAATGCATGAACTTCTACTTCTAACGTGAAGTAGAAGACAATTAGTTCTTACTAAGAGCAGTAAGGCACAGGTGTCCTCACAAATTTCCGTGAAGGAAAAAATATATTTTTTCTCAATTTATACTAAGCATGTTTGTGAATTCAAAGATTACTATGTGCTTAGATAAATACAAGATCAAAAAGAAAAACCACACAAACACATCCTGAACTTTAAAAATGAAAGCAGAAAACATCAAGCATTTACACGTAAGTATGCACAAAGCCCTGATTAACCATAAGCAAGTTTCCACCTGTTAGTAGGTGTACAGGTATTAAATCCATCAATTTACCACTAATTACAGTACAGCATTGAGAGACAAGAGAGATTGCAGGCTGAATACCACTGGGACCAACTCTCCCATCAAACTGCAAGGCTCGCTAGGAATCCCAGTGCCCACTCAGCCTTGGTTTAGAGAGACGGACTACATCTAAGCTCTGTGCCACATCTGAATTAGTGAGCGTCTCATCTAAAGCTCACTCCTCCATCCCCAGTGAACACAGTGGTCAAGGTGTTGGAGAGATAGCTAATAATTCAATAATCCAACAGCTAAAAAGAAAGAGTAGAAACACCTGAAGCATGTCTCTACCACCAGCCTGACTCTTGGAGACATGCTTGTGAATGCCATGACAGATTTCACATTCACCCTCTGAACCTGGACCTCATTCTTGCTTTGAAAACACCGAACATAGCCAAGGTAAAGCAGACCTGCTGGGCACTGCTGGGCAGGATTTTGAGCTCCTTGGAGCAATGACCAACCACATGAGGTAGCTACTAGTTCACGGAGCTGTGGGCGTTGTACGAGGACCTGGGGAAAAGGCTCCCTAGTAAACAGCAGAGCGGTGGAGATGGGGGAAGGACTGCACAGCTGTGTTTCACAATACAGGCACACCCGCCAGCCATAAAGGGTTTCACTGTCCTCAGCCAGCTCCTCCTCAGTAAGCCTCTACGCACTCATACCCTTACCACACTTCATTCCTGAAGTAAAAGAAAACACTGTTGAATTGTTTCAGTTGACCTGAAGCTAAACTTTCTCTGTAAAACAGACAACCACCTCACTGGAAAACAAAACAAAACAAAACAAAACAAAACAAAAAAACCATCCACCTCAAGTGTCTTAGGTTAAGCGTCTGCTATGTCTGTTCTGTTCACCAGTATTTCTTAGGGCACGATACTTCTAAAAAACACAGTTCTGTGTTAAACAATTTCAGGTTTTTTTTTTAGGAAAAAACAGGGGAAAGGGGCTCATTATACTAATATAACACCTTACAGAATATGATATCCAAGGAAAGTTTTTTGCTTTTTTTTTTAAAGGAAATGAAATCAGTAAACCTATGTAGTGAGTTATTATAGTTAGAAGCTGCATACAGTTTAGAATTTCAATTTTCTGAGGCTTCTGCTGTTCAAAATTAGCTTCCAATTTATTTTGTCAGTTCACCCTTTTTTTTATTTCTATTGTTCATTAGAATCACAGAAACTGTTGTCTGAAAAACACTTTGCATTTGTAGTTCTTTTTCTCTACCTAGCTTCAGAAGTCCTACACTGTAAAAAAAAATTTAAAAAAATTTGAAATTAAAAAAAAAAAAACCTCCAACTGCAGTATCTGTAAGATTGAAAGAGTTTTAAACATTTATGCAGAGCCAAGCCACACCAAGGAAACTGAAGAAGGCTTGACGGAACTAATCTTCTGACCTTACTCATGTCATACAAGCTTCTACACCATGAGTCACTGTCCATGCCAGCTGGAAATAATATAATTAATCAAAGGCCACATTTCAAACTTCAACACAGCTTATGAAATCCATTCCTAACACTACAGTGAGTGTAGGCTAGGAGGTATCTCTATCCTCACAAGTGCTGCTGTACTTTTTTAAGTCTCCCTTTTGTCAAAGACACCACGATACCCTAACCTTTCAGTAGCAGGCAGGGCTGGCAGAAGCCTCTCAGGAGAGCCTCAGTGTCACTCCTGTACTTCTACATCCACTTAAAGGTCTGCCTCATACCAAAGATCTGAACTTCAATCTCAAATTTAAATAAAGCCCTGGCTTTCATATTGCACCAGAGATGTGAAACTAAGTGCCAAAGCTGCTTCCACAATATTTAAGAAGTTTTTGAAGGCAAAGATTAACTTTGAAAAGGCTACATTTTGGAGACAGGTAGGGAGAAAAAGACATTTGCAGGATAGCAGTGAGAAAAATTGGTGTTTTAAGAATGCTGCACACTTGGCCTGATCTCAAATGCCAAGCCCTTTTCCCTCTCCTCCCCGTCAGCTCACACCTGTAGCTACACGACTGTCTTCAGGTTTTTCCCTCTCTGTCAAGATGTTAGTTTTGGAGACAGGTGTTTGTTAGCGAAGGTTTTTCAAAGCCTGGAGAGCTGCAAGAAGGAAAGGTGAAGGAAGGACAATCCTGACACATCAGGCTGAGCTGCTCTCCCTGAGCAGGCTGTCTTCATCCAGGTGCCATTCCCTGTTCTGTACTGTATGGCCGCTCATTGTAACGTCCTTCCAGCTGCACCTAATGACTGGCTTCAGGAAGGTCTCGCTCATATTTTTTAGTGCTCTTCTTAGAACAGGACAATGAATGCTTATACAGTATTTTCCATCCATTCCCCTAAAACACCATACCAAAACCAAAGTGGATATGCATAATTTTTCTTGGATTTTCTCGATCTGTACACCACAATGGTGAAACAAACCTTCGCAAAACATGAAAGCCAATGGAAATGACTACATGAGAATGCCCACCTCACTGTTGAAGTGGAGTTGGTGGTTGTGAAAGCAGCCTCTCCCTTGCAGAGGCCAGAAAACCACGGACTAGCCCACGGTCATACACCAGCACTCCTGGATTAGCCAGGATTGTTGGAAACAGGGAGGTAAATACATTAGCACCCTCCTTGGAAAACCAACTATGCAGCTCCCTGTATTTCAGGTCATGACCTCTGCTATAAAAATGCCACAACTTGTTCTTCAGGACAGGACTTGCAGCACTGTTAGATTTTGTTTAACATAAGATAGCTTTGACGGTATTTCATATGGCCATATAGAGGTGTTTCTACCTTGGGAGTGCAAGACACTGGTCCTTGCATTTACACATCCTCTAACCCCCTTGAACTACCTCTTCGCCACACGCCAGAGCAGCTCCAACCTCCGTTCCTCCCTTTCTGCCCCAAAACAGCCACCATCACATACTTTCGCACACTTACTGGGTTGCTCCCACATGGATGGCAAGGGGCAGGACTGGATCAGCTGCTGCAGGCAAAAGCAGGAAGGGAGGGAAGAGATCAGAAAAAAAAACACTAGGTCCAGCTATGTCAAGCACAAGGACTGTAATTTGGCTGTTCAGATTGTATTCACTGCTAGAAACACTGTGCCACATCTCTGAGGAAAGGTTTTGGGTCAAACAGCTGCCTGCTGCTCTGTGCCATCTTGAGTGGCCATGGGAATATACACAGGCAGCCCCAGGTCTCCAAGCACAAACAAGGCGATGCAACCCAGTGTTTTTACTTCCCTGGTAATTAATACAGGGAATGCAACAGACGGAGGGCTTCTGCTCCCCATTCCACCTGACCTATTTGGGGTATTACCAAGGAGTAGAATTTGATTGTCACCATGGGCGTTTCTTGGAATCATACAGTGGAGTTCAAAGGCATACAGAG
Source organism: Chauna torquata (assembly GCA_013399475.1). NCBI lineage: Eukaryota > Metazoa > Chordata > Aves > Anseriformes > Anhimidae > Chauna > Chauna torquata. The sequence goes on along the minus strand of VXAL01002022.1, from coordinate 273,354 downwards.
AAAGCAGCTTTCCAATCCATAACACCAGAAAGGGCTATTTGACTGGGGAAAAAAAAACCCAAACAAACAAAAAAGCTTCTAAGCCATGTCACAATAATGTGTTTGATTTATTAAAAGTAAGTACAATCTTTTTTATTCATATTTATTCTACATTTTTACTTAAAAATTTGGCACGGCAATTTAAAAGGCAGATTTGATTTTCAAGTGAAATAAAATATGATTTTTTATTAAAAAAAAAAAAAAGGCAGTGGTACTCCCCCTGCTCTTGGACTCATTTATTTCTCTCTCTCCTTCTCAAACATGCACACTTTACTGTCTTTACCCTGGCTAATACTGTGGAGGCAGCAGCTCTGGGAAATGTACTAGCTTCGCCTGTGGCTCATACATCATTACAATTGTTAACTAAGTTCCACTATAAAAATCTTTATTACACAGGAGAACACAGAGGCGTGCAGGAACACAGCTTTATTTTCAGATACCAGGTTGAGTTTGTAGGGCAGGAAGTTAAAAGGCCTTTTTATTCTCTCGGGTTTACAAAGGCTGCTTCATACAGAGGAGAGGCTTCTGCTACCTTTCCCTCCAAATATCAATCTGTATGTAGGAGTAAACTATCTTCCGCTTCAGCCAGGAGCTAAAATCTACTGTGTGATGATGGTATCTCAGGATCTACAGCAGCCCAGGGCTCCAACATTTCACGTACTATCAGGAAGGACTTTCCTAAAGTCTTGCAGCATGCAGTCACACTGCTGCCTATGCTCATGGTGCTCAGGCTGGTGGAGCTGTAAAAGTCTGGCTATTTGCAAAGGCAAATGCTGCAGGGCACACCTGCCATGAAGAGTTTCCAAACCTGAATAAAAATGCGTAGATACTACCACTGATATTTGGTCACTTGCCAAGACAAGGCTAACCTGAACAATAAGCCCCACGCTGGTGAAAGTTAACTGTAGCTGGAACATGTAGCATACTCCAGCATTTATGTCTACAGCTGCTGAGAAATTTTCTGGTTTTTTTTTCCATACGTTATTTATTTCGGCAGTCCAAATGCAAAAATCTGGCACTTTGGATCTTGTGAAATGTTTGTGTTATTCCCTGAAGGACTTCGCATCCACGAAGTAATGAGAAGATTATTCTGTGACAGATAAACTGAACCAGTGTGACTGCATCAGATGTTATCTTGCTACAGCATTTCTCAGACTTTTTGAAAGTGTAACCACCTTTGGACTCCTCTGTCTTGTTTGCAACCTGGGAGTCACAGAGAAGAAAAACAAATGAAATAACAAACAAAAATCTCTTTAGTCACAGGAAAATATGAGCAGGACTGATGAATTAGTTTCTGACATGCCTTACACTTCCCTTTAACCTGTGGTAGACATCTACCAGACAGCACAGTGAAGGAATACACAGGGCTTTCCATACCATGCTTAAGCAGCACGGTAACACTGCCCTGAAGGCCTTCCAAATTGGTACAGTGTGCTCTGTCTTGCAAAGACGTTACAGCTATCAATTTCTTATGCTGCAAACACTGACAGCCAAAGTTTCTGTATCAACAGGTTGATCATAGTGGAATTTTAGAAGTTATGTTTCTAATTAACTAGAAAAAAAATAGAGGAAAAAAACCCCTCCCTCAAGCTTTCCCAGTCAAAGTTGCAATTTGGAAAAATAGATCTGCAGTTGAAGCATACATTTTCTTCCCTAATACCACATAAAATGTCTTTTTTGCTGGGGCGAGGGTGGGCAGGACCCACCCTTCCATATGACAGCTTTGTAGGTAACCCTTTTGTTTCTATAAAAGCCCCAGATGGCTGATCTTCTCTGGCATGAAAACTCCTATGGCAGCAAAGCGAGAGATTGGAAGAGCTTGGGCCGGGGAGAAAACCGTCACACCAGGCCTCACTGCTGCGGCAGGCTCCGAGGCGCTGGCCTCCAGGCCGCTCGCGCACGCAGATCCACAAACAAATATCAGAGGGAATTACCTGAGAGAGAGCTGCCAAAATGCTCCGATTACTTTTTCCCTGTCAAATGGCAGGAGCTAGCCTTTAATGAGAGAAGGCTTAAGCTCCGGCCCTTGAGTGCAAAGGTTACTCTTAGCTCCTGAGTTGTCTTCTTTCGTTAAAAAAAAAAAGAATCGTAATGGGAAAAAGCAGTGCTAGCAAGCAATTTTAGATCCCTAGGAATTGATCCATGTCTTTAAATAGGAGCTTCCCAAGTGTCACTGCAGCATTAATACCTTTCCTCTTTTAAATTAAAACTGGACTAGCAATGACTTTGAGACAAACATTTTCCCTAAACACATGCAGACTAGCTTAACAGCAGTTTTTGCTAGTAAGTACAAAAATAAACCAACCATATAGCTAAATAAAACCAACTAATTTTAGCACACACAAGCTGAGCAAAGATGACAAAAATCTGCAAATAATTTACTTTTCACGATTTAAAATTATTAGTAAGCAGTGGTGACTGGAAAAAGGATTGTAGAGTGCAATTACTGTCTTAACAGATACTCTTCAAAAGAGCCTTTTAATTATGACACATTAATCATATCCCATGAATTCTAATTTTTACTTGTATAAGATTTTTTCCAGCTCACTTATTTTCCTCAAATTCCCTCTCCACCATACTCCACCATATCTATTTGAGGAAGACTCTCACAAAATAGAAACCAAGATCCAGAACATCTGTCCCCCTCTGTAGCCCCATAAAGTAGTAGTAGCGAGAGGTCCTGCTGGCCAAATTTTCCACCCACAAGTGACTGTGATGTAGATATACGCAGAGAAAAGGAGACGGATATTCAGCTAACGCCATATTTTAAAAATAAGGGAGTTCATGTGCAAAATGTTGCAAATAAAATCTATTTTAGTCCTGGATTATTTAAGTGGTTTGAAGGACACTGAGCTAACGTACAAATTGAAATGGAAAACTCTTTTAACAGCTGCCTGGTATCTGTTGAACTTGTACACCATTTGCTTTACAAGCTTAGATTTACGTAGCAAAACGAGGCTGAAAAGCAGCAAGAAGTATGACATTCCCATCAATGGCAGGAAAAAACATTTCCTTTTTCTGGGGCAGCTGAATACCACCTCCTTTGCTTTGAAGACCTGATCTCAAGTCCTAATCTGGACAGAAATAGGAGCAACAAGTTCTTTCATTTATTTACATAAATTATGATTAAATCTGTATTTTACAGCAAGTAAGAAAAGGGAGATAGGTATGTTCGATTCATACTGGAGATGCACATGTGCAGGGCTATATAACTGTCTCAGCTTCCTTTTTCAAACATAGTTATACTTGACAATGACCAGATAACATTTCAGGTCACTCACTTCACCTACAGTAAGTGAGAAATTTTCAAAGATAATAAAACGTGGAGATAAAATGTAATAGCTAACATGTCCGCATGGACTCAAAGTCACAAGTGCCCTTCACAAAAATAAAGACCACTGCAAAATGTAGTCATTTTTAAATTGGTCTTGCCAAAGACTATCCCTAGAGCTCACTGACCTCCGATTGGAGCTTAAAAAAAAAAAAAAAAAATTCTTTCCGTAACAGTCCCAGACATATGGGAATTCCACACGGGCTTTCTTTTGTTCACTGGCTCGCTTTCATCTCTCTCCCACCCCAAATCCCAACTGATTCACTCCTTCTTAATAGGCAACATTGTTATTTGCTCACCCTCTTGTTTACTCTTTCCAATTTAACTGATGCTTTTGCCTTGGTAGGAGATGAAACGCATGGAGCAGTAAAAAGCATGAACCTGCCATCCCCTGCCACCTCCCGTCTTCACAACAGACTTTCTGCCATGACCCACCTGGAACCATAGACATGATTCCTACGCCCAGGGACCGTGGATAACAGAGCTTCCAGCATTGCTCTGAAGGAAAGCGGGTGCCTTTAAAGGGGCAATCCTGGGAGAAGCTACTGGGGCTCTAGTCCAGCCTACTTGTGCTGGGAGAGGGGCACATCCTGAAGAACAACCATGATGAGCCTCCTCCATCCAGTGCCACTGCACATAGACATCACAGGCATTACAACCCTCTTAAAAACACACCAAGGCAAAGCCTTGCTACAAAACACTAACTGTGCTATACTCTACTTAGGGCAACTGCATTGTAATTAACTCATGGTTTGGGCTATTTTTATACTACTGGCTCCACTACTTCAATGCAGTCCATTTGCAAGGGCTGATTTTGTATGAAGGGGGTGCCAGAATGCTGATTTGTAAAGGCAAGGCCACTTTTTTCAACCCAAACCTGGTATGTTTGTTTACTTTGTCTTTGGCCAAAAATACGTTATGCCCCACCACATTACATCACAGTATTAGTCCTGTCTCCTAGAACTTTCAGGTCTTTGTCCTTTTTATTTTGCTGGGACCCAACAGCAACAACAAAAAGTCTACCCAACTCATCATGTAACAACAGTGATATTCTGCATTTCCATAGTACTTCCATTAGAGGGAACTGGAGGGATTTTGATGCTGACACCTCTGAGAACTCCAATATGCCACAGTATTTGTCTTTGCTCCTCAAGCCTTCCTTTTTTCAGCTTCCATAAAAAGCTCAAAAATAAATACAAAAGACCCATGTAACTATTTAAAAAAAAAAAAAGGAAAAAAAAGAGAGAGACTTGAGTTGGAGCTTGCCTTCTGGTATTTGAACCTGGAACATTTTCAAAACAACTCCTTGTATCTAGAAAGAGGGTAAGCTCCCTTTAAACAAAATTAAGACAATGGAACTTAGCTTCTCAAGGAACGACACAGCTCCAGAAATCAGGCCTTTATCACCTAATATAGTAAGACTAGTGAAGTGATGAAATTACAAGAGCAGTTGAATTTTTCCTCATAGTATTCATTCCTTACAACTCTCATGAAGTAAGAGCTATCAACAATTAAGGAAGAATGGCTGCATGTTCAGAAATTGCTAATGTGTTATGTTCATCACCTTCAAAACATAAGGCTATAAATTATAAGAGTCTGTGACACACTTAAGGTGTTTAATACATATCCTTCTTTTCCGTAATAGCTGGAATAAATTGAAGGAAAGATAACCTCTCACCAATTATATGGAAATTGGGGTTTGTGTTTTGCAGCAAATGCCATTAGACCCAACACCCATATTAACCTGCAAACTTCAGAGCAAGTTTATAGGACAGGTTTTTGCTCACCCCCTGCACAGAACAAACTGCCATTAGGAAGAACAATAAACAAAGCCTCTTCATGCATAGAATGAAAAATTGAAATTTCAGAAAGGGCCTGTGTATTCAGAGCATGTATCAGATCCTACTGTGGTTTCAATACCCAATAACCAAACCGTAGCTTCAGGACTCTGAGCTCTCAGGACGTGCACACTGAGCCTCCCTTTGCAATGAAGTTACAGGTATAGTATTTACATGATCTCAACAAAAGCACAATTTGGAAATACAGTGAGACGGGCAGGACTACCACGACTTCATATAATAAAGACTAACATAACAGGCAAGATGAGACAGCGGTACTTTCTTTGCTAAGATTTAATGCTGTCCAGATGGACTTCAAGAAAGCTGTGAAGAACACGGGGTGCTTTAAGAGTTTGACTATTCCATTTGTCAAAAGAAGAGTAAGAGAAGCAAAATTATTAAGAACGGAACTACAGTGAAGATAGTTAAAAAAAAAAACTAAATGATCTTTGATTCTGCTCCTCACAGTGCTTACAATCTCAGGCCAGGCAAAATAATAAAAGATAGAGCAAAGGAATTCCATCAGATTCTTTAAAGAAATAAAAAGTAAGAGCAGTGCACACAATTCATATTGGACTCTTGCCACCTCAAATTTAAATCTGGCATTGGAAAAACTGCACCTATACAGACAGGTGTAAAGCACATAATCCATCAGAAGTAGGACACAATACATCCATGAAGCAAGTGACAAATACATCAGACTCTTCAATACAATAGAAAACTTTTTTCTTTTTCAGCTTTCACATAATTCTTAAGTAGAACTGTATGTGAATTAATGAGAATTAATGGGGGTAATGACAGCCGACACCGATCTGGTAGCTAGTCTGAAGATCTGCTATGATTAGGATACTGTATCATAAAACTGGAAATGGTCAGAAATACTTTGGCTTGCAAACACTTTGCAAAACTGGATGGACTGCACTCAAATTTCCTGTCTTGAAAATAAAAAAATTGACTTCACACAACTGCTCTATTTTTATATTGGCAGAACAATTATTTCAGAACTGCCATTGTGAAGCTCGGTTCTGTACTGTGTTTATGTGCTGTATGACAAACCAGAGTTGGAACGAAAGCCAAAATGTGTCTTAAATGACCTGAAAAGAGAACTTCTTTCATAGTAGGTTCCTTCCAAGAACAGAAATTAAAAAAGGAAAATTTCTGCAAATTTCTGTTCAATGCAGTTGAACAGTAATACGAATTCAGCAATGCTGAAGTTTCCTGTGAAACAAATGTTTATCCCCATACTGGCACAGCAGGCTTTCAACACTAAATGCACACTTCCAAAGTTACCAGGCACCAGCAGTCTTGTAACCGCGACATTAAATCTTGTGCCTTTTTCCACAACCTGCTATTTGGTCTTGGTCGGCTACTGCCTTGCTTGCATTCACCCACCCCTTCGCCGAGTCGCTGTGCAGAGCAGCAGCTCTGCTCCCCACCTTTCTGCTCCAGTTTCTCCGCAAATCTTCCTCATTGACAGGATTCCTCTTCCCCCGTGGCAAAGTGTCAGGGCAGCGGTGCCCTGTATGTGGGCTCAGCGGTCCTGGGAGGGGACTGGGTGAGGAAGGGAGTCAGCCTCGGGGAAAGTCCCATGCCAGAGGGCTGTAGGAGAGAAGGGAGGTGTCCAAGTATCACTGTACACTCCAGCTTCTGATGCATGGCGAAGTCAGGCTGGAAGGAACATTTAATTAACAAGAAACATCTCTCCTTTCCTACCTGATCATGCCCCACTCTGACTCCAGTGACCGCTTGCCCAAGGAGTTTAATGTGATTCCAGCAGTTGGCAGTATCAAGATACTTGCTTTCAGCGCCAGCACTGTGAAGGATGCAAGTGGAAATGGCCTGTAGCGGCTTTGCAGCTTTACACTACTCATTGTAGAGCAGAAAAGCAACAAGCGTATTTGTGGTCTTTAAGTCTTCCAGTTTCAGGCAGGGATAACAAAAAAGATAACAAATTCCTATCCAAGCAGCGAATAAATTTTAACAGCACTCTACTGAATCACTGCGCACTGCGGTCTGACTTTTTGGAAACACAAGCGCATTTATAACATTATTTACAGCCTTGGTGGGCTTACTTGTGTGAATGAAACTTCACGTGTGCTAACCACCAGTAGCAGTCTTTTAAGTAATTAATTTTGAAAGAACTTGGGACTTAGTTCAAAATAGTAAAGCTTTGCAACTGCATTCAGAGCTTTTTTTCAGATGGAAGATCAGAGAGGCAAGTTTAACTGAAACCTTACTTCATATGTAATGCAAGTAATACTAGCTGTTAAGTGAAGTCTCAAGGTGCACTGAGGGCAGACCTCCAGTTACATTATCAAGAGCCTGTCACATTTTTCCTTTTCCATTTCTTTCACTTTCAAAATCCCCCTAGACATGTAAGGAGATGACATCCTTCATATTCACTCTTTCTGCCTAAAATTATTTTTTAATTTAAGACATACTGAATTGGATTATTAGCCCAATCAAAACTGATACGTGGATTCTGGCAGAAAGCAATATTGAATGTTCCCCCGAGTAATGAAGACCACACAATGCTGCACTAACAGAGCTTGTCAAATATGCAGCCTACAACACAGAGGAAAAATTATTTCACGGCCTCTGTGGCCATGAGGCCACACGTTGATATTGATACAGCAGACCCTGTTAGTTTCTTCTTAACTACGTTTACTGACCATAAAGCAACGTGACCCTTTCTAAATACAGGTGTCGAGCCTGATGTCATACGTTCAATTAGAGCAACAATGTGACCAACTTTATTACGTGCAGGTGTAAAAAAAAGGAGCCCACAGAAGTCCAAAAAATTTAATAGCTGCACGCTCCCTGCTGGCTAGGCATTTCGGCATTTCATTAGCTTTTTGTTACGGACAGCAGCTAAAGCAGAAGAATTGGGATTTTTGTGCACACGGGGAACGCCAGGGCCCAGCCCCCAGAAGCAAACGCCGAATTTCAGAGGAAAAGCCCCGAGGCCTGGCAGGAAATGAATGCCCGCTCAGCTGACGAGTCACCGCGGGCAGCCCGGCGCGGCGGCTCCGGCCGTCCCGTGACGCGGCCGAAGGAGCAGCTCCGCCGCGAAAACTTCAGGCGCGCTGGGGGCGGCAGGCGGGGGAGGTCTGAGGAAACTTCGCGCTGCGCCCGATCGCCACGCTCCGTGTTGCTCGGGAGGGGTCTCCCGAAGCGCTGCTTCTGCCTACCCGTTGCTTAGTTCGGCAGAGGATTTTGAGTGATTCTT
>VXAL01002022.1:178509-263916 GCA_013399475.1 Chauna torquata | reverse complement strand
CCCGCGGCCGCTGCCCGGCGGCCGCCGGAGCCTCTCCCGCGGCGGCGGCGGCGGCTGAGAAACTTCGCGGCTCAGCCCAGCCCCGGCAGCGGGGCGAAAAGTTTCCGAGAGCCCTGGAGGGACGGCAGCAGGGACAGACCCTCACCGCGCCGCGGGGTGGCGGTGTCCGTGTGTCCGTGTATCCGTCCGTCCGTGTGTCCGTCCGTGTGCGCGCGCGTGTGTGGAAATTCATCTGCTGTATTAACGGCCCGTTGTCATAAGAGCGGGGCATGACAGACGTCTGCTTATTAGAGAGACTGTGAGGCTTTAAATGTCTTCATCATGCACGGAATTAATAACAGCAGTCAAGTGCGGCCTTTCCGAGGACGGGGACACTTAGGACGGAATTAGTCTCTGCGCCTCTGGAGTGATGACAGTGCCGGGTGGGGCATTAGATGGAGCGGGCAGTCCAGAAGCCTCGAAAATGGTATTGGGCAAGTCTAAGCGGAGTCACTTTGTGTTTTTTGGTCTCTGAACCCCTAAGCTGCCCCCCATCCTCTGGAGGAGATAAAGTGAAATATATCCAGCCTGAGTCAGGCACACTCTCAGGATACCCTGACCATCTTTGGTCAGGTACTTTGCTGTCCTAGGCATACCCTAGGCCCGTTCTGTCACTGGGTATAAACCCGCTCCAAGTTGCATGGACTGAGATCTCTCTCCTGCCACAATGAACAGGAAGGGTTCCCTCCCTGCCTGCCTGAGGGGGAAGAATCCTCCTTAGGGTTTTCAGGTGTTTCAGAGGTATTAAGTGAAGTTTGCCTCGGAGGCAGACAGTACTCGTGCTCACTCCCAGGAGGACTGAGCAAACTCTTTGCTGGAAGGGCACTCGGGTGAGGCAGTTATTTGTAGCTATTGCCAGAGATGCTTGCAGAGGATACTCCTTGAAAGGAAATTGGAGCCCACCTGCTCTTGCTGAAGGAAAAAAGGTGCTTTCACTTTTTTTTTTTTCTCTGATATTTTCAGTACCCTGGCTTGTCATTCAAATTCTGGAGCCCTTCTCTTGGCTTTGTAACTCCTCCCATAGATCATTTCAGTGCTCCTGGTGCATTTCATCACAAGGTGGATGCAGTCACTGACATCCACCACAGAGCTCTCCACAGGGAGGAGAAAGGCTCTGTTGTGCTCTTAGCCTCTTTGCTGGGGGTGGGAAGCGAGCAGCGGGATTGCCCTGACTGAGAACTTGGATAGAAGGCATAAATAAAGGTTGCACTCGGATTATTTTACTTGTGGGAAACAGTGCATCTTAGCAACAGGTGTAATTGTGCAAACTCTGCACCTCCCTGGCTGCAGGAAGCTTTCTGCTTGCCTGACAAGTAGAAAGGTGAAATATTGCAGTCCTGCTATGTGTATTCTCACCTGCTCTGGACAGAAGAGCTGGGAAGTGCCGCTCTGGAGGGATGGCAGCTGAACGCCTGGGGGAGCGGCATCTTGGCACACGAGAAGAGGTTATCTCCAGGGTGCTACAGTAATGGCTTTTTCTGATGCGGCTGGGATAGTGACAGGTTATGCTGCAAGGCCTGTCTAGTCAGAGCTGAGGCTGGAGGGGATTTCAAGTGGTTAGGGCTCTTTGTGGGTGAGCTGAAAGCTAGAGAAATGCCCCGCCCCGCTGAGAAAGGAAATGTGGGAAGCAATCAGGAGTATAATTGACCACCCCCTCAGAGTGGTAGGGATATATTTATAACGGCAGCTATATACATTTTGTTTGAATTCTTTTACAGTACAGTAAGCCTTCCCCCCCCGCCACTGTTGCTAAGATACATTACCTTACTTCTGGGTGAAGCAATCCCAGTCAGAGGAAGTGGATAGTTTCCAAAGTATTGAAGATATAGCATAGCCTTTAAGTGTTCGAGTGAAAACTTGTCTTTTTGTCAGACTGTTTGTTAAAAGTTCCCCTTGTCCTGTTTTCTGCAGATGGAGATAAGTCTCACAGCACGTGTGTATCAGACAGCTGCTGCATGTGGTGTATGTGTAACCTTGCCATCCTCCTATCACATCATCACAGCCAGGCCCATGTTTGTACAAAAGCATGTCGTGTGGTTCCTCTCTGCCGTCATCTCTCCTTTATTTACCTAAGAACCTGATGAGGCTTAGACCATACCGTGTGCAGGTGAGTAGACCTAGTGCATATATGAACAATGGCAGGAAGGAGCCTTATAAGAGCAATGTAAACAACTGCTTTTGGAGAAGACATTATAAACTCCTCCCAGGGAACTGAACGTAACTATACAAAATGTTCCTTAGAGAGGAAATCATCTGTATGCAATGCAACTGCGTTCAATGTGCACATTTATTTGTGTACCACATACACAAAATAAATGAAATGCTAGAAATAGATAAAGGAGTGTCTGGACTCCTTATTTTCTAGAATATTTGAAGAATCTTTTTTTTTTTTCCCCCTCTATATCTGTTATTCCAAATATGTATTCTTTGAGTAAATAGTTTTTAAAAATCTTTAAATATTGACCTGTGAGAATAGGTCTGTTTAAAAAGTCGTTTGTCCACGTATAAATTTGCTGGTATATCTTGACTTTGATCCAAGTCTGCATTCATTTACTGTGATGGTATTGTGGTGCTTTAAACCTTGAGCCACTTGAAAGTGAATTAACATACATCTCTATAACATAACCTTCCACAAGTATTTACAGAATACATCATATCGTAAACATGTAACTGTTGTGTGTTACAGACAAGGTATATTGACTAAGTCCAAGGGAGAGTTGCTATATGGAGATACTAAAACAGGGCTGTTGGGAAAACAGGAATGGAGAAGAAGGCTGAAGATGCGGAGGAAGTGCTGGAGCTAATAGGAACAGAGGAACTCGGGATGACTAAAAAGAGGTCCTCTCTTTCCAAAAAGGGAAGCTATTAGGGGACTGCTCAGAGTGAAGTGGTTCTCAGCTGTGCATCTGAAGAAGTCAGGCTGACCTATGCTATCATTATACAATGATAAGGGAAGATGGACACAAAATGAAGACTTCTATTCTAAAATTGCTTTGTCTACTTTCTGTGTTCCTACTGTTAGCGTAATCAATACTTCAGTTTTAAGAAGACTGATTACTCTTCACCGCTAATTGCACACTGGTATGGAAAGAAACCCAGCTGAATCTGCAGTGTACAAATGGTTAATCTGAAGAGTGCAATAGCATTTGGAGAGGGGAGATTTTGTTCTTCTTGGACCTCACTGGGAAATAATCTCTGTTTGTGGTCTTCTTGCATCAGCTTTTTCATGCTTTGGGCCTAGTCCAGTGAAATGCTGCTGTCAAATGACGGAGCAGTAAACAATCAAGCAGTAGCAGAGACCACACGGTTTGGCTCTGTTGCATGTCTGCCAAGGCAGAACGTCTTCCAAGACAATGAACAAACCGGCAGCCCTGTGGGATGAGATAGGTGCCACTCAGGAGAGTTGTTCCAGTGGTGCTCCTAGAGCTCTAGCAACATCTCGTGTGCCAAAGTGAGGGCACGGAGGGTCTGGGGCCTTGTTTAAGGACTGAGCATATGCACAGTGTGTAGGACTCATCCAAAATTAATCTTGTGGCTGAAGAATATGTGGTTGGGGATGTAGGTGCAAATGTTTAGTGTCCTTTATCTCTTTACTGGGTAGAGTATCTTAGTAGGGGTGTCGTCTTTGATCATTGTCTATGCAAATAGATTTCTGAATGATTATATATCAATTTGACTACAGCTGACTTATGTGAGATGCTGAAGATCCAACTGTCTTCTGTCAAAACTCCATTAAAAAAACAAGCAAAACATAATTCTTAGTTGCTGCTGCCAGTGCTGGAGCCTGGCCGAGCTGAACTCAGGAACTACCCCAAGACTGTTTTGTGGTAGAGGCTGTCACCCAGTTGGGTGCTGAGGTCCCTATTCTGCATCTTCGTCCCTGGGGCAAGGTCCTCTACCCCAGCAAAATTTCTAAGAATTTGAGCTCGTCTCAATTTGGAGCATGAGGCCCCTTCTCCCACAGAGACCTCCATGCCCCAAAATGTTTTCTCTTTCCCCTGGCCCCTCAAGTCCTCGTACACAATACCTTCCTTTCTGCCGCACCTCATCCCCTTGTCAGGGAAAAAGTGGTGTGCCACCAACCAAAGGGAGGAGGGGTGGTTTTCTGCTAGAGCAGAGGGTCTGCATAGATGCCACCATCCCTCCTTTGTGGAAAGGTGCAGGAGCAAAGAAATGGGAGGCAGAACTACAGCTGCATGTTGAAGTGGCTCAAAGCACGGCTGGCCCAGGCACTGCAGGCTCAAAAGTTGGCACAGAGCAGAGGTTAAGATTAGGGTCTTGGACATCTTGATACTAAAATTCCATCAATACATTTGGTACTGTGATATATCCTGTTTGCATTACCTGTGGTTTAAATCTTGTAAACTGTGGGCCTGGTGTAGCTCATGCTAACTGGGAGGGTGGATGTTTAAGTTTCTGCCCCACGTCTGAGGTAGACTGCAGAATTCCTGTTGAATGCATTGACCGCTCTCAGAAAAGTGTTATTTCTCCTCAGAAAGCTCTTTAGGCTTCCTGAACTGTATTGTGTAGCTGGCACCACGGAAGAAATCGTTTGTGGGTTAGACCTTAAAATGATCCAATATCGACCTTCTGATTCCAGACCTTCCTACGGCACAAATAGCCAATGGTTATAAATTTATAAACTATGAAAAATTAAGCATGCAGTGAACTATAACAGCACTTTAAAAACACCACATTCAGAGCTGGCACATACTGCTGAGATTACTCAGATACTTTCATAGCTGTGCTGGGCTGCAATCTACTTGCCCAGCAGTGGTAGGCCATTCATTTGTTGTTAATACTAAGAATAGAAAGACTTGCTAGTTAGTGAACGTTCAGGAAACTAGTAAGCTTGGTCAAAATTTTTCAGAAGTGCTTAAACCTCAACAACGTTTACTGGGAAATGAAGGAGATGGGATACAGAGTCTTCCTGAAAGTCTGGGCATTAGTTACTTTGGGGAGGTATATGCATGGAGTATGGTTTTGTTGCAGTCCATCTGTGTACCAGATGTTCAACAAGGAGTTTACAGGCATGTTCCTGGCTGCACCCTGCTTAGAAGTTGCAACCAGGAACTGTTTTTAAATGAGCTTGTCATTTAATAGAGCTGTGGGTCTATATCTGTGCACGTCCTTGGGACACTGAGGAATCTTATGAAGGACCGTATTGTCCATACAGCCAACTTCAAGCTGGGAAGTTGCTGGCTGTCTTTGTTTCCTTTGTGGTATTCTGCATAACAAATTCATTCTGAGAAGTCCAAGCAATAAATGATCTCACGCATGACAAAATGAGTTCCTGTAGCCTGTCTTTATAACTTGCTTTTTTTTTTTTTTTCAGTCCACCTTTCTTTATCATCCTGATGTTGACCATGACAGAGTCTCTGATGACTGGATGCAGCAGGTATGTTTGGCCATAATCTACAAAGAGCTGCAGTTTCTTTAACTTATGTTCCTCAACTCAGTGACTGCTGGTTGGACATGGAGCTCCTTCCTTTCCCCTCTCCCTGGACCAGTAAATTACTGCCTTGTAGTTTAGATATACTGAGGTAATAAATAAAATCTGAAATGCTGAAGGCTGAACGTGAGCCGCAGACTTCAGACCAAGTATCTGAGTGACACTCAGATAAAAGAGAATTTGGAATGACAATCTAGGTATATGTAGTTAGTAAGATTAATTAAAGATTTTTTAAATCTTTTTTTGTTTTGTTAAAGGACTATTTGCAGTGTGATAATGAGCTCTTTGTTTTTGATTTTTGGCTTTCTAGTATTGAATGATACTTCGTTTATAAAATTTGCCTCTTTTTTTTGGTCCAAAATAGTAGCGGGGATATGGGTAACGTCTTTATCCCACTGCAAACAAAATTATTACACTGGTCCCAGTGACCTTGATCTAAATAATCTATTCTGTGATCCATTTCTTTCTGATAAAAAAATAACCCAAAACTCGAGCTCTTTTTTTTTTTTTTCCAGAATTCTTGGAAAGATTAAAGGTCTTCTGTTAGGCACATAAGGATGAACATGTGCATGAAAAATGAGTATGTTACTAGTGAAGTAGTCCACAAGCACTGAAATATTCCTGGCATCTAAACCAGAGGGAAAACCTAGTGCATCTGAGACAGGTTTGCAGTTATCATCTTGGTAAAATAAGGTTTTATTGTTATCCTTCTGGGCCTCTGGAGACCCCTGAAATGCTTTACTGGGGCTAGAGAAAGGTGAAACGGAATTGTGTTTTGCAGAATCAACTCCAATAGTGACTGTAATGCTAGTTCATGATGTTCCAGGGTATATTTAGGCTTTTGAGTGTTATTGCTAATGATAAGCCCCAAATGCTACTTAAAACTCACACATACTTTCGAAAACTGATAATGAACTGTTTTTAGCAGTGAGTGTTGGGCTTTCTGCAGGATAGAGCTAAAAACCTGTTTAGGTACTTTAAGGTTAAACAAGTCAATCAGTAAAAGGGCTGTTATCCTACAGTCACCTGGTAATGACAGTAGATGAAATGGTCCAGATAAAATATGTCCTAAGGCAAAACACTATGATCCCTCTCTGAAAAAAAAGAGAAAGATCCATGATCTTAGAAAGTGTGATTGCATTATGAATGTGTAAAATGTTACATGCCTTTGCACTTCAGTTTTTCTCTGTATTTACAATAGTTCATTATTCCTCATCAGCTACAGGCTTATAGGTCTTCTCATTATTTACGTCTCCTGCAGTTTGTTTCAAGTATCCAAAAATGAGAATAATTATGCTTGCCTTTTTGTATTCTTTGTTTTCAGGAAACAATGCATCAGGGAGGCTGTTTCAGAGATGCAGATTCTCACAGGCAGACAGCCAAAAGAGGCAGAAGTCTGAAAACAGCTGAAAAAGCTTCAGGTGATTCTGTCCTCATTTATAATTTTAGAGCCCACTGAGGTAAGCCAGACTGATTTGTTGTTGATAAGGGCAAGATCTGGCCATTTTACTTCAAATTTTCTTTCATCCTGATTAGTTTATACTATTGCTTATGGTGAACATTAAAAATATGTATTACTTGGAGCTGGTTGCATGATTTCTGGTTGATAATGCCCAGCAAGTTAGAGAAGCTTGTAACTTTGCTTATCTTAGAGGCTGAAGTTTTTAGGGCTAGCAGGTCTGCCAGAGACTTGTCCTATTTTGTGCAAGTTTGTTTCTGGCCTTCCTGAGAAATGCACTGAAGAAAAACACCTTGTTTCTGCAGCTTAAAAAAACCCAGCTGGTGATATTTTTCTGTGAGGAGCAGATCTGGAATGCCAGGGTACTAGAAAAAAAAAAAAAAATCAAAAGAAACTTGCCTATCTATGAGGTATATGTCTTCCATTGTTTTCTTAAAAACAGATCTGAGCATAGTCTAGTCACTATCCTCTAAAAAAATCAGTTTACATGTGCTCAGTAGCAACCCATCTAGCAGCTAATTTCTTCCAAGGACCTCTTTTACACTCAGCGTGTTCCATCTCTTTGTTGGTCTTCACCTTCATGCTCGAGAGCACTGTTTGGTCCTCATGTGGGGCTCAGTAAGACTTTCTTTGGAGTTACTGCTCCTTGGTGCTGCTGCAGTGCTGGATACAGCGATGGAGATCGCAGAAGTGACACTATACCTCTGAGGAGAGTGCAAGAGGAAAAGGCTGCTTCCACACTGAAATGGAGCAGGGCTTGGTCTGGCAGGCACAGGGCTGCAAACCGGAGAGCTGTGAAAGGGCAAAGAGAAGTGGACCTGCACAGTAGCATGACTTGGAGGGGAAGAAGGGGCACATATGTGGCACAGAGCTGAAGAGCCCACGGTGACTTTAAAACTCTTCTCACTGAATGAGGATATGAGTGCACAAATTCAACATGCCTCAGACAAAGTAGTTTGTTAATTAATTAAGAATTCCTGTAAAGGAATCTTTTCTTTTTTCTTTTCTTTTCTTTTCTTTTCTTTTCTTTTCTTTTCTTTTCTTTTCTTTTCTTTTCTTTTCTTTTCTTTTCTTTTCTTTTCTTTTCTTTTCTTTTCTTTTCTTTTCTTTTCTTTTCTTTTCTTTTCTGAGCAACTAGACCTTCTGGATTCTTACAGGCGTGTCATTGCTTTTTCCTTCATAGTCTGTCTCTGCTGGATGAGTTTATTGACTGCATTTTAATGCCTTCTGAAGAACCACACACAAAAAAACCTTCACAGTACTCTGGTCTCCATGGCAAAGGTTCGGCTGCTATTGCTTTTGAATATGAATTTCAGGATATAGTACTGATAATCCTATTAGTCTGTCTAGGAAACAAAAAAATATGAAACAAAAGTCGACTCAGTGTTGGAGGTAATCTGCTTTATTGGACTTGTATGAGAATACATGTTTCAAAGAGAAAAAGCATTGAAGAATGGCTGTCCTATCTTTCCAGGGTCTCAGAAAGGCTAAAGTTCCATATTTTGACCATACAAAAGGACTGGGTAAGTTTTAGGTTACCTTATGTTCACAGTACGCTTATCCATCTCCTGGACTCTATATGGGTATAACAAATGAGAACTGTAACATGCGATTTAGGTTCACTCTACCATGTATAGGCAGACTCTGCATTAAATAGTTCATAATTACCGCTTGAATTTGTAGGAAAGTTGGCAGGAATGCCTTCTGCTAGGTGACCTTTGCAAATGTGTCTGCTGCTGCTACATGTAGTACCTAGGAAGTTGATGTTTACTGTACTGGTTCTCTCCAGGGAACTGGAAAAGGGGACACAGCAACTCTTTGAGGCTTGGCAGAAGATAATCAGAGATGTCACTTCCTACTCCATTCCTGCCAGATACAATTAGAACTTTTGCTGAGGAGAACATCATTTAGGGATTGCACTTAAATCTTAGAGAGGAATTTGAGACACGTGAAATACTTCATTTTCAGCAGTTGATGCCATAAACAGAATGCAGATACTAGTAATGGAGGAGAATCTGTTTTTCTTGCAATGAATACAAGGTATAAAGTGTTTATTGACTTAAAAAGAAAAACTGAACAAACAGAATAAAGAAGAAAGCATGCATGGCTGCTTTGAAGGAAAGAATGTTTTTATTTCATACTTTGAAGAAGTTGTTCAAGTAGTTCAGCCGTGTAAAAATGTGACCCCTCTAATGCTGCCAAGGGCAGTGAGATCAGGGATAATCTGATGAGGAAATGCAGCTCACGCAAGCCAACAGGAGAGTTTTAAACTTACAACACCGATTTTTCCCAGAGGGAAGCATATCTAGAAGGGGAGACCAGTGCTGTTCTTTTCTTGCTGAAGAATCCCATTAACTGTTTTGAGGAACATTCTCTCTGCTCTTTGCTTTACATATATGTAGATTTAGGGGACAGTCAGACTGCTGTATGTTCTCCCCCATGAGGTCCTGCAGAAAAAAAATTGAATGTGATGAAGATGCTGAATAATAATTAATAAGCAAGGAGGAAGCATGAGAGAAAGCTATACTGACAGTCTTAATTCTCACTTTAATGTAATGCTTGACTTGTGTATTCTTCATGTTCTTTTAAAGTAGTTCTGGTGTACACATGCAGATGTTTATCCATGTATGCACTCTCTTTTCAAACTCTGTAGTCCAAAGAATAATTCTCAAGCTTTATAGGGGGAAAAAAATAAAGCTCCCTTTGTACTTAGGAACATGAAATGATTCTGGCAGTTTTTTTCACCTAGGGAGGCCTGAGTCAGTGAAAACATCGGACTGGAGTGGAATGTCTCTTCACTGTAGTTTTGACTCTTGCAAGTAGTGCTGTGCTGGAATTCAGTAATGACTAAAGAGCTACCACTTCTGAAGCTAGCACTGGTGACTGCTGAACATTTTCCAGCAGCTCTACAGGTCAGTTTAAGACAGAAATAAAGACTGCTTTGTTTATTTAAAACTGCAGCAAAAACAGTTGCGGCTGAAACTAATCAAGGTACACGTAATGCACTTATGTATTATTTTCCTCCATCTACAGGGATTATTCCTCGAAGATAAAGTATATATATATATAACTAAAGTATATAACTGATGTTACTTTAACTCTTTCAAGTTCATTTTCTCAGTGTTTTTGTCTTACACTTTTTTCAGTCTCACAGAGAATTTATCAGTGCCTTCTCTTCCTTATTTCTGATTCTTCCTTCTCTGTGTGTTTCTTTGTAAACTTAAAATGGTTTCCTACCGTACAAGCTGGGATCAACATTTTTTTGCTTGTTTGTTTTGTTTTGTAGAGGCAATAAGATAGGCTTCTAAAGCATCTTTCTATTCTGTGGGCAGCAGACTAGAGGAATCTTTATGCCCTGTTCTCATTCTTACCCTGTGACTTATTTTGGCTGTGGTCATTCAACACTTCCATTTTGTTGTTTTTGAAGTCTTCCCTAGAGCTGTTTGGGCTACAGCTGAAGTCTATAAGGTTAAAATATCCATTTTCTTGAGTGGGCAGTCATGGCATACCTATTGTAGCAGAGATAAGTGATGGTGGTATTCTTCTGTGCACCTCAGATGTTGCTCCTTCCCACTGCCATATGACTGCTTTGCCCCGCTGGGAAGAGAAACCCCAGACACAAATCAGTGTAAGACACCAACCTAGGAATGCACCAAGTTAGAAAGAGATTCTGCAGGAGAAAAATGTAACCTTAATGATAGTCCTCAAGCATTAAAGGATGAGCCATTGTAGCTCTTTAGTACTCTTGCTCCTTGTCATTCTACTACCACACGTTCGTGCTTTGTGCAGGAATCAAATCTCCTGAGCTGTGTTTGACACCGGATTATTTCTTTCTTCTTCATTATCATGGTACTGGGGTTTTAGTTCACCTTTCTTCCAACCTGACTGACTGAATTTTCTTGAGTTTTAAACTGTTTTGAGGTGCTTCTCTTAGCAGTTTGCCCAGGGTATTGTTTTCAGTCCGTGTGTTATCTTTACATTTACCCTATCAGCAGCACTTTTGCTCCTGGCCAGTGATATTGGTATGCTCATAGCACCTAGGTAAATTTCTTCTTTCTTGTCTGCTCACACTCTCATCAATAATTCTGTTTCTACCTTCCTTATCTTCCTCTTGGAAAGATACAACTGCTTTAAAGATAACAAAAACAGAAATTCTTTTCTTCTCCTCTGATTCTCACTATTCATCATCTTTTCTCAGTAGCAACATTTGTGTCATTTTGGTTGTTATTGCCAAGAAAATACCTTTTTAAAAACAAGTGGTGCTCTGCCCTAGACCCTTCTCTCCCAGACTGTCAAAACAGGCATGTATATTTTTAAGCACAGTCACCAAGTTTCTTAATTTTGGTTCAGTGGATAAGCTCTTCCATGTTTCTCTTGTATTGTGCCTCAACATCAACCATATCATCTATGCCTATTTTTTTCATTTCCCTACATACTCTCTGCAGTCTCTTAAAGCTCATGCAGATCAGACTGGTTTTTTACTTTTCACTATTCCTCATTGTCCCCATCTTTTCTGAAGACTATCTATTGTTAGTCTAATATTCTTACCTTCTTCTTATTGTGGCTGTTCTGTTTATTCTTCTCAGCTCCCTCACCACCTGCCAATGCAACTTTTTCATTTTAGCAGAGTTTTCTCATTCCTTGCCATTTCTACATCATGCTTTTCTCTTCTTGTCCTTTGGATTTTTTTCATTACTCCTTTCACTTCTCATTTGTTTCCATGATTTAAATCTCTTTTTAAAAGGAGTTTCTTTGTTCTCCTACTTAATCCCCAGCACACTGTCTCTCATCTATCATCATTGCTTGTTTTCTTTACTAGAATATACTGCCCTGGAAGGTACTGAGCTTGCATGATGTTTCTGTGTTTTTGTTGTTGTTTATATAGTCCTCCTCCAAGTGTCATACTGGAAACCATTAACAAGTGTATGGGCCTTTTATTTCCAGGTTCACCATTATTCTGTTTCTGCTCAGGACCAGGGTAATTTTAGGATTATATTTCCCAGAAAGACAAAAATATCAGGAGATTTGTTTTGAAAGGGACCAAAGATATAAGAACTCACAAGCATCTTTTGTAGTGCCTGAAAAAATTGCAGTAGGTAATCCAACAGTGGAAGGAGAGGGAGAGGAAGACTTTGGAGGGTGTTCAAGGCCCAGCTAAATGCAACATCTTGGGCTGCAGAAAGGTTCTTGGCTTTTTTTCATCCTATGCATTTTCATGCCATGTGTCAAATAAGATCACAGATTTCCACCTGAACCATGCAGATCAAGAAAAAGGCTACAACAGTGTGCTCTATAGCTGCATGGAAGCCTGGAGGCAGAACCCAACTGTGAAAGTCAAAGTAAAATATGTCTGGTTTGGTGATACACCATACCGTTTAAGGTCCTGATTCTATCTTGAGCCTTTTGTTATTTATGGTGTGTCTGTAGCACCCAGCTCCTGCACACAGGTTCTTTTGGTGCAAACCTCTTCTTACATTTTAAAAAAAGAAAACTTGCTTCTAGCCTTACCATTTCTAGAGGAAAGAACATTTTATGTGAATATGTCTGAAAGGTTCATAAACCGGAATGTGGTTACTGTATGAAGTCTTATTTGTTTATTTACGTATGTTATGATTTTTAAATCCATTTTCTTGATTTGGGGGACAGGTGTTTTATCATTTGCCATCATATTCAGAGTTTGAGTGAACT
The DNA here is from genome assembly GCA_013399475.1 of Chauna torquata. NCBI lineage: Eukaryota > Metazoa > Chordata > Aves > Anseriformes > Anhimidae > Chauna > Chauna torquata. The sequence continues at coordinate 251,278 of VXAL01002022.1, read as the reverse complement.
CAATGGAAATAGCTCTCATTCCTACCAGAGGTGGGGAGATGTGGAAGTATTACATCTTTTGTTAGGCCTTTGTAATAGGAGGAACCATGGAGGAGAGGAGCATTTCCATTCAAAAATCACTGAAGGAGCTGGGTTTACATGATACAATTATTAGGGGAGAGGCAGAGTCATGTGCAAACTGAGGAAACTGGAAGAGAGTTATGAGAAACTGTTTCATGTGCTTGCATGCCTGAGAGGATAAAGATCTCTTAAAATACTCTTAGCTGTAGCTAAATCTTGAGTGAGCTTATGCTTGTAGTTCAGAGATGTCAAGCTAGGGCACGCTAGCTCTTTAGAGACCTGAAAGAATGTCTGGCTCCCCATGTACAATTCAGTGATGCGCAGTTGCAGGGATTTAGACTAAGCATTTGATCTCCTGTCTGGCTTATAAGAACCAGCATAGAACAAGGGAAAATAATGACAAAGCTTCTTAGAAAGGGGCAGGATATGCTTAGGGTAAGGGGAGTCTGAAGAATCCTGGGCTTTTTCTTGAGAGGAGGAAAGCACAGATAGGGGATTCAAGTAACAGGGCCTGGTCAGGAGATTTCTCATGAGGGTGTCATGAGGCTCATTAGCCTGGAAGGCAAGACCAGCCTGAGGCCACTTTCAATATGTTGTTAAAACATATTGGGCCTAGTTCAGGGACTCTGACAGCTTATTTACTGCTGCTTCTCTGACACCTCAGGAGACTATCTAGTTGCAGAAGTAGTTTAGCCCATGTTGGGGAAATTGTTAGTTTGAATGTCAAATTGCAGAACACAGCTGTGGTGCTTTTGGACCTCGGCCAGTATGTGTGTGTCTTGCTACGCTGAACTAGGTGGATTTGTTGATCTAGAGAACATCTGTCCTGTGGTCCCTTGAAAGATGTAGACATGCTGGATGCAACCTGTGGGCCTTTTTCTGTCTCCTGTTCTGCAGGGTGTCATATTGTCTACACTCCCAAAATAGCTCTGGAAGGAACTGTTCTTCAGGAGTAAAACCTCTTTGTAGTTTCTTCCATGTCCCAAAAGAGTATTCAGGCAGACTTGCTGCTGGACTGTATTATTAACAAATCATAGGAATTGGCAGCTAGTCTAGTCAGGCCAATTTGGGATTAGGGGATGGGAGGGAAGAGACTTGCACATGCTTCCCACCTAACTGCAAAAGCAAAGGAACATTTGTTTCAGGGTTCCTGCATACGTCTCTGGGCAAAAGTCACAATGTGGCATTCTGTAGTGTAAGCAGTGGATTTGTATTTTTCTTCGCAGACATACTCAAAAGCCATCAAATCCTTATGTGGATTTTAGGCACTTCAGTCCAACCTATGATCTTGAGCACCATCTACTTGTTACCATCTAAACCTGGAGACTGCTGAGTCCTTTTGTCTTCTCTCCTCCTGTTCCCTGACATTTCCCTCTGCTGAAACGTATCTGAATGAGCATCCCTATGTACAAGAGACACAACCACTTCAATATCACAGAATCATGGAAAAATCTAGCTGGTTGGGACTGCTGGAGGTCATGGAGAACAGCTTCCCACTTACAATCAGACTATTCTTGATGCCAGGTCAGGTCAACTGGTGTTCTCTCCAGACGGGTCCTTCTGTAAACCTCTGAGGATGGAGAATCCATTCTCTCTCTCAGCAGCGTGTTTCAGTGCTGTTCTATATGTTCAACCTGAACCTCACAAAATCTAACATGTTGATGTTATCTCTTGTATTATTTTCTGGCTCTACAGAGAGAATTTTGGCTGTGTCATTTTTGCAGCTGTCTTTTAAGTCGTAAGCTGCTATGAATTCTCTTTTTAGCCTCATTTGCAAAACAATCCCAGATCCCCTCAAACTTTCCTCACAGCCCTCTGCTGCAAGTCCCTCTCCTGTTCTTCATGTCCCTGTTGAACTGGGTTCCCACAGCTGGCCATAGTATTCCAGGTGTGGTCTCACCAGTGCTGACCAGACGAGGGTAATAAACTTGCTTGGATATGTTGTCCACGGCCCTCCAAATGTGGCCTGTTGCAGTTTGCTGTATGCACAGTGCGAGTACACTGCTGGCTCTTATTCAGCCTGGTGTCCACCATCACCTGAAGTCCTCCGGAAGCAACTGAGAAGTCCTTTGGAAGCAACTGGCAGCTGCTTCCCAGCCTCTCCTGATGCATGGAGTTGTTTCACCTGAGCTGCAAAACGTTGCGCTTCACCTTGTTGAACGGCATGAGGTTTCTGTTGGCCCAGTCTTCCCGTTCTTCAAGGTTCCCCTGGATTCAAGGTCTACCGTTCAGCGTGTCACCTGTGCTCCTTAATGCGGTGTCCTGAGAGTGCGGTCTGTCCATCACGTCGGTTCTTGATGAAGATGTTGAACACTTTTCCTTCCACTGATGACCCCTGGGGCACTCTGCTTGTCATGAGCCTGACATTGAGCCATTGATCGCTGCCCTTTTGAGCCCGGTGGCGTAGCCTATCTTCAGCCACCCAGTGGTCTGTATGTCCAGCTGTACATCCTCAGCTTCCAAATGGGAATGCTGTGGGAGATGTTGTCAAAAGCCTGACTAAAGTGAAGATGTGCTACAGCCCCTGGTCTCTCCCCATCCACGTAGCCAGTCATCTTGTTGTAGAGGGCAGTGAGGTTGGTCAGGCATGATATGCCTGTGAAATTCCTCGCTGAGTGTCCCTTTTTACCTTCTTGTCCTTCGTGTGCTTGCCAGTGGATTGCAGGAGGTGATTTCTGTGACTCTTCCTGAGCTGAGGTGAAGCCAACGGGCCTATAGGCCCCTGGGCCCTGCTGCTCGTCTCTTTTTGAGACTGGCCTTACGATAGCCTTTTCCCAGTAGTCAGGTCACCTTCCGTGATGGTCATGATTTTGCATAGATGGTAGACAGGGGCCTTTGCTATCACATCAGCCAACACTTGCAACACCCTTGGGTAAATCTTGCAGATCTGGGTTAGTTTTTCTGTATAATCTGTAACCAGTTGCTCTCCCACAGCTGGCTATACTTCTCCTTCCCAAACTCTGTGATAAGCACAGAGGAATTAGACAAGGCTTTAACTTTGAAGACTAAGGAAAAAAATAAGCATTGAATATGTTCCGACTTGTTGCATTGTCTGCCTCTGTGTGTGTGCTGAAGTACACACTGTCTGTGCATGTACTGTTGGGATGTTCTCAGAGTGTTTTTAGTGTAAGCTGCTGATGCTGATTTAAGAAAAAACATCTTTGCATTGCAGCAGATTGGGCCTGTTCGTAGGACTCAAAATTATGTCTTAGCTGAGGTGCAGCATGTTCTGTCTGAAAAAGTCTGTTGAAAATTTCTCAGGCAAGCTTCATTTTGATGAAACAATCATGCTCTACAATTGTAGCAAACTCAAAAGAATGTGCATCTGTGTTAAATGGTTTCCTTGAGGCTTTATATGGTTTCAGAGCACAGTAGTACTGATAATGACCATGGCTCAGCTGATGCATGGTAATTTGTTAAGCTGCAATACAATGTAGTCCTCAGAGTGCTTTGGAGGGAGCTGTGCAAAAGTAATGTGAGAGTGTCACACTGATCTTCCTTCATCTTCAGGACATTTGCTATATTAAGGGCTTTTGTGTTCCCACCAGGATGACAGCAACATAACTGCATGTGACTTACATCCTCCATTTTTTTTAGTTCTAGTAATAAGTAGTGATCTAAACAAGAATAGACTGGGGGACTTTTCTGTCATTTGAAACAAGAGATAATAAAATTATCTGAGAGATCAGAAGAGTTCGATGAAAGTGGACCATAACTGTAAGACAAAGGCATGCTTCTGCACAATGGGAACCTTAAACAGAGTGCTTATGTAACTTGGTAAAGAGTTTAGATTCAAAGCTAAAGCTTATGAAACAGGTCTTTTTTTTTTTTTTTGAAACTCTTTCCCACTTCAAAGATCAAGAGGTTTCTTTATGAGAATGAAAGGCGGTGAATTCATAACAAACAAGTCAAACCACAAGGGCTTTGTGTAATAGCAACCTGTTGCAGGCAACAGAGACGAAGGGCTCATTTCCTCTTAGTGTAGGAACAGCTGGGCTGAGAACACGTCGGGGAAGCCACACCGGACCGTGCACTTTCTGAGCTCTGAGCCTGGCAAGCATCCGCTCAATGCCTGGCATAAGTCCAAGCAGTTTTGGGGAAGCTCTAGTAACCTGCTTTACTTGGCATCCTACGTGCCAACATTATCTCAATGGACATTCCTTCATCAGGAATCAGGAGAAATGCCAACAAAAGGCCATTGTGTTAGCTTTTACTGGTGGAAAATGAGCTTTGTGTAAAACTTCATGTTGCTTTGTGCTATTTCTGCCCTTCCACAACATCAAAAGGTAAGGTTTGTATCCAGGCTAAAAATACAACTGGGGATATACCCAATGTTTCAGAGCACAAGTTTAGCATGCAGAATTAATCTCACAAGGAGTGCTTTCAGTCACAGTACTTTCAGTCAACTATACTAACAGTCAGGTGCACTATAGATTTCATTTTTTTTCTTGGGGGTATCTGAAGTGTAGTAGTTTTGGTAAATGCTGGACCTTGAGTCATAACTTTTCTCTTTTTCTCTGAGTAAGACTATTTTGTGAAGATTGCAAAACGCTTCCAACTATTTAATAATTAAAACCTTCCTAACTAAATAGATCTCCAGCAGGTCCTATGTGAGGCAATTAGTATGCTGGAGTATTTTCTCCAAAGCAATGTTGAGATGATTTGCAGTACCAAACCATCACATCTGCATGTGAGAGGTGAAGCAGACTTACATTTTTTATAATTATCAATACAAATGAAAAAAAATTGCCCTTAAATATTTGGTAGTTTTCATGCCTTTAAGCAAAAGCTAATAGAGAGTAATGGTCCAAGAAGTGAAAATACGGATTATTTTTTTATTATTAAAACTCAGAAATGTTAAGGGATTGACAAATTATTGAGGTGGAATATAGTCTTTTTGCTGTTCAGGAACTATTTATAAACTGTATCTGGATTCTGCAAATCTATTCAATGGATCATATAGATGAACAATTTTCAATTTACATGTGCAAACTATTCAGTTTGACTATTTGCCCTCTGTGATATATGGGTGGTTGCATGGCTATATAGTTGTTCCTTGACTGAAGGACAGATATTTTAGACAGTAGAATGCTGAATAGTAAATATTTGTGCTACTGCATTGAAAAACTCGATTATGTGCAGGCATTTTGGAGAGAATAGATATTTTTCAAGCATTCACATGAATCAAAAAGCTATTCATTGGAATGTTTATGAACTTCAAAGCAGGGGTACATGAACAGAAAAGAGCATAAGAGTGCTTCAGAATTCAAAGAGGCATTCTTAAACATCACTTGGCTGTGCTAGCCTTAGGCCAAGCATCACTGCTGTCTCTCTGCTTACTGTTTAATATTCTGGTGATATATGTACTGAATATTTGGGAAGGCAAAGTGTTCCAGGTTTCTGTTTTTGTTAAAATATTGATGTCATCTAGGGGTTGTAATCTAGGAGACTGCTGGGAACTGCAGGCAACTGGGAAACGGATTGAAGGCATTAAAAATGACTGCCATCCTTCATAGACTTTTTTCTTAGTCTGTCTTCCCTAAAGCTCTCTTGGAATTGTTCCACTGGATGAATGATCCTGGAGTCAGGGCAAATTTGAAGGAACTGCCACCTGTTGACTGTTGAGGGACTCCAAAAGAAGGCTGGGGAGAAGTATTTGCTGATTTGTGGTTTGTTTACTTGGAATTTCCCAAGTTGCACCAGTGGAGAGACTAAGAATAGAAGGGTTTCTGAAGCTGGCCACTGGTCAAACTGGGTAGTTTGGACTATGAATGTCATACTTGGAGCATGGTGTAGTTGTTTGATTAATAAATTGTATGCAGGCTCAACACTAATCTCCTGATTCTTTGGCCAAGAAAGAAATACTGGAATTGGGAAGGAGTATCCCATGACCGAGAGTGGTTCAGTACTGGAACAGCTGCCCAGAGAGGGTTGTGGCATCTCTGTCCCTGGAGATTTTCAAAACTCTCCTGAATGATGGCCTGGAGCAACCTGATCTAACTGTGAAGTTGGCCATGCTCTGAGGAGGAGGCATGGACCAGAAGTCCCAACTAATCTGAATCTTTCTATGATTCTAAGTGCTGAACGAGGTGCCCTCCAGGAAAAAACACAGGGCACAAGAGATGAGGTTGATATCTGTTTCTTACTTGGGCCACAGGGCAGAGTTCTCATCCTCTGATTGCGCTGAGCTGGAAGCTGTGCACAGTTTCTTTATTCAGCCTTGTTTGTTCTCTCATGGACTTTATCTGATGTCCAAAGTCATGTGAAGTGAAATTTTGTGCTGCATTTCTTCTTGTTTTTTTCAGAGAAACATTGCTTTGTATTATGCTAGATGTCTAACATACTTCTAGCATGTTTTTAAACAACATAAATATCAGGCTAGGAAAAGAATTGTGTAATTAAATATAAATTAGATATGAACAGTATGAAATGAAGAGGAAAGTGTAGGATAGATAACAGGGAAGCCTTTCATTGCAAGACTTAAGGGATATAGCAGAATTGTTTAAGTCATTTAAAACTAGTCTCAGCAATGCCTCAAGACTAGTGCCATACAGAAATATTTGAGATCCCTTGCCTGAAAGTTACTGAGCTCTTGTAAGTCCAGTTAGAGGACAGAGCATGTATTAGACTCTAGTCTTTTTACATCCCAAGGATTTCTGCAATAACACATCAAAATTACATTACAAATAATATTTTATTTTGCATGTTGTGGTGGGTTAACCTTAGCTGTCTGCCAGGTGCCCACCACGTTCCTTTCTCACTCCTCCTCCTTAGCAAAGCAGGGGGAGAAAATAAGATGAAAAAGCTCATGGGTTGAGATGAGGACAGGAAGATTGCTCGCTAATTACCATCACAGGCAAAACAGACTTGACCCTGGGAAGATTAATTTAATTTATTGCCAATTAAAAATAGAGTAGGATAGTGAGGGGAAAAAAAAAACCAACAACAAAAACCCAACAACCTAAAACCACCTCCCCCCCGCCTCTTTTTTCCCAGGCTAAATGTCAGTCCTGATATCCTGACTCTTCTACCTCCTCCCCACCCTAAGCAACACAGGGAGGATAGGAATGGGGGCTGTGCTTGGTTCATAACACTTTCTCACCTTCCTCCTCACACTTTTCCCCCAGTCCAGCACAAGGTCCCTCCCATGGGATGCAGTCCCTCCTGAAGTGATCCTATGTGGGCTTCCCACAAACTGCAGTTCTTCAAGAACTGCTCCAATATGGATATGTACCACAGGGTGCATCTTTCAGGAACAGACTGCTCCATCACAGGTCCCGCATAGGCTGCAGTTCCTGCGAGACCTCCTGCCCCAGTGTGGGCTCCTCTCTGTGGGCTGCAGCATGGATATCTGCTCTGACATGGTCCTTCATGGGCTGCAGGGGGACAGCCTGCTTCACCTTGGTCTTCTCCATGGGCTGCAGGGGAATCTCTGCTCTGGCGCCTGGAGCACCTCCTCTGCCTTCACTGACCTTGGTGTCTGCAGGGCTGTTTCCCTCCCATTTTTCTCATTCCTCTCACTCATGGCTCCTGTGCAGTGTTTTTTACCCTTTCTTAAATATGTTATCAGAGAGGTGCCACCAGTGTTGCTGAGGGGCTCAGCTGTGCCCTGCAGTGGGTCCATTTTGGAGATGCCTGGAACTGGCTGTGCCAGCAATGGACAGCCCCATGTCTCTCCTCACAGAGGCCACCCCTGCAGCTCCCCCCTCCCCCCTGACTACCAAAACCTTGCCACATACACCCAATACACTTGTGCTGGCCTAAACCTTAAGCTTTCTTAGCAGAAAGGACTTCTGGATATCTAAAAGTTCCACAGGATGTTTTGTGTGCATACACTGGGGGAAAGGTTTGATAGTGTTTGTTTCTTCTGATAGTGTTAGTGTGTGTTTGGGTACAAAACAGGCAAATGAGTAAAGCACTTTCTTTTTATTTGGGTTAGACTGCAAGGGTTAGATTGAAGCTAAAGTATGTTTAGTGTATTTAAAATATATGGTTAGCTACGCTCTTACATAAGTCAAAAATTGTACTAGGAAGAAAGTCCCAGTGGGTTACCTGAGTAATGATTGGATGGCAGTAACTGTTACAGAGAACGAAATATGGGCTGGTGGACTTTGATTTGCTTCAGCTGCTGTAAAATGAAGCTACAAGAGAGGAGACCTAGTGTAACCTCTAATCACCTGGGGCAGTGCAGCCATCTGACCAGAGGGATTACTGATCCAAGGGGGTGCTCATTTGGGTGATGGTGGTTCATGACAGCCCAGATCATGTGCTTGTTTGGCTTTATAAATTCTCTGCTGTAAGAGGCCAGATGTCACCAGGTCTTTCTCAAAGCTGAAAGGGTAATATTTAGAGACCTAGTTGGGGCCAGCACATAAAGACATAACATTACCTTGTAGAGCTACTACCATTAAAGAATAAATTAAGGGAGAGTTGGTGTTATCTTTAGCTTCAGCCTTGAACAATTTTATCAACTATTTTTAGAGGACAGCTTGGCACAGTGAGAAGCTTTGTTTTGCAAAATATGCAACATCATTCTTAACCATGAGAAGAAAATAAGTCATTAACCACTCGTGTAGATCCCAAAACATTTAAAATGAGGAGGGGCTGTGCTGAGAGAACAATCATAAATTGTATGGGTAGGGCAGCTGAAAGCTGCTGAGGATTGGGCTTGAACTTGTGCAGGGTAACTCTGTGATCTCTGAGAGAGATTCCCTCAGTCTGACAGTTTTTCCATGCTTATGCCAAGTATGCTGATGAAATTTCAAGGGGTTACCAGTCATGTGTGATGCGTAGTTTACAGATATTTGTATTACTGAGTGAATCAGATCTGAGAACAAAGTGAAAGATAGCTGTTGTAGTCAGTGAAATGACAAATGATGAAGGTTATAAAGGACTTTGCGTTTGAAAGCAATCTCAGTGAAAAATGGTGTAGGATATATAGACTCTTTGCATGCTGATGTGTCAAGTCTTCCACCTCAGTCTCTCATGCAAATCATGAAACTACTTACAACAGTACTTTTCCTTTGATGAAGATAGTGTTATGTGTATGAGGCAAGATTTCATTTCTGTACTATCTGGAATATTTTTCAGTTAGCATTTTGTTATATGCTGTGATTTGTAGAGAAATATTTTGTTTAAGCCCAGTGAAGTGACAATATGTTGATACAGAACCTCATGAAAATGCAGTTGTAGCAAGAGACAAGACGATGGACCATTCAGATTGTCTCACTCATAAAAGTGCCAGACCAGCAATGGTATCAGACCTAGTAGCAACTGTGTGGAACAACTGGTCACATGCACTCTTTGTTTTGAAGAGGGAAGAGCTTTCATTTTTCATTTGAGTCTAATGAGTCCTCAGAGGTCTAGTGAAACTGGAGATGTTACTGGTGTCAGATCAACGGAAGACCCTGACGTACCTGTTGTGGTCTGCTGTTGGCAATTAAGTCAACCTGGTGATACTGAAAGTGGACATCCTACTGTGAAATACCTACCTACCTACCTACAAGAACTTTCAATTCGTAATAGTTACTGTGATATCGTGTATTTAGAGGATTGCATCTCCGATCTTGGCTTTAGTGACAATCCTGCACAGGAGTTTGTTCCATAAATCTAAAGAGCTCTCTTCTCCCTGGGAATGTTGACTTCACTAAGTTCTGGTCTTCCTGACCACTACTTATCTTTCTAATTGAACAACATTGTCCTGAGACATGTAAATAAGATAACCAGTGCAACTGATAAAGAGCTCAGACACTCACTGCATAATCTTGCCCTTGTACCTTGAATACTTTCTCTTTCAGAAGGGAACACTTAGAAGTATTGTGAATTTTTGTGGTTATATTTTTGCATGCTGTATGAAAGAAGAACACTATCTGCACAGCAATTCAATTGTCTTTGCACATATCAACAAACCAACAAGGTAGGAGTATTTTCTGTTAAGGTTATTTCCAGTCATAAATTTTGAAAAGATGGGAACATCAGCTTCTCTGTGGAAAACTGTTTGTGTTTTGGCATTGATTCCTTATAAAAAGAAGTAGTAAGCATAATGAAAAATTTTATTTGAGTAATAACCAGTCATCCTGGGTCACTTCTGTGCATTCAATTTTTAGCTATGCCTATTTTATCACAAAAAACATACAAATAGAATCTTTCATGTGTTTCTCTGAAGAAGCTACATTTAGAAGTCTTTCAGTTGTTAAAAAGAGGTCTAGCTGAGAATAATTTTCACTTTCTGATCACGTAATGGTCATGTTTCAGGATGCATTCTTGTCTTTCATTACTCTAAAGCAGGAAGAGTCCAAGTTCTCTCCTGCAGGTCAATTCATGCCCATTCCCACCAGATGTCAGTATGATATAGATAAAAAGAGGCACCAGCACAGGAACAAATACTTCAGCTCTGCAAAGCTTTTCTACCGGAATTTATTAGTCATGGCAGTCTTGTAAGGCACGTTCATCTCTTCAGGCCCAGGATAACGGAGTGTTTAAGGAATAGCCCTTACTCTGATGGTGCTGGCACTCACCCAGGATGCCAAAATACCAAGGTTGATTCTATTTTTTGATTTTGAGCTCAGGACAGTCTGGAGTGTAGGGGTATTCAGTGCTTAGGGCAGCTAGCAGGAAGGAGATTGCATTCGTTTATGAGTATCTTGGTGTTTTTTTTTTTTTTTTTTGGTCTTTCTATTTTTCGTGATACATTACTGTGGCGAAAATGTAGGGGGGGAAAAAAAAACACAGTGCTGCTGCCTCTCCAGAACCCTCTTGAAGTTTGTATCTCTAGACCAGTAATGACAGTTAATTGGAACATTTTGTCCTTACAGTTTTCCAGTTTTTCCTGTAGTATTCCAGCAGTTATTCACCCTGCCTCATCTCTGAAATTGGCCTTAAAGTAATCTGTAAATGAGGCTATGGCTATGTGAAAGCCATTTATTCCGTGTGGAAACTGTGTTGCTTTGAACACTGAGAGAAAGAAATAAGAAGTCTGCTAGTGGAACCATTTGTTTGTTTTTCATCCACCTTGTCTCATTCTTGGCACTGAAAGCTCCTGAATCCTGCCTGCATGGGTGACAGCAGTGCAACAAAAAGAAGCTGCTGTTCTGCTATTAAAATTAACAGGACAGTTTTTTTCCTGCACGAGAGAGGATTCCTGCCCAGAGGTGACTGTGCCTGGGATTGGAAGGTGGACATTTACGGTGAGAGATAAAGGGACTTTTTCCCTTCCCCCAGTTTTTTTTTTTTCCCTCCCCCACCCCCCCTACTGTCTGGAAATACATGTCTGCTGTTCCCCAGCCTCTTTTGTTTTTCCCACAGCATCATGCCTTGGGCTCCTCCTTGTCCTGTGACAGGGGAGGGATCATAGATGGAGGTGGTGATTGCTCACCTCCTTCACATCAAGCTCCATTTGTCCCTGTTTTAGCAAGGTAGGGTGGGAGAGGACCAGGCAGGATCTCAAAGCCCCACCATCTCAGACAATTGGCTAATAGGTGTTTAGTCCAAGGAAGCCCAGGGAATATTCATTCCACACACTACAAACCCACATACTCCCCAGCACCTTGTAGCAAGTTGAAGAGCTTTCATACAAAAGATGCAAAACCTTTGAGGTGCCACCAAAAAAAAAAAAAAAGAGAGAGAGAGAACTGCCTGTCTCCTTCTGATCCTGGGGAAGAGTTCAGGACGTATCTTCCATCTAGAGCCTTCCTGGCCTTAAAAGAAACATTTCCATCTACTCTCCTTTGTGGAGAAAGGGAGTTCCAGAGATGGGAACTGACTGCCTTCGGATCAACCTTGTTATTACAGAGTCTGCGTCTTCCATAGTCCTAACTGGAGCTTGGTCCGGCTCCCATAGACAGACTGGGTAAGGCAAGAACAGCATGGCATTGCTTGTATTGTGCAAACTCTGAAATTCATTTTTCAAAATTACTGAGGAGTGTTGTGCAGCAGACTTTTTTATATGCCTCATTATACTTTTTTTGGCTAGTGTATTGCAGGCTGCCATATGGCTCAATATAAAAATCTTTATGGGTATCTGCTGTCTCTCATAATACATAAAGTTATGTTAATTAACACTAACTAAATCAATCTAAAACATATATGAAACATAGCCTTACAAATTAGATAACTGAAGAATGTTGGCCAAGTCCTTAGCTTTTGGCTAAATACTAACTGTCCAAAGTTGATGCTTCATGAAGGCACTGGTAACACTCTCCTACTCTGTGCATGCTTATGTTCGGCGGATATTCCTAGTGCTGGTGAATTTTTTTATTCTTCGAAGGTACAGGAACAGGAATGTAAGTACATATTGTTTTGAGCACAGCTGGAAAACCTAGTTGCAACACAATAGCATTTCCCACTGATGTTCTGAATGGGTGAATTTTTTCTCGAGTGTCCCTCTAATGTCAGTGACCAGTTTGAATTCATAGGCTGAACCTGGCCTATGCTGTAGTGCGGCTGAGTTTAAAAACTGAGTTAGGGAGTAAAAAACAGAAGGTGGATTTGCTAATGTGACTGTATTTGGAAACCTGTTATTCAGAATACTGAAAAGGCACAAAGTATTGTCAAAGGCAAAATGCCTCTACTCAAAGAATTTCACTTATCACCATTTAACATAAGCCTCTAATTACTGATTCAGACATTGAGAAAAGGTAGGAAGAGAATTAAACAAACACTTGGGGAAATATCTTTCCTCCCCCTCCCCAGGATCATCTTCAGTCCAGCAACTCTCCTCCTCTCTTCCCTGTCTCCACTTCCCTTGTCCCTGTGTGCTACACTAATTCCCTACTGACTCCTTTGGGGTGGCAATGGGCAGCACAGGATGTGGGATTACTGTGTAATGTTTTTTTTCTGCTAATCCTTGTTTCTTGCTCTTTTCCTCTACTGTTCCTTGCTTCTCTCTGCTCTGACGAGGGATCCTCAATGAACTGCAGTTCTTTCAGGGATGTTCTTGCATGACTTATGCCTCAGATGTGTCCCTGTCCTGTGGTGGGTCACCCACAGCCACAGTCCCTCTTGGGTGTCCTCGCTCTAGTGTGAGTCGCCCACAGCCACAGTCCCTTTGGGGAGTCCCTGCTCCAGTGTGGCTCACCCATAGCCACAGTCTGTCCAGGGTGTCCTTGCCTCAGTGTGGGTTATCTATGGGCTGGTGTCCCTCAGAGGGAAACTTCCTCTGGCACGCAGTGACTCCTTCCAGCAGTGCATCTCCAGCTGTGTACCCAGCAACATCTCCATGTGCCCTCCCTCTTCCATTTCTCCAAATCTGTCTTCTTACATTTCTCTTCACACGGCTCCCTTGGTGTGTCCTCTTGTGTCTCCTGCCACCAGTGCCCACCACCATTTCTTAAATATGTTTGAGCAGAGATGCCATGTGCTTCTCTGGTTAAAATATTTGGGTTGCTTTCATCTGTTTCAGAGCTGTCTGGACTTGGCTGTGATCAGCCTGGGGCAGGTCATGGCCTCCTCCCATACAGGTCACCCCTGCAGTCCCCAGCTACCCAAACCCTACCAGTTATGCCCCGTACAGGCATTCCCAGTGGGGCATGATGAGTGTCCTAGCTTACCCTCCTGATGCCTATAAAACACAGAAAGTTTTATATACTTTCTTATCCAGAAAGAAATATTCAATGCAGCACTATTTTTTTTTTTTTTGGAAAAGATTTCTCCAGCTTGTGCATTTTCTTTCAGATTACTTATTTATTTGAAGGAACCAAAGTGTTTGCTGACAGAGGCATAAGGCCTTTTATAGGCTAAAATAACAGCAATCTATCTCCTGCTGCAGGTTTCTGGCAGCTACTAAATCAATGACAATAAAACATCAATGGTTAACCCAGTACAGTGTTTTCTGGAAACAAACAAACAAACAGAAGTGTTCATTGTGTTTCTATAGTTAAGCACAAAAGGGAACTCCACCTAAAACTGGACATTTGGCATCTACATTACATAGAAAAACATGGCATATTCTTCTCAAACCAGCAGTGTTAGAGCCAGACCCATAAAGAAGTGTAGGGACTGAAAGGCAAAATTCCCAACTTTGAGCATGATTTCCTGTTTGACCTTGAGAAATCACTTTCAACCTTTGATGAAGCCGTGGCTGCTGCTATTTTTCTCTTGGTAAAATGAGAATAACATCAGTTTTTGATCAGTTATTTGAGCGTCCCTGATGGAGGGCACTAAGAAAGTATTGATTATAGCAGTTGTATTATAAATGTTTGGTGGAGCAGAATTCAATTTGTAGCTTTTCCACAGGAACGGGAGAGTCAGCATTGTGAGAGAACTTGCACATGATGTAAAGTGACTTGTTTTTTTTTTGCATTCAGTTGGTTTAGATTGCTTACAGGTAAATCCTTGTTTGGAATGAAATGAAGTGGGATTTGTTTGGTTGTGTCTTTTTCCTATTAAAATTATGTAGTAGTAAATTTTGATCTTTGTGGTATTCCTTAAAAGGACAGAAAGTGCTAGCAAAATATTACATTTGTTTGGAATGCATTTTAAACAGAAGGAATATTTATTGTTTAAGAGAGAAGTATGTGTACATTTTCTGAAATGACTATTTAAGCACAAGATATAACTTTGCCAAAAATGGAAGAAGTGGTTAGAAAAAGGCTCATAATTAAAAATAACAATGTTGCTTACTTAGAAGAGAGAGCTGTAACATGTTACTGAATTTGTTCATATTCAGAATACACATTGATGGTGAGGTGGGGAGTGATGTATGCTAGCCAGTGTGACTGTAGGAGCAAGAGCACTCATTAAGATTAGGGTTCATTTGCTGTGGTCATCGATAAATGACATAGGTGTCAGCTGAAGGGTCAGAAGGAACCTTCAGAGGTAATCGAGTCCATTCCCCTAAAGAGGATCCAGTAGACCTGTGTGATTTCTGACATGTTTTTTTAACATATTACTAGACCTCTAGTGATGGAGAGGCAGCCTCACCAGGATATCTACTTCTCTGCTTTGCTAGGCTTTTCAGTAAAGTATTTTTCCTGCTGTTTAATCCAGCTCATTCTTTCTGCAAATTAACCTTCTCTCTTAGCTATTATTTCCATGAAGAACAGATTATTGCCTTCCTTTCTGTGACAGCCTTCTATTTATTTGAAGATGGTTACCCTGTATGTCTTTACTTTTCCCTTTAAGCTGAATATTCCAGTTTTTTGGGTGTTTTCTCCCCTTTAGATTCTTTTCCAGTCCACATGTCCCTGGAGAGCAGTGCCCCAGCCTAGAACCAGCATGCTAGCTGTGTTCTTGCCAGGGCTGAGCAGAATAGGAGGATCGATTCATGTCTCAAAATCCTTATTTCTGTTTCTATGTCTCAGTATGAGACTTGCCATTTTCACAACAATGTGACGCTGCTGACTCATGCTCAGTTTGTCATTGACTGTAACACCTACATCCGTTTTTGCAGATCTGTTACCTAACCTGTTTCTCCCCATCCAGGATTTGTACAGTCTGTTGAGTGTAGAATATTGCAGTTGTACCTGTTGAATTTTATTCTTTTTTTTCCCATTTTGCTAGTTTGTAAATACAGTTTTGCAATCTATTCTTGTGTGCATGTTCTACCCTTATTCCATAGTCGTAGCTATTAATGAAAACACTGAAGAGGGCTGAATCTAGGGTATGCATATGCAGACAGTTCTTTCTAGACTAGGTTTTACAACTTGGTTATGTAAATGGTATGTCAGACCATATAAAATATCTTACTAAAGTTACAGCAGAGGACATCTTCTGCCTATCCTATATTCACAAGATCCCTTATCCTTTTACAGATAGAAATTGAACTGGTGTGAAATAAAAATCTTTTGGAAACTTGCAAATGTGTTCTTTTATTCCAGAATATTTACAGGGGTTATAATTACAAAAAACAGACTTCCCTGTTTTTTCTGTTTTTCCTTTTTTAATGATGTGCACTGTTTTTGCCCCTTTACAGTCTTCTACTACCACCTCACCTGTCCTCCTCCTGTCCTCAAAGATGACTGCTAAGGCTTTTGAGGTTACTTGTGACAGTTCAGTAGAAATCCTAGGATAAAGTCCATCAGGCTAAGACAATTACTATCTTCTTTCCTTCATCCTCTGTTCTTTCTTTTATTATGTTCTTTTGTTACTAACAGTAACAAGATACTTTACAGGGTACATATTTGTAGGGAAGACTCAATGCAAAAAGAGCGCTAACCATTGTGGTCTTTTCAGCATCATCTATCAGTCACTTTAGCTTCCTGTTAAATAGCAGAGTAACACTTTCCTTGTTTTTAGTGAACAAAGCTTTTTTCAGCCTCTCTCTTACTATTAATGTATTTATGGAATGATTCTTGTTTCCTTCTGTGTCTCCTGCTCATTGCTTTCTCCTTTCTCCTTATATGCTTATGTTATTCTTTTATATTTGTCCTTGGCAATCTGATTAAATTTCCATCTACTGTGTTCCTCCATCTTATGTCTGACATCAGTGAGCAGCTCATGATATATCTAAATTGGTCTATTATGCATAGTAGCAAAATGAAGGATAAACAGTTTCGGCTCGTGATAATTTTGCCTAAATTACTGCCATGCAATAAGTGTCATTTTCTGAGAACTTTTAGCATTCATTATTTTGGGAGATTTGACACGGTGAAAGTTAAAGACTCGTTTTTCTCCCCTCACATTCCCTCTAGCTGCAGAACAATAACAAATGCCTATGAAAAAGTTCCCTGGTATGTTTAGAAGTAGGGTGACCTATGGTTTAGTCTGCTCTTCTGCAGAGATAGACCCCTGCTAGTGCTCTGTGTCCAAGGAGAGACCAAATGTGCCATTTATACCACATATCTTACTGTCCAGTGTTTCCTAATTAAGACAACACAAATGACTAACAGCAACACCAATACAATCCAGGAGCTGACTTCAGTCTGTAGTTCAGCTTTAGATCCATATTTGAACTGCCAAGGTTCAATGCGGTAAGATAATCTGCAGTAATTTTACACTAATTACAATCATCTGCATTTCCCACTGAGATGAATATAGAGGCTTATATTAATTCAGTATCTCCTTGTATATGAAAATGAAAGACAGATTAATGCATTTGTACTGAACATATTTGAGCATCAGTAAAGTGAAGGTACACTGACAAGACAACTCTGTAAATGTTAGCTAGAGTAGGTCCCAAAGATGCAGTCTTATCTTGTTCAGGAAATGTCACCTAACGTTGTAACATGCATTACCAGGAAATGTACTGTTTGATCATGTCAAGAGCCTTCAAGGAACCAATGCTTAGATAACCTAGAGAATGTTTGCCAGAAGAAGTTGGAAGGGAAGTCCAAGGTAAGTTAAGAGAACTTATTTGTACAGTTTGCAATTAATGCAACTCATCAAAATCATCTAGGAAAAATTCCTTTAAAATGAGAATAAAAAGAAGAGTATGACCTTAGATGACTAATTTCATTAGTTTGACTAATGTTCGTTGAGGATTTTTAAGATTTAAAGCACCATATGAGGCTAAGTATTCTTTTAGACTGCTGCAGGGTTGCATAAATGATCTCACATTTCTCACCTGCCTACACTCCATGTTCCCACCCCCTCTGCTCACAATCTGGGTTTTGCTGCTCTCCCTGGCCTAACGTCTCAGTATGTTCTGACTCCTTCGTAGTGCCGAGTCGTACTGAGGAACTGGCTTGAAATAAAAGCAGAGGCAGATTCATGTTTACTTTGTACACATACTCAAACATTATGTAATTTCTACAGATTCTTATATATATGAAAAGACACACTTGTGGGGAAATAGAAATATGTATTAATTTTTAAGTTCAGTGCACTTGCTATTGAGCTGGGACCTGTACTTGGATATTGTCTTGGAGGACGGTTAGCACCCAAAGCAAAGACTGAGACAGTGCTTTGTGCAGAATGGGAGGTTTGTGGCAGGGGTTTCCTGGTGTTCCTGTGCATTGCTGCTAAATGAACAGGAGTGTGCTGCTTAATACCTCTTAGTAAGTTCTCATTCTTACAGAAAAAAAATCCTGCAAGGCCCCATAATTTGGCTAACTACTCAGGCCTAACATCGACTCCTTGGAGACATCATGAAGAGGCCTTCATTCTGCAGCAAACAGATTGGCACTGCAGTGATGATAATTGTAATTATCATGAGCATAATAAATAAATGGCAATGCATTTTGCAAGCTTTAGGGGCTTGAGTAATCTGGCAAACAGCTTGCTGCACTCTATCACACAATAATGATATTTGCTGCCAGCCCAGGAAGTTTACCTAGGGGCTGTGACTCATGTTTGTTTTGAAAGGCATGGCATTAAAGGCCTGTGAATTATGTCTGTTGAGAAGAACACTGATTTAAGTAATTACAAATGCAAAACTAAAACAAATNAAAAAAAAAAAAAAAAGCTAATTGATCACACTGTTCCACATACTTTAAGTCTTTATTTGTCTTTATAAAAGTTTTTGCCACTGGGGAAGATTTCTTGAGACCATTTAATTTCTGGCACATCAGTACTGTACGTCTGCCTGCACACGTGTGTGACCTCCTGTTCTTGCTAGAGCAGAAGGACCTGTCCCCCCATCACTGCTCTCACTGCCAGAATCCGGTGGGGTAAGGAAGTGCTCAGTGAGCCTGGGGAAATTGAGACACTGGGTGAAAAAATCCTGGCCAACACCAGGAACAAGTCCTTCAGATCTCTGCTCTTGACACCTGTAAAAAAACTGTTTAACAGTCCTCAGGGTTCATATTGGCTCATGGAAGAGCAGGGCTAGAGCACCAGTCCTGGGGCTTTTGCTAGTGTTGCTCCAGGTGCAGAGCCCTGCTGGACTCCCTCAATTCACAGCTGAGTAGTGGGTCACAGGCCAGGCCAGCCACTGGGCCTGCATGTGAAAGAGAAAAGAATCTTCATTTTTGCTTTGGAAATGTGTGAAGCACCAGCTGAGCTGCACTGCAGTGTACAGGAAGAGCCGGCATTGCACATCCCTATTAAATGCCTAACACTCAAAGTATGCTTAGAAGCACTTTCTGTGGAGCATGTGCAGCCATTTTCTATAAACAAAGTGCTTCTGCTATGGAGATAGATTTTGTCATCAGAACTACACATCGCTTCCTACAGTGTACCCTCACCCCCACCTCTCCTTCCCTATAGAAGCCTGTATTTCCAAAAAAAAGCCCCCACAACCGTGCCAGTTTAGTTGTGACAACCTCGGTGGTTATGGTCACAGTCACAAGCCAATTTTCACTGCCTTGTCACTAATGTAGTTACAGCAACAGCAGTCTTACAGCCTGGCATGACTGACTTTCTCCATGTATTGGGTTTACGTGGTAAAGGTTTGGTAGCAGGGGGGCCACAGGGGTGGTTTCTGTGAGAAGATTCCAGAAGCTGCCCCATGTCAGATAAGAGCCAGCTCCAGCCAGCTCCAAAAGGGACGCACCGCTGGCCAGACCTGAACCAATGAGCGATGTTGTTTGCGCCTCTGTGAGAGCAGATTTAAGAAGGGGAAAAAACTGCTGCACAACAGCAGCTGGGAGTGAGAGGAGTGAGGAACAGCCCTGCAGACACCAAGGTCAGTGAAGAAGGAGGGGGAGGAGGTGCTCCAGGCGCCGGAGCAGAAGTTCCCCTGCGGCCCGTGGTGAGGCCCATGGTGGAGCAGGCTGTCCCCCTGCAGCCCATGGTGTACCAGGGTGGAGCAGATCTCCACGTGCAGCCCGTGGAGGAGCCCACGGTGGAGCAGGTGGATCTGGCCTGAAGGAGGCTGCAGCCCATGGAGAGCCCCCGCAGGAGCAGGCTCCGGGCCGGACCTGTAGCCCGTGGAGAGGAGCCCACGCAGGAGCAGGTGATCCGGTGGGAGCTGCCACCCGTGGGGGACCCATGCTGGAGCAGTTTGCTCCTGAAGGATGGACCCCGTGGTACGGACCCATATTGGAGCAGCTCTTGAAGAGCTGCAGCCTGTGGGAAGCCCACGCAGGACCCGTTCGGGAAGGACGGCATCCCGTGGGAGGGACCCCGCGTTGGAGCAGGGGAACAGAGAGTGACCATGAAGGAGCGGCAGAGACGAAGCGATACGGACTGACCGCAGCCCCCATTCCCCGTTCCCCTGTGCCGCTTGGGGGGAGGAGGTAGAAGAGGGTGGATGGGGGGAAGGTGTTTTTAGTTTGCTTTTAGTTTCTCACTGCTCTAGTCTGCTAGTTATAGTAATAAATTATACTAATCTCCCTATGTTGAGTCTGTTTTGCCCGTGACGATAATTAGTGAGTAACTTGCTTGTCCTTATCTCAACCCTTAAGCCCTTGTCCATTATATTTTCTCCCCCTGTTTCTTTGAGGAGGGGGAGTGAGCGAGCGGTTGTGGTGGAGGTCGCCTGTTTAGCTGGGTAAAACCACCACACTCCAAAATCACAGAAGTCTGTGGTATAAGAGAGGTTCCATTTGCCAGGTCTGATCACCTCTCATCAGCCACAGTGGAGCAGGTGTCCAAGGCTCAGATCTTTCACTGCTGCAGACCTTTCAAGCATGCAAATCTTCTGGGCTTACCTGCTCAGCATAAAGGATCTTCTGTACTAACTCTGTAGTTCTGAAGATATACAGCCTCTTATTTGTGAAGTTCTAAGGCTTTAAAATGAACAGGAAGAGGAAAATGATCAAGGGACTGGAGCACCTCTTCTGTGAGGAGAGGCTGAGAGAGCTGGGACTGTTCAGCCTGGAGAAGAGGAGGCTCAGGGGGGATCTCATCAATGCCTACAAATACCTGAAGGGAGGGGGCAAAGTGGACAGAGCCAGGCTCTTTTCAGTGGTGCCCAGTGCCAGGACCAGAGGCAAGGGGCACAAACTGGAACACAAGAGGTTCCCTCTGAACACCAGGAAGCACTTCTTCACTGTGTGGGTGACTGAGCACTGGCACAGGTTGCCCACAGAGGTTGTGGAGTCTCCCTCATTGGAGATACTCAAAAGCCTCCTGGGCATGGTCCTGGGCAACCTGCTTTGGGTTGCCCTGCTTGAGCAGGGGGTTGGACCAGGTGACCTACAGAGGTCCCTTTCCCACCTCAGCCATTCTGTGAGTCTGTGAAATACCTAAAATCTTCTGCGATCCCTCACACTTCTGAGAGTGGAGTTTCATGAGTGACTCAGACCAGCCTAAGTCCAGGCTTCTAATAGTTCTGTCCCTATCCTTGTTGCTGGGTATATGTTTCTAGCAGTCTTTAAAGGCCATGAGAATTACCACTAGTTCCAATGCTTTTCAGCCTTTTGGGACCATTGTGTACTGACTTACTTTCACTGTAGCATCATGGTTGCACTGACTCTGGGAGGGAGCCACTGGGTAAGCCTGGATTTGGGGAATGCTGAGGCTTGCCCTGACTTGCTACTTGGGCAGATAAAATGCTGTGGCAGGTAAGCTGATTTCTGAGGGTGTGGTGACAGGCAGACATTAAACATACATTTGTTCTTGTCTGAGAAATCACTAATGTGCATGTTTTTCTTCAAAGAGGTGAGTTAGTATAGAGATGGTTTCTCATCTTGTTTATCTCACCTGTAGGCAACTTCATCAGCTGCTAGCAAATATAAGGTCTCCTCTGTGCTCAGAGGACTTCCAGTGTCAATATTCTGCTATTTTCATGCTGTAACAGATACATGAGGAGCCCCTAAAAGAAGGTGCCCAACCTGAAAACACATTCATGTCACAGATGGCTAGTTAGTCAAATATTATGCGTGGTACCTTAAGAGGAATGCTTTAGAACAGGCTCTGATAACCAAGAGATAAAATATAATTTTGAGTCTTTTTTTTTTTTCCTTTACAAATTGCTCCGTATAATGTAGTGATAGGCCACTGAAAAATTTAATTTTACTTTGCTTCTGATCCTGCAAACAATTGGATAGGCACTTAGCAGCTTTGCTAAACAGGCCAGAGCAAAGAATAAATTATAGCTTCAATCATTTCTTGTGTGCTGAACTGCAGGTTTCAGTAGCGTGCTCCCTGGGGCTGCAGCGGGTGAGTTGTCATGGCAGCGTGATGCTCGGTGCATGGGCTCTCTCTGGCAGGTCCTCCTTCTTGCTTTGTCCTCCTCCACTTCATGCCATGCCATCCAGCATGCCTGGGGTTCAAGTGGTGAGGCTACTAGATACATGACTTTGCTGGTAAACTGAGAGATTTATCTTTTATCATCAAACTTTGTTACCTCTGCCAGCCTTCCAATTTCTCACTTGAGTGTTGTTTAGAGTCACTGGCAACCTTTGCTATTGCCAAGCTTTTAGTCAAGATGAGTCAGGCTAAAATAGGCATAGAAGACTAATGCGTAAGACTTAGAAAAATAAGTTAAAAATTGATTGCATTTGCCTTCCAGCTTGTGAGTTATTCACAGCACATTTGTTAGGCGCTTCTCTGCAAACTTAAGAGGCTAGAAATCATTTTGAAAAAACAAGTAAGTTGAGGTACTGATATGGTCGCTTGCTTCCAGGACTTGAGACATGAAGGAAAACACCACAGCTAACCAGAAAAAGCTAAAAACTGCTGCTGCTGTTGCTGCTGCTGCTGGGTGCCCCACAAGTCAGTTGCAGCTCTACATAGTAGCTCTGGCATTGTCAGCAGCCTTCTAGCAGGGAAGGCAGCCCTTGGCCAGGGTCACGGTGGAACCATTTCAGCTGTGTGACCCCTTCTTCTCCTGGATCTCTCCAATCATTTCTTGAGGTCTGAGGAGGTTTGTTTCTCAAAAATTTGGTTGCATTTTTTGTTCATTCTCACGATATACTAGAATTATTTTTCTACTGCATTTAGAACAATTAACCTGGTTTCACATCTTCTTCCAGCATTAATTAGAAAATTTCCAGTGTTTAGTACGCGTGGCCCTTCCATTTGCAGATCCGTCAGAGAGTCTGGCATGAATATATAGGAATGTGTTAGAAGCATGATATGTTATCACTGTGTATCATTCATATTTGATATTCATTATACATATTGCATTACCTATATAATACATCCTATTCGTTATGACTGTATACATTTAGTATAACATATTTAGGAAATTTTAAGGTTGCATATGGTAAGTGCTGCAGTAACAGTAACCACTGAAATTTCACACAGCAATAATGAATCGTCTCTCATAACCAAGGGATGCTATGTCCTTAAAGTACGATGAATGTGAAGTAATATGTACTAAAAGCAGTAGTTCAAAAATACATTTCCAGTTTATAGGATGGTAGCTCAATAATACTCCCTTCCACCATCAATGGGATATGTTTTGATTCACAATTCCATTATAGAAACTGCCTATTTCTCTGTCAAAGGCTTGGCTCAGAAGATTCACTGTTGATCCCCATGAAAAACAGGTGATTGCATTTTACTCTCATTATCCTGCCTATAGTTGTACCGAAGTGTGCTTTAAAAATATGATTCTGGAAAAGGAGAAAGGATGAAGATTAAAACAAGCCTTCAGCATGCGAAATCAGAAAGAGACTCCTTGGGCAGCCGGCTAGCCAATATCTGCCTCTGACACAGCTGGCGCTAGCCAGTGTCAGAGCCAAGAGGCCAAAACAGGAGGGCTTTGGATCTCATAAAATGTGGCATTTCCTTCTTGTAGAAGGATTATCAGAGGAAAAAAACAACCCATAATGCATTTGGGTAAATAAAACTTGGAATGGAAAGAGTGCAGGCAGGAGAAGTGTCCAGAGAAGGAAATAAAGATTGTTGTGGGGCAGGGATTTAAGGAGGACAACTTTTGATATCCTGCTTGTGTGAAGAAAAAGGCTGAAGTTCATGAAGAGAGAAGGAAGGCAGCTGATAAATACAATGTATTATAATTTTTTTTGCTTTGTTGGCTTTGCTTGTTTTTAGCCTTTCTGTCTAAGAAAATGAGACTTAAGCTGGACAGGTAAGTAAAGCATGGAGGGAAAGACTTCATGTAGTGGTTTACAAGATCACCGATACATGAGACCAAATAAACAAGAGATTTTATGAATGTGCTGTAGCTATCAGCTGGAGTCTATTATAAGATGCAGATCCAGTGTTCAGTAGTTTCATATACTACGGAAAAATTGTTTTGGGAGTGTAAGGGCATGTGTCTCCTTTTGGAACAAATGTTGTTCCCTTTTAAGAGATAAAGGATGATCCGTGCATTTCAATTTTTGAAAGAGCTTGTGAAGTAGGAAATTCTTTTTCCCTCTACCCCTTTCCTCACTCAGTAGGCAAGAATGATAGAGTTCTCATCCTAATTAAGAAAAAATGGCAAAAGCATTAAAAAAAAATTTGTGTATATTTAGAAAGATGCAGTGATTCACTTATATTCTAACAGATTGCTTTTGCTCCAGGAATTAAACAGCAGCTACTAAGGAACAATATTTTAAGTTCTTCAGGACTGGATAACACCCACCGAAAAGTGTTACAAGAAATGACTGAGGCTTTGGATGAAAACTCATTCTTGACTTTTAGCAAGAAAGTTGCAAACTACTGGAAGAAGCTAGTGATATACTGATTTTTAGAAATAGTAATTGGTATAACCCCATAAACTTTAAACAGGTTCATTTGACATTGTTTCCAAAAAAACTCCCAGGAAACCTTTTGCCCTCCCTGGGGTGGGGTAAAAATTAAACTATGATTGTATGGTGATGTCATTCAACATTACTTCCAGGTAGATTAAGCATTCTCCAGCTTCATAGTTTTTAATGGAGCGAGGAATTATTGTTGGCATGATTTGCTGTGATTTCTCAGAATGGCTCAGGCCTGCCCCTTTGATAAAAGAAAAATTAAGACAGTTACAAAGGCAGCAGTAAGGTGGGTTAAAATCAGCCTTGCTAATGAACCATGAGAGTATCGCAGGTAATGAGGGTGTTAATATAAGGTTTCTCCAGAAATCTGTTCTCGGTTCAGTCCTATTTAGTATCTTCAGAGCTAATTGCAATAAACCCCAGGTGATGACACAGAAATAAACAAACAGGAAAGGGAAGTCAGCCTGTTAGTGGTACAGGCTCGCTTTGATCTCTTGAGGTGGTGGGTTCATCTGAGCAACATGCATTTTACTAATGTGACATGCCAGGGCATCCATCCAGGGACAAAGAAAGGAGGACTCACTTATCAGACGAGGCAGCGTGTTTCGGAGGCAGCAGATCTGCACAGGAGGCGGAGGCAGTAGCAGGTAATCAATCAAGCACGAGCTCCAGTGCAGCAGCATAGCTAAATAGCAATGAAAAAGGAGGCAGGGGGCAGTGCTTCTGATTATTAGCGAGATCACTCTGGGAATGCCATCTGTTCGGGTGTCAACACTTTAACAAAAGGATGGTGACTAGAGCCGATGAACCATGTGAGATCTGCAGAATTTGCCTTATCAGAGAGCATTTGCAGCTCTCAAATATTAGTCAAGATAATAAAAATCGCATTACAATATAGATGGCTTAACCTGTCAAAAGGTGGCTACATAAGATGGCCTGAAATTTCAAAGATACTGAATACTCACAGCTGCTGTTGGCATAAATAAGATTTACGGGTGCTCAGCACCTCTCAGAGCATTTCTGCTTAGGAGCTTAGCCATGAAATCAGGAACATGAATTTTAGTGACGGGTTCTGACATTCTTGTTTGGAATCAGGGAACATGGACGGAAAGCTTTTTGTTGTCTCACACCTCTCCCTCCCAACCCGGAATCTCCCTCTGACTCAGCTAAAGGGAAGGCATCTCCCTAGGCACGTGGCATCCTACAAGCCACCCTGGCCTTACCTGTGTGCACCTCTACACCCATTAGACAGAAGAACTTTGTTCACTCAAACAGCATCTTCCAGTCTGATCTGACTGACCGTATTGCAGACTTTTCTCCCTACTCTGCCCAGGCTTGCAGTTTTAGTCTGAATATTCCCCTTTTTGGAAAATGATTATTTGGATAGGCATCACAAGTTAATATCTCTGATATCACCTTTGTCAGGGTATTCAGTTATTTTTCTTAATGGGAGTATAACAAATAAATGTGTTTTCTCTTCTCCTAGCCCTAAGCAAACCAGGCAAGGAAAGAGCGAGTTCTTGGGTGTATTGACACAGGAGTTCAGTACAGCTTTACAATCTTTCCTTCAGATACATTTACCAGTATCTATTCAGGGAACTGTACGGAAATACTGTGGGTACATTGGCATGTTCTCTTAAAATCCTCACACTGTTCTTTGAAGAAAATGCATCACAGAAATATTTCAGGTGTCATGCTGCCCATGAGTCATGTATAATGCTCCCGCTCCAGTAGCGTTTTCTTCTGAACAGTGTTTTTTGGCAATCTGGGACCCTAAGTGTTTTTCAGAGTTCCTGGTAGCAGAGCTTCTGCTCTTACAGCACTGCGTCTGGCAGCAGAAGCATGCACTGAGCTCTCCTGTGCCCATGGCACACAGATGAGCTGCTGCTCCTGCCCCCTGCCTTCTGAAGCCATCTGGGCCCAGAAGCAGGACCACAGGCAGGCAGGTGAAGGCAGTGGCAGTGCTAGGGCCATGCCCTGCAACTAAACATATTTTCCTGGTCCACAGAGCAGGGGATGTAAGAAAGAGCACCAAAGCACCAAAATAGACAGAGAAGTCTCTTAGTTGCTTTTTCACTGGTAGGGTTGGGTCAGGGGTTACCATGCAGGAGGGAATTAAGGCACATGATGGAGAAGAGGCTGTGGGACATGCCACCCACTGGGGCTGCTGTCACTACGGTGTCAGATGTGATGACTGAAGGTCCTCCCAGTCAAGACACACTGAGAAAAACCAACAGAAATGAAGGGAGATTGCTAATGAACTGCTTGAAGGGAATTGCTAATGAAAGGGAAGGAATACTTAGTGGCAGAGCTGTAAAAGGGGAAAAGAAATCTTAGTAGATCAAAAATAAGATGTGATCCCAGCTCAGATACTAATTTTGGAGGGTTTTAATATTTTTCTTTATAAATGACTTTTGGGAGAAAACTGCTTGTTTTCAAGAAGTTTTTCATTTCCTTCAAGATGTTGTAGGTTTTCCCTAGAACTTTACAACGAAGGAAACTCTTCTCTGCAAAGCTTTTCATTTTCAAAACTGAAAGAAGTCCTTGCTTAGTGAAGAGGGAGGGAGAACATGGAATGAAAAAATCCCATCTCCCTTAAAAGTTTTCAGGTGTCAAACTGTGTCCGCAACACTCACAAAACAACCTTTTTTTCCCCCAGGCAATTCAAACAGAAAATCTTTTTCTCCTCTCTTGCCCTTTCCCAATTTCCAGCTGTAAACCACTGGGACCATGGGATGGACATGATGGGCAGCGTGAGTATGATGAAGGGAATAATGCTGCAGGGGCAGTACCCAGGGAAAGGGGAAGGGAGAGCACTGAGGGCAGAGGAAGGCCCGTCTTCAGCAACGACTACCACTGGGGAGAGAGGAACAGAGCTGCTAAAGATGGCAGGCAGCAGGGTGGAGACTGTAGTGTGGGAAGAGTAGAGCTTAAACCTGAAGAAGTCAAAGGGAGGAAGGCTGAGGGCAGGGATTGTATCATGGTGAGAGTAAATGCTTCAGTTCTAGGATGTATATATATATATATATTTAAACAGATTAAGTAGTGAAATTCAAATGTTGTTCTGGCTTAGCTGAGCTCCACAGTGAGACACTTTCTAATTCTTTTTTGTTTGTGAATAAATATACTTTTCAGAACTAATGTATTTAAATCTCCTTCAGACATAGCGGTTGCTCTCCGATCCCTCCAGGAAATCCTGCATGCATACTTGATGTCTGGCTGCCTGCTAGCAGCCAACTAACTGCGCTGAACACATTTTGCAGGCAAGGAGATAGCACCAGGATAGTACCAGGTAAAGGTGCGCAGTTCAGGCAATCACTGTGAAGACTTGAGAAACTACTGATTCAGCACTGTAATGTTTAGGTAAATGCTACAACAGCTATTTAAAAGAAAAAAGCGAGACACTTTCTTCTGTGTGACTCACTAATCACTGTCTGTGCTGTAGAGCCTGGAGTACAAATTCCTTTTGTCATGAAAATGCTTGCTCCTTTGATCCCCACAACATCATTAAACAGTTCTAAAGAGTAAGTAAATCTTTTGGCACACTCTTTGCAAAATAAGCATTTCAGGATTCAGACGCGTGTGGGTGTGTTTGTGATGCTGAGGAGATTGATACTGATACAATTTTTAGCAGCGGGTGCAGACTGTGTGTTGCGTTGGAAAGAGAGAAGTTTTCCACCTGCTTTTCCAAAGCATTTATGTAGAAAATTGAAATGCACAGGGTAGCCATGCAGGATTGCTACACAGAGGCTGCCACTGCAATTTGAACACTATTTAGTCCACCTGCGTGGTGGCTACGCATGTAAACCTGCCTCTTGACACACGGTATGTGCCCATCAGCATGCTACCCAAAGCATTTTTGAAGAATTTCCTCCTTGTTTTCATAATTCAGGCATAATACATAGGTGGTCTTTCTGAAGAGCCTGATGCTGTTGAGGACATCACCAGCTCTTTTCCACGACAAACCAAGGCTATGGACTGGTGGAGCATAAGCTTCAAATTGTGCCCTGTCTTCATGGGGACCCAGTGCAGGCACAGTGCAGGGGTTTCTTCCTTTACTGGAGCACATACACATTCGAGTTTGTGAATCACTTTCTCAGCTGCTTTAACACCTGGCAGTGGTGGTCTCTTCTGGCCCTGTGGATGTCAGCTGAATGCCTGGGTCAGCTGATCTGCAACTGGTAAGTTTAAGGGAAGGGGGGAATAGTTATCCCTAACAATTTCACCTGTGGTATTTACGTAGCAACTTCGCAAGGCTTTAGCTAAAATGGGAAAAGCTTATGAGCTTACTGAAAGAATAATGTAAAGCTAAAATGTTCAAAGAAGCACGACTGTTCAGAAGTGTAAGAACAGCATTCTCATGCCACATAGCACTCTGTGTTAAATAAGTTTATACCCTTCCAACATACCATCTGGCAGCAAACAGTAGATTGGTTTGCATCCCAGCCTGTGATCTGGCAAGAAAAATTAATTCATATATAATAAAATGCACTTTTAAAAGACAGCATTTTCAATAATGTTCAGTGGCACTAATGGACTTAAAAGTGTTTCCAGTTATCTGTCGGAAAATGTTTGGGTAAACAAGTGTCTGCTCTCAATTGTGATGTGCCTATGAGTAAAGGGATTTATGTCATACTCAGAAACACTGTTGTCTGCGCATATATGCACACTCTGAGTGTTCAGAACATCCAAAGCTGCATTTGTGTCTGAGCCACTAGAGTGGGAGGAATCGGATTATGGGGTTTGAACTGGTATGGGCCACTCAAAGTGTGTGTGCAAATGGTTGTGTGTTTGGGAGAAAATGGAGCAAGCCTGCTGTTTAGGAAGTTAGAGAGATCCATGACTGGTTGCAGTGTGATGCAATCTGTGGAAGTTCATGTGTCCAAGGCACCCTAGAATTGCCTTCCCACTCTGAGTTGAATACCCTTATATTTTAGGGGAGATTTATTCAAGTCTATGTTGGGTAAGACATTTTCTCCAATTTAAAGCGTCTTCTTTCCTAGTACTGTGGTAATTCAAGGAACACATTGGGCTAAAATCAAATCCAGTGAAAGGAAGTAGTAATTATTTGATTAAAATTATCAGCAAATCAGGCAAAAATCTTGTATGTCATTAGATCATGTATCTCGAGGAAAACAAACAAGATAAAATACATGCTGATATATCTGTCCTTATTAGGTTTAACACAGGGGAATTAGACTGCCCACTGGATGCATAAAGAAATGATTAGGTAGAACCTTCTATCTAGCTGTATACACAGGGCTGCAGAGATTTGATTAGGTTATATGAAAAATAACAACAGAGGCTCAGCTTTATAGGGAGGGTGGGTTAAAATAATGCATGGAGAAGTTGCTGTAATTAAAAATACTGTAACTAGTATCCAGGGTCTGTTTGTCTCCTTCCATTAAGGTTACATCTTGTGTTTGCATTAATATTCTCTGTGCTTCATCCATGTCTAGGAACTCTTTCATTTGTCGCTCCATGTAAATTTAAATTCTAGCCTCCTGATCAGTTTTTTGAATCGCTAGGATATTGAGTAAGTATATAATTCTTAGCTTAGACGCTGAACATCTGTTGCCATTTGTGTCCAATATGTAATTACAGCAGGGGGAGCTGGACAATCGGAGATTAAAAAGATGCTGCTTAATCTTCCACCACATGTTTCCACTTAAAAAGAATAACACACTAGAGAAATCGCATTGTAACTCATGGTATATCTGCTTTTCCCCCTATCCCTGCTCAATAGATAAGGCTTCATTTGGTTTCTTTCTGAAATCACCGAAGTCCTCGTGTTTGGACCTGTGAGTGCATTTACTTAGGCTTCGTGCAGCCTATGTGTTAGGGCATGCTTAGAAGGTCTCCATTCCTGTTTTTGTCCCAAATGAAAAATTGTACCTTGTGGTCTTTCTTTCACCTGTGTATATACATGTATTTCAGTGGAGTAATTATTACCAAAAGAGAACCATCCATTTGGGGAAGATGGGCTCTAGCGTCAGCAGAGCTGGGCAGAAATCTTGGATGTGACTGCCTGTTGAAGCTGCTAACACAATCCTCCTTCAAGTTTTGTCTTTAAGGCATCAAATGTGCCTATGAAGGAGACCATGATGCGTTTTCCCCTTTTTGCGAGATTGGACTTTAGAGTTTCCAGCAGGACTGTTCAGATGCATGTGCATTTACAGGAGAATGAGAAGTAGCAGCTGTGGTGCGGTGAAGGCAAGTGCTAGGAAAGGGGCAGAAGGCAAGTGGCTGAGCAGTCAAGATGGTACAGTGTGCTTTGTCTTCCTTCAAAGCAAAGTTATCAATGTCCTTTGTAATTACATTTACGCAAATGTGTACATAAGAGCAGATCCAACACACTGATCTTTAAGAAGGGACTGGCAGAGAAATATTGGATGCTATATGGAGCAAATGATATTGCAGAGGCAGGCAACATGACAGGGAAGAATCACAGTGGTGGTTGCCTCAGGAGCTTCCTCTGCAAGTGACTTTTCACTGAAGTGTGAAAATATGTGTTGGGCACAACTGCAACACACACATGGACTTTGCCCCATGCATATCCTGTTGGAAAGGCTGCTGAGAGAACACTGTGCCAGCTCAGCAAGGTGATGCTCTGAGTGTTTTCTGGGTACTTGGGTGTGCAACAAAATACTGCAACAGCTCGCGCACAGGAGGGAGCTGTGATAGCAGTTGTGTTGGGATATTCAGCTGCTTCTAAGGAAGGAAGCTGGAGAGAGGCTTGCTTAATCCATGGATTGTAAAAGCCTCCTCGTGATCCTTTTTCTTCCCGAACGTTCACTGTGGCAATGTGCTGCTGCTGTATGCTCAGCACACTGACTTATTTTCCTGCCCATCCCTCTTTCTCCAGGTGTGAACGTAGTCTTCACCTCTATACAGAGGACCTGCACAACCATCTTCAGCAGCATCTCACCCTTGGGCAGTCCACCTAGGGAGTTTCAAGGGGCTGAAATGGAAAAACGCTGGTGTACGTGGAGTTCAGATTTGTGCCTTACTGCTTTAGTGAGGGGCATATCAGAAAAGCTCCTCCACATTAGCTAAATGTCCTGCATCCTCCACTTGAGGTAAACACCATACCCTGTGAAGGCATGAACTCGAGGCCCTGGCCAGACAGGCTTATGCACACTGAGTAACTCTGGCTTGACTTGTTTGCTGGTTCCAGTGAGAAGCTATGTACGTGGAGCAGCAAAATGTAGGCCTTGAACTGGAAGATGACATTATTTACTGGATGTGTGTGGATGTGTCTGCAGCTTTTGTGCTAAGTGCCAGTGGTCCTTTAGTATCATTTTACTACATTTATAAATTTTGCAGCACTTCTGAACCATCCACCTGAAGAGGTGGAAAGGTAAGAGACAGCATTTTCATTACCTGCACAGTTCTCCATGCAGCTGGCATAGCTCATTCTCAACCTATGTTAAATTTGCATCCACGTTTAATACTGAAAAAAAAAAAAAAAATTGTTGCAACATTATTTTTTTCTTGTTTTCCTGGTTATTCACCTTTGGACTCCTTTTATCTTTATAGGTCTATTTTTCCCCAAAGCTTCAACCCACCTAAATTCCACCGTACTTTTATTGCCTCAAAAGTATTTCAGGAGTTTTTCTGTTAGTTTACATTTTTCAAGGACACTGTATAACACATTTTTTCCATCTTCTTTGATGTCCTCGGAAAATCATGTCAGAAGAAACATTTATACTTAGCACAATATAAATTAATTATGCATTAAAGTGGTTCAGAAACCATGTTAGTCTGTGGACCAAAATAATGGTACAGGCATCTTTGCAAAGTTTTGCTGGGTTTTATCAAGATGTGTTTCTTGGACTAGCATGTGCCACTGCTTTATTTTGGTTATGCATGAAAACCTCACTGACGTGATTTCTTGAATCACATGAACTCTCCCTGTGTATAAACACACAATAGCATCCAATGGATATGATTTGATGCACTTTCCTCTAACGGTTGAAGAATAAAATACATATGTATTTAAAGAGCAAATGGCATTATTGTAGCTGGATTGCATTTTCTTCCCACCTTTACTTTAAAGGTCTTCTTCTTTTAGTGATGTGGTTGGTTTTTTTTTTTTTTTTTTTAATGATATTAGTGATTTTCATTACAGAATCATACTCATATTCTTTTGGTGATTCTAACTTGAAGAAGTCCTTTCAATGGAAGATCATAATGAAAAATCAACTTTGTGCTCTTCTGGCAACACATTAAAAATGAAGTTTTAGGCTTCCATCAGTATGTCTGCCCTCACTAGGTGCTGGCCTGATTTTGATTTATTTAATGTTGTGCAGAGACTCTGTCGCCAAAGCCAGGCTGGGACACACAGCTTTGTCTTTTTGTGCTGCCCACAACCTTGAGGTTGTCCTGTGGAGGGGTCTAGATGTCACGTAGGTGTGCTATTTCTCAAATGGTGCAGGCAGTTTCAGCAGGGAAGTATGTTTTATTTTTCTGACAGTATGGACTTGGTTTCTTAAATGCAGAATGTATTGTCTGCCTTTCCTTACTACTAAACACGCCTTTAGAAAATGATTGCAAATTCTTGCAGAACGCTTAGAGTGAAAACACTGAGAAGCCTCCAGCTCTGCAAGAAAATGATTGATGGTCAGCGGTAAACACCTGCATATTGCATCCCTGTTGAAATGCATTCATTTAATCTCAGGGGCATTCATTTAATCTCAACTGCATTTTGCAAATTTGAGCACACTGCTCAAGTTAAAGTGAAGTAGTTTTTCTGACAGTATCCATTTGTGGGGAATAGTGTATAACATGGAGTGTATATTACTGAACCTGTCTTAAAGTAGAAAGATCTGGGAGTTTGCTGAAGATGAGATATACTTCCAAAGTCCTGTTCCTTAAAATGCAGGTAAAAATAGCCAAGCTCTTCCCTCACAGATATTACTTAATTTGTTCTCCCTCAGTGAAAGCACTTCAGGGGCTGCAGAAACTGCAACTAGGTTCTCTTTAGAGAAAAGAATTTTATCTCCTGTCTCATTAGCTTGCTTCTAAGTTCATATTTTTTCCTGTGCCAGTCAATGTTTGCAAACTTCCAGTCTCAGAAACTCCTTAAAACTTCTTTTGCTGAACCATAGCCATTTTAGTGTGCTTTTCCATTGACTCCAACAGGCTCAGCATCAGGCCAATAACGGGTATTTGACAGTGTATCCATGAATTATATTGACCTGTATCACGCCAAATTTCATCAGTGTGTTTGCAGTTCCCAAGCTCTTTGGCAGAGCAAGAATATTATATAGTTGGCACTGCTCGGAAATTGCACAGCTTTGTATTGCTGGGCAAATAATAATGCTATTTTCTATCTGCTAATGGAAGACATGAAGTTCTTTTAACGAATCTATATGCTGCTGTTCTGATGGGGGCATTTGTCTCCCCCCCTCCCACCCAACAAAATGGATTTTCTGACATTTCTGTGACCTCTTAGAGAAAGAATTAGGTGCACCAGTTACCAAGCAACAGAAAGTCAGGCAACGCACTTTCAGAGCGCGCTAATTGCCCATAATGGTAAGAGCAGCATCCACATTCACAAAAGCTTCATAGGCTTGATACTTATTCTGCTGCAGGAACTCATTTACCTTTCATTATCAGTACGGTGTTAAGCTGTAATCATCAGAAGGAGGACATGTAAGTCTGAAGGGTCTGTGAGGCTTGGACCTGCTCTGCATATAGAGGGCCGTAAGGAACAATTGTCATTTTCAGGATTTGTACCTCACATTTTGTTTATCTAGGTATTTTAAGTGCTTAACTCACAAGAGGGAAGGCACATTCATCTCTACAATATTAAAATCAAAGTGAATGTGAAAAAACAACTCACAAAGCATTACAAAGATTTAAACAAGAGACCAAAGGAAGTCTTTAAAGGACAATGCATTCTGTCAACTTATCCTCTAAGGTTTTAAAATGACATGTTTCTTGAATCACACAATGAAATCTTAATGGAGGGAGGAGAAATACATGGCTGAGAATTTGAAGGATTTACTTTCCTCCCCCAGCTTGTACCCGACTGCATGTGAGGAGTCAAACCATTCCCTCCTCGTACGGCACATCTGGGTGACCGCGTGCCACTCCTTGCAGCTTTTCCATTGTCATCAAAGGCTGTGATAGTCTCCATCTACTCTTCACTACTCACTTTCCTCAGGGGGCTTTAAGAAATGATTTGCTTCACGTACCACATGGCTTCTCATGGAGACCACCATTATGAAGGGACAGTCCTAGTCTTTGCCACTGGGCCTTTTGCCTTTACCTCGTTGTTTCCTGCAAAATATGGTGTTGGCCATGGGCTGGGGCAAGCTCACTAGCTCCACTCTCCCACTGCTGTGCCTTGGTGAAGCCCTTTCAATCCTGAATGTGTGTGTTGTGTGTCTGTGCTCTGGATATCAATAAGCTGCTCCAGCGAGGGCTAGTTTTAGTGTTCAAAAAGGGTTTGTCAGCATTTCTGTACATAGTTTCGTTTATTTTCAAGCATACAGATATGTTTCTTTAGAAACAAGTAAAGCTCTAGGGCTTCATTCTCATGTCATTTACGCTGGGATTAACTCTGCTGAAGATAATAGACATTATATTGGCATAAGTAAAGACAGGGACCAGAAGCCAAATTTTTTAGCTTAAAACCCAAAGCAAAGCATACTCTACACTTAGCATAGCATTCAGAGTAAGAAAGCACCTTACACATGAGCTGTTTCTGTATTTTTTTTTTTTTTTCTCTTTTGGCTGTGCTTCTATCCTTTCACCAGAAATGAAGTTTAATGGAGTGGTATCATACAGTGAAGGTGAAATGGCCAGGGGCTCAGTCATGCACTCTGTCAAATGCCATAGCTCCAGTCCAGCAAAGCCCTTAGGCATATGACTGCTTTCAGAGAGTCTCACAAAATGATATAATACTTCAAATTGAGCCATGAATTGCCAACAAACATGCATACAGAGTAGGTAGGTACTCACTATTTTGAACTGTTAGAGGGAAAAAATGAAGCAAAGGTTAAAGTATATACATGTACACAGACATTTGAGCTCTGCTTTTCTATTTTGGACCTTTTTACTTCAGTGACTGTGTAATTACCATCACTTCCAGTGGAGTTACTTTGAAATTACTATGTAGTTTATTGTATCTGTCTAATTAACTTGTCTCACAACTGTAAGTGGAATGTACCATCATTTCCAATCTGGAAAGCACTTCTTTGGAACCACAATCTGACAATTCAAGAATATTTCTGCTATGTTTTCAGCTCTTAGAGTAGCTATCGTTTAGACACATCCAGTCTTGAGACATGAGAGTAAGTAGAGAATTATTGTGTTTGCCTAGTGCCTAAAATGAAGCTGTTTTTCCTGGGTTTGGTTAACCTAATTTTAGTAGGAATTGATCATACTGTGAATTAGAACTTCCATTAGCAACTACATGTCAGAAAAGCACAAGTGGACCTGGGTGAATTTATATTTTCATTGCTGTAGGGTGCCTGGGAGCATATTTGTTCTGACTCTTGGTGTTAATGTGGAAACAGAAGTGGTATCCCCTTGCAGGGATTATACTAACCCCTTAAATCTTGCCCACCCTCCTATTATTACAAATTCATATATTAACGTTGTAATCGGCACTACTGTTGGTAGATACATCAAGAAATAAATATCCAGACTTCTCTGTATGAGCAAGGTTTACATTTGAGAATAAGGTGAGGAAAGCAAAGTTGGAGTGGAAGACTACGGAAAGATTCCCATCCTAATATGTGTTTTATTTTGTCTCATTATTGCAATGGTTGTGGAAACAAACCTCACTTCTAGTACATCATTACTGTGTTTTGCATAATATACTGCTATCAACAACAGTTAACTCAGCCTTGTGATAGCAGAAAAGTATACAAATGTTGTTATCCAGTTACGAGATGCCTTTGTAGGTGGCTGGATTAAAAAACAAAAACAAACAAACAAACAAAAAACAGTTCATGTTCTCTTGCATTTCTGGCAACACGCAAATGAAGGTTTATGCAAGTTCCTGATGATAAATTTGCTCTCACTGCAATGAGGGTACTGAGAGAGTGAGAGGAAATTATGATATATATGTACCCTCATGATATATTTACCCTCTGCAGAAAAAGATGCACTGGCTCTCAGAATAATTCTGCATAGTTCTGTTTTCTTGCTGGTGGAAAGACACAGACCAGAAAATAAGGGTTTTCTATTGCAAGTGAAAGGAAGATCAAGAATGTGATTTTCATTGCTTGTTTTCCGGACCCCAAAGCACACACACACATTCCTAATTGTGCTCTCCAAACTGTTAACACATGTAAAGGCTTCATAAGTCTCAAACACTGCTTTCAATCTTTATCTGAGCATGCTGCAGGGAATGGCTCCAATATATGTTTAGTTTTGATTTACTTTTTTTCGCAGTGGTTAGCATTATATTGCATGGCAGAATATTAACCATCTGCCATGAATTTTCTTTACTGTTTTTCCAGCTTTCTGAAGTTGATAAAGTCTCTGAAAGATTTTTATTTGAAATTTAATCACCCTCAGCTGATGCCCCTGGACATTCCCTATGTAGGTTAGTTATGCCTGACACTGAAATGAGCGGTGTTGCAACCAGGTCTTATTTGAAGAGTTGTACCTGCTACACCACGTACATATAACAAATGGCTTTGGCACCCATCAATCAACTATCTTAGAAGTTCTCTTCTCTGGTGTACATGAGGGAAAGGAGAAGGAGCAAGTTCCTCCACACTGAAATATCTCAGAAAGCAGGGAGCTATGTGCTCCCAGAGCACTTGTCAAATTAGCTAGGTCTGTATGCAAAACCTTCCATGGACTGAAAACTGATCGAGGAAAACGGAGAACCTTTTTACATCCCTGACATAAAAACATATGTTCACTTTCTGAAAGTTCAAAAAAGTCTCCTTAAGAGGGTGAGAAAGTAAAAGTAAAGATGGTGGGGAAACCTAACTTCTAGCTCCTTCCTTCATTTTCTCTATCTACTTATCTGCTTTTGAGGGGCAAACAGTAGTACATGTTTTCCTCACACTGTTTTCAAAGACAAGCTTGCCAGTCCCACATGTCCTTTGCAGAAACCCACCTGGTAAGTTTTCTAGCTCTGCTTTTTAACTCTAGCACCTTCAGCTATTGCTCTGACCTGGAGACCCAACTTCTTCTGTGTTCAGGATGAAAGCTGGTGCTCTATGAAAAGGATGATATGAATGTATCTATTGTTTGCAAATGCACATCTCCTTCTCCTGCTATTGGCAGCATTTCCAGGGTCTGGACTAGCAGCTCTCAGCATCTCACCCACTGCACACTTCTCTAGCTCTCAAAAATGGAAAATTGCTCTGGATTTTTTCCTGGCACGCACTTCGAATTTGCAAAAAATGATTGCCGCAGAGGACTTTAACTGTATAGCAACCCTTGTAGGCATGCTCAAGAAAAATAAATTCAGAACTGTTGTGGTGTGTACCTATAACTGTAATTCATTCATTTCATAAATACCATGCAATATTACAGGCATAGATTAGTCAGTAAAGTCAGATGTGGGTGCTGGCTGGGGCTCGTTTATCATGCAAATAGTGAGTAGCAGTAGTAACTCATTCCTACCAGCAATGGCAACATATATCTGCCTCCTTGCTTTGTGTGCTCAGTCTCCTTCTTGGAGCTGTGTGCACCTGGAGGCCAGTGTCAGTGGAAGGCATACCAGTTCCAGTTATGCATATGTAATATTAAAAAGTCAGTAAGCTGTAGAGATGGCATCTCTCTGTTCACTGTCAGAGTCTCCTCCTGAATACAGTAAGTACCATTTCACAGCAAGAGAAGGCCTTGTTATCCAGCTTGAAATGTGGCAGCTGTGACCAATCAATGCTTGATTTTCATCTGTTTGACTCAGAAATTGTTCACACATTTGGCCCTCTGAAGCTCTGGTCCTGCCGCAGATCGTCTTGTATCTGCTCGTGATTCCTGAGGGCGTTGCTCACATGAATAACTTCTGTGCCTGGCTCATACAGAGCCACTCCTGAAGTTGTGCTCACGGATGAGGAGATCTGCACACTCGTTCAGAGAGACTGAGATCACAGGAGACTGGCTGTGGTCCTAGCAGCTACTTCAGTAACCGCTCAGGTCCATGTATCTGAGGTTGTCCCAGGGCCTGGTCGTTGTTATGGTCTTGTTGGACTGTGATAGCTCTGCAGAGCTGGGATGTGTGCTGAGCACTGTGCTGGGCCCTGGGCGCTTTGTAGAGTTGTGTGGCCCATTTCTCTTTGGGAGGGGGAACTTTAATGTGAACTGCTCCTGCTTCTTTGGTTTTGATCACCCCATTGCTTGTAGTGATATAGGTACTGCAGTGATGAAGGAAAGAGTGGCTTTTAAAAGCTAATTGACACTATTTCATGAAAATATTTTTGTTTTAAAAATAAAATTGTCTCTTCAACCAGGATCATGATGAATGAATGTGGAGGGAAAGACTTCTGTCTTGGTGAGCACCTTTCTACAAAATCTCCACACCCGAATTATTTAGAATTTCAGTAACCAAGAGGCCAGATCTTCAGAGTCCAGTCCCCTGAAACAGAGATAAAATGGGGGAAAATCTCAGACTGAGGAGCCTTTCCTTTCCCTTTTGATCTCCTTATCCAGGCAGATGTGACTCCGTTTGGCCTTTTCTGTTTTTCCGAAAAAGTCTACATGAAAGGAGTTAAGGAACCAGCTTTTTGACTTTGACCTAATTTCTCCTTACTGTCAGGGAGAAGCCTTTACGTTCTCACCTCAGATCCTTACCAGTCATCCATGTGTCTTCTCTGAATGGAGTCAGTATGCCGTTCTGTGAAATGGATTTGGAGAACATTCACCACAGGCCAGGCTTCAGCCTTGCAGGTCAGTTCCTCACAAACAGATTCCATACTTGCCTGGGAAGCAGTGTAGCCAGCCCCATGAGTAGGGCAGGTTGATTCTTTTCCATTATATTATTTTTTCCAAAAAAATAGAGAGCTGCTCCATGCCTTCACAGGTAACAACTTGTTCTTCTGCAGATGTTACTTTCCATGCTGGGTTGGCTCAGGGAGGCTATTTATGTGCACAAGCTCTTGGAGAGTGCAAGCTGTCACAGGGTGACCAGGTTGCAAATGCTTGGGTGCTGCAAATTAGTTTTTAGCACTTCATGCAAAATCTTCAGGTGTTTTGCGCAGCTGTTATCTCCATCTTTGAGGTTTTCTCCAGAATGCTTTGCCAACGGAAGGTAGGATCCTCAAAATAACATTTTTGCTGTCTTCTAAAAGTCCCTCTAAATACAGAGCTGTCAATGAAGGTATCGTTTTCTGTGTAAACAGGTTCACTTTCTGGATGTTCTTTGCCAAATCTGAGGGGGCACTTCTTTACTGTGAGGGTGACAGAGCACTGGAACAGGTTGCCCAGAGAGGTTGTGGAGGCTCCTTCTCTGGAGATATTCAAAGCTCGCCTGGACGCCATCCTGCGCAACGTGCTCTAGGTGATCCTGCTCGGCAGGGGGGTTGGACTAGATGATCTTCAGAGGTCCCTTCCAGCCCTGCCCATTTGTGATTCTGTGATATATCTTTCTGTCTTATTTACTCACAAATGAGAATGAGGCCACATCTAATTGTCTTCAGAAGCAATGTGGGTTTCTTTTTCGGGGAGTTCCCTTATGGAACTCCATAGGCCCGTGAGTGGGGGTTACTTGCTTCCGGGAAATAGAAAAGAGGTTCTGTAGCAGCTCTTTCTCCTGAAGGAAGAGACATGGTATATTCATGGTCTGTACCAGTAATGGGTTGCTGTGCTGCTTTAGGTCTGACTCTAGGTGCCTTTTTACCTGGTACATAGATCTTCCTGTTTCCCTCTCACATTTACGCTCCTCAGCGGAAAAGGGAATGGAGGCCCAAGACCTCCGATGAACATCCTGATAATGTCCACCATCCTGCCTGAAGTAACAAATTTCTTGTGTAAAAAAATGCAAATGGCATTTCCTCCTCGTCTCTGTCCCACTCTTTCAATTTTTATATCAGTCCTTACTCTTCTTTCTCACATGTGGTATATCTGTTCCACATTATTTGATGCCCCATCATGCAAAGGTGCTATCTGGTCAGAACTACTATGTTGCCTTTGCTAAGGCACTAACTAGGTAGTTTGATCCAGCTCCCAGTGAGACATTTCATGCTAACCAAGAAAGATATGTAATAATTTCCCATTCTTATTTCCCCTATAATAGGAGAGGTTAGCACACTGCCACACTTTGCAGTGGACAAGAGGGTGCAGGATGCTGCAGGAACAGTGGCAGGCATGGTCCTTGTCAGCTAATTCCAAACCTCCCCACAATCCAGCACAAGCAAATGATCTCACATTAAAAGAGTGCCAAGGCTAGGAAAGTCTGACTAAAGGCAGTTCTTGCAACTTGCTTTCACCACTGTGTGTGCTGAGCCTTCTCATCCTGTGCAGAGAAAGCTTATAGATCAGAGTATATGATTGCATAATAAAAGCTATGCATGAGTAAGCAGCTAGACAGAATTATAATTTCATGGGTCCCTTTGTTCTGACTCCTTTTTTTTTTTAAGTGTTTGGTTGAGCAATGCAACTTTCTGAATGTACTTCTTTAAAAAAAAATCATGGAAGATTGAAATCGAATCATGTAAAGCCTTACTGAGTCCTTTGTATCAGTATTCATTCAGGTTCCCAGTTCAGATCTCAATCACATGAGCTTGAAGAATGTCAGGGAGCAGAAACTGTCTTTTTTTCTATCTATAATCCATGAGAAAAGAGTGCAACACGGACATTGCTAGTGGGTCATATGCTATTTTCTAACTACAATTGTTTGAAGGATCTCTCTTAGATTTTTTTTCTGACTTTGGGGAGTGTGGTCACTTACAGATGTCACAGACAAGCACATTAACTTAGTATATTTGTGTGGAAAGACAGTATGAGTGACCAGTGGAGACCTGAGTGGGCCACCTTACAGCTAAAGTCATAATTTCACATTTGCAGGAAGTGAAATATAAAACTAGCGAATGTTGTTATTTCTAAAACGGGCACAAGATTATATTGGCATACTCCTCCCGTGAAGAACGAGGCTTGACCAGTGGTACAAGGTAGGAGGTGTTACAGAAGCATTAACCAGTCTGTGAAAACAGCTATTCTCTTGGATCACAGAGACATGGTCTTTGTCCTTTGACTGGAAATCACACACAGGCAAATAACAAGGAATTCCTTATTTTGTCTGGAATCCTAGTTAGTGGTTCTTTAAAGAGTGGCCAATATATCTGCATATGTCCTGTATACTGACATGGCATGTTGAACCTTTAATAGATGCTACCGTACCTTCAGATAGCTATGAAAGCCCGATGCGACTGTGTAATCTATATGCTTCATTGGGACTTTTGGAGAGCATTGACATGCCTTTTTCTCATTCTAGGCATGCGTATGAACTGATATTTTCCAGAAGGCTAGGTGTATGTCACAGCCTATATCATGCATGTACATTGTGTCTATCCAGGATATCCCAGATTAACAGAGGGGTAGCTAGTTTGTGTTCTGCCAGACCTCTGCCTTTTCATTAACTGTATTGAAAGATCCATGGAGTAAATGCATATGCTCCATGAAGTTGATGTTTGCAAGGCTTTTAGAACTAAAAGTCTAAGGAACTTAGCCATGCACGTGCAAATGAAGTTGTGGATGCTTCTACACTTGGCTGGAAGTGTTAGCTGGTATCAGCAGTAGGCAGCCCCACAAATTTGGCCCTGTATCCCAAGCAGTCTAGTCTGGGCATGAGATATCTCCTCCTTGACAAGAGCAAATATCTGCTTCCTGTGTCATACTACAGATACGATAAATATCTGACAGTACAATAGTCATTTGTTCCCATTCTGCAGAAATAGATGCTTGTTTTGGTCCCTGTACTAGCTTCTTGGATGAGCATACACAAACAATGAGTGAATCAAGGAGAACAGGAGCAGTAATTCAAGGCAATGTGAAGGAATCCAAGGTATACACATGGGAAAGAAACCAGGCTCTGAGATCTGTGGATCAAATGGGGTGCCTGTGTTGCACAGACTCCTGTCTTACCCACTAGCACAACTTAGGATGTGTGGAATTTGGTCCAGTACAATCCAGTTCTAATGAAATCTCCAGCTGTACCACATAATAAACAAGTGAGGTGTTGACTGACTGCGTACTGATTGCAGTTTATGAAATGAACAGCAGGTGGGAGAGAAGCAATATGCATCCGCTGGTAGACCTCCAGCTAACAATGCTACATCTGAAAATATGAAGCTTGCTAGTACTGAAATCAAACCTTTTATACTGCAGTACTTGAAAACGGGTAGGGGTGGGAGGGAGCAGAGTGGTGGGGTAAAGCAAAGGGGAATGTAAAATAATGGGATTTGTTTATGAAATGATTTTTCTTTTCAGTCTCTTTGGCCCTTCTTTTCCTATTTCTTACTCGTATTTCTCTGTTTCCTGACAATTTTGTCATCTGTCAGCCGTTCCCAAGCAGTCTGCCTCCAGATGATATCTACCTACCTTGGTGGCAGGCACCTCCCTGACTATTCATCTGTCTCTTGCTTCCTGCCTTTGTGTTTTGTCAACCTGTTTATTTCAAATCGGTTTCTCTGTGCCCCATCTTGCTGCTTCCCTTATGCCTATCCATCCATCTCCATTAAAATCTACATATTGAATATCAATAAAATAACACAGCCTGTTCGGGGAGGAGGTCATTTGCGTGATGCTTTATGACTGTCTGTTGATTTGTGGTCAAACGGAACGGTCATAAAAGGGCCGTGAATCAGGCAAATGACATAAAATGCACACATCAGCAATTAAAATCAGCTGTATTATGTGGGCACCCAGCAGGGCTGCCTAGTTAAGGCCCTGCCAATGTTTTGATTATTACAACTCTTTACAAGCACTCATGCTGTTCCTCTCCCCTCACCCCCACATCTAATATTTGACCCTTTCTTTCTTTCTGTATGGCTCAACTGCTTATCCCATGCTTTGATTCTCCCCTGCAAGACATAGTTCCCCAGATCTTCCCCTCCCTCTGAGTTGTTCTAACCACAGCAATACAAAATTGTCTTACTTTTCTCCTTAAACTTGGACCATATTTCTCCAGTACTGGAATTCTGCCAGCAGTGTTTTTCTACCTGCTGTATCCATTGCAAACACCTTGTCCTACTGAAACCTC
Source organism: Chauna torquata (assembly GCA_013399475.1). Lineage (NCBI taxonomy): Eukaryota > Metazoa > Chordata > Aves > Anseriformes > Anhimidae > Chauna > Chauna torquata. The sequence goes on along the minus strand of VXAL01002022.1, from coordinate 207,631 downwards.
ACCTGTATCTGTCTCTCTCCTTGCATTTCTCACCCCTCCCTTGCTCCTGCCTTGCAAAGGCAGGCATTCTCGTCACCTGCAGGCTGCTTGGAGAGGAAGGGACCCTAGGATTTGTGCTGAGCTTATCAACTGCAGTGGCACTTTGCAGGATCACCGGGTCTGCCTGCCTGCAGCTGCTTACAGAGAGGCTGCACAGAGACGGTGTCTTTCTCTATCACCTTCACGCTCACTGCATGCGCTTGAATTCCTCCTTTCAGTGTGCCTCGTGCTTCTCCCTGCTGTATTTGACTCCCTCCCACAGGCTCTTCTCCCACACCTTTTTAGTTGCTCTGGCTATTGAGCTCCACCAGGGGAAGGTTCCCTGGAGCACAAGTGCAGACTGCTGTGGGGCTGTCCTCTCCATGCTACAGTGCGTATTTGGAGCCCGCGTGCCTCCTACCATACATCTACCGCTTGCACACGTACTGAAAAGACTGTATGATGCACAAATATCGAAAAGACTCCATGATGATGTTTGAGTACTCACCTGTCTTTATGTCACTATAACACTCCTTCATTGTAAACACTTAGGCTGCTTCATAAAATGACGTAGGACTGTAAACCAATCTATGGTGGTATTTAATTTAGTGTTGTGAATTTTTTTGGTGTCTAGCTAATAGACAGTTTTCAAAGAAACTCTGTGCTTCTCATTTTGTGATGTAGATTTCATTTTGGTTGAGAAGTTGCAAAAAGGACCTACAGGAAAGATTTCTCCTGCATTTTCTTAGTGGCCATCTCTGGTCAAGGAGTGAATCAGAGATTGTGATTTTGTCACATAAGTACAGGCAGGTATTGACATTTAAGACTCTCTAGGGTATTCAAAACAGCAGCCAAGAGCTGGTAGATGTGACGCAGGACCTAGAGGAGGCATGCAGTTTCCTGGTGAGGCAGTGAGGGGTATAGTGGCTAAATGGTCCCTGCTCCCTCTTGCAGCTGAATCCTGCAGTGAATGTCAAAAACAGGTTGTACTCAGAACATACCCAGATTTCATGTTGCTACCTTCCCACCTGGAAAGAAACTCACTTGCAAGTTGCAGGCATGCTCTGTTTTAGATTTTTCAACTGCTTTATTTCCCCATGCTAATCAGAGGCTGCAGTTACCATCCACGTAGCCTTTGAAGAGCAACTGCTGATCTAGAAGCTAAAGCAATGAGAAGGAGGGAAATTTTGAGATGTTTTGTGAAGCTCTGGATGAATTTGGAGGAGTTCTTTGGAGGAAAAGCCACCTGCCTCCCAAGAAAAGTTTTGCATTCTATGAGATTTAAGCCTACACTAATAGTTTAGTAATGCTCACATTCTTTGTTACTTGCAGGCCATACCAGCTGGCAGATCAGCATAAGGGAGCAATGCACCTGCTTGTGCTGCCTGCATGGTGCATAATGAAGAGATTTTTATTCTGTTTCATATAAAATGCAGGGTTTTTTTTTTTTTTTTTTGCATGACAAGGTACAAAATAATGTATTTTAAGCAGTGAGTTCCAAACTTTTAACTTTTGTTCTGGGTTGCTGAGGCATATATTTTATATAAAATATAATAACAATTTTCTGGTAGGAGCTTTAGAATTATATAAAGTAATCAAAGAGGAACACCAAGTTGAAAAAAATCACTTTTTAATTCTCCCTCCTCTCCCCTACTATCTAGCATGTGTAGAAATAAAATCACCTAGCCAGCTGCACACCCCTAAACTCATGAGTGCTGGGAGTGAGTTCTTCCGCCTCTCCAGCGCTGTGCTTCCACTTCCGAGCACTTGTGGCTGCGTGTGATTTCTGGCCTCATTGAAATCAGTGGCAAAATGCTAACTAGCTTCAGTGCTGCTGGATCTAATATTCATGGCAAATGCTTAGATTCCAGATGGCTAGGAAGATTTCCATTTTCTATGTACATTATTTCCATATTTTGTAGAATCACAAACGTATTTTCCTTTCATCTGTGGTCTTTCTTTTGTTGTGGCAGAGGACAGTGAATTATGTCTTGACAGTGATGTTTCCAAGGCCCTGAGTCCAGCTTCAGAAATGTTTGAGAAATTTCTCTGTATACTCGTTTAGCTTTAAAACTACTTATATGCACACAGTGCTGTGGGAGGTCAAGCCAGGGAGGTTAGGCTGCTTGCTGATTCACCACTTAAAATACAGGGGCATTCCTTAATTTATACCTTGTCGAACCATATTTCAGTAATTTATTTTGGTGTCCTTTTTCTCCAGTGATTTGGTAAATGAATAGATTCTGTTGATACAGCAGGCCAAATTAGGTGTATTTTTGCCGAAGGAAAGAGTTTGGTTATCCTGGGTATGTGATACAAACCAGAACAAGGATCTGTCTATATGCTACTTGGAAAAGTTAACTCATTATTTGACTATAAAGGGCACACATTAAGCAGTGCTGGCTGATATGGCAAAGCAGCTGCAAGGCCCACCTGGTTAGAAGCATCTTCACTCCCTGTACAAGATGAGCAGGGCCTCGTACTTGGGGATGTTGGCAGAGTGAAGCTACTGGGGTGGGAAGAAGCTTTCCCTCACTAGCATGCAGCTCTGCTGCTGTAAAACTAGGCAGGGGGTGCGGGGGAAGGATGTGAGACAACAACAGGAAGAGCAATTCCAGGGCTTAATTGAAGTGGCGAGTCCCAGAAAGGTGGCAAGGTGACAGCATGGAGGGCCCGTTGCTCTTAATTTGCGAGCGCCTCCATCCTAGGAGAGAGAAGGGTACCTGCCTGGGAAATGACACTTGACAGGAGGTATCATCAGCATGCCAGTCATGAGGCAGGGAGTCAGCAGCAGGGTGCTTTCAAGAAACTTGCCTCTCATTGCAACCTTTAGCAGCCTCATCTGTGCACCGTCACGGAGATGGGAGGCACGTGACGGCCATGCTGATGAGGTGACAGTCACGCTGATGGGGAGGTTGGGGGCTTAGAGGCTTCCTGGCAGCACGCAGGTGGTTGTTGATGCTTCTGGCTGTTGTATGGGAAGAGGTGCTTCGCTCCCCTTCTAGTTTAAAGAGGTAGCCAAATACAAAAGGAATTAAACATCAAAAATGTACGTCAGGACAGTCCTAGATAAGCTAACAAGAGCCAAGAAATTCAGGGCTGCTTGCAGCTAATGCTGTGATTTTTGCCAGCCTGGGGAGAACAGGGAAAAGGGTAGTCCCAAGGTCACTTCAAATCACGGGGCTTTGTGAGGCATCGCTCCTGTTAGCAGAAGAGTGGAGCTGGCAGAGGAGATTTGCAGAGGTACGGGCCTATTAAAATACATTATTAAAGAAAATCTGAGTGAAATGGCAAACAGAATAGAAAATAGCAAATAATACTCACAGCATTAGAAATTCATTTCAGTTTTATGGAATATAGCTTGCGTATAAATATAAAGCATTACATTAAAATTCATAATAACAGATTATAGTCTTCTCCCCTATCTGTACCACTGCAGACAGTGTGATTGCAAGAGAGCTAAGCTGAGCAATTTAGAGGCAAGATTGATAATTCTTGTGGCAGTTATTGGTGGCTTCCTCCATTCGCCACTTCAAAAGTAACCAAGACATAATGCCACCATCCCCAGTGACAGCTGTCCAGACATTTCAGCCTGAAGTCAAGGACCAAATTGCTGCAGGTGCTGAGCAACACTGAGAGGAGCTGTGCTAATGGATGACAGCGAAGATGGAGGCATGTGCCTGCCTCAACCTGAGCTTCACCTGCCAGCACCAGCTTTTTGATCTTCTACAATTTTAATGGATGTTTTTCTACAACTTTAATGTATACTAATGTCTCTTCAAGATTACACTAGCTGAACTGGACACATATCTACATAAAACAGAAGTAGTAGCAGTGCAGCTAAGATTTTCTCACAGTTTTCCTGTTAATAAAGCTTTACTAATCTTCTTGCTCTGTTGCTACCAGAGGTTTTTGGTACTGTGTCCTACGTAAGAGATAGAGACTGCTTTCTATTTCCCCAAATTTCCTAGAGAGCACCTTTAAAATTGCCAAGGTGGGAGGGCAATCGATGATATTAATCTGTATGTAGGGGTAGTGATGAATGTAGATACTGCTCGTGGCTGCATTTCCTGCGGCTCAGAGTCTGAGAAACAATTACTGTTCCTAAGGTGCAATAATGACAGGGGTAACATTTTCAGTAGCCTCTAATGGGACATCATATTTTAGTGAGTTGACAGATTTGAAAATTTTGCCGGAGGTATTTATTATGTTTGAACAATATTGTACAATATGTTTTTTATCCAAACTTCATGATTGCTGGCCTGAGCTCCAAGCTCACGTGATGTTTCTTGTGAAGCTAATCTGCAACACAGAGCTGTTTTTCATTAGAAGACTGATTCAGCAGTGTGAGCAAAGTGCTGCTGTAAGGAATACCTGGGCTGAAGAACTATCTGGGTTTTCTTTTTCCAAAAGAGAGCACAGGATTCTTCAAAAGGTGATGAACATTTTGTAGTAGACATTTCATAAGACATGAATGGTGTTAGCATTGTGATCTAGAGAGGCAGGAAAGGCTCGCGGTTCTGACTGACGTGGGTTAGGGCATGGACATCTTCACTGGAGAACAGTCACAGCATGGAGGTACCAGCACTGCCCTCATAAAAAAATGGGGCATTTGTGCATCCTGTTAAATGCAAAAGAACACAGAAAAAGACACGTTTGCCTTCATCACCCACAGCAAAAAGTGCTGTACAGAACAGGCACAGCGAGTCACTGTTCAAAGTTAGTTGCTACTGCTGTTCTGAGGTCAGAAGTGAGGGTCAGTAGGGAATTTGGAGACCTGATCATTCACGATGGCATCTCATCAGCTCTGAGATAAGTTTTGCTGGTTTCTTATTGGTGTGCACCAAGTGCTGTGACTGTGGCTGCTAGCAGTGGAGGACAGAGGTTTCACACCAAGTTGGGTAACGTAGGGTTCCCTCCTTGAGCTGTAAGCTGGCTCTGAATGTGCCTTTACACGTCCAGTGTCCTGCCCGGCTTCATCGGCTCTTGGTGGATGTCAGCCCAATGGAGCTCCAAAGAGTTAATCGGTGTCTCATTAGCAGACCACTAAGAGTCTCTGGAAAGCAATGCCTGAACAATCTCCTGCTTTGTTTGATGTGCCTGCATGAGGCCTTGTGTCTTTGCGTTAGTGCTTGGTATGATAAACTCATATTGATCCATGTCAGTTCAGGCATTTTACCTGCTACGTTCAGTGAGCAAACCTCCAATGGTCACAGGTTTTGTGAGGATGTGTTTAATATTGTCGTTATACTCATAAATAAAAATAGTTATTACTGTTAATCAGTAGTCATAACCTTGAAAGGAATGGCCTGGGAGAGCTGACCTTCAAACAGGTGGGTAGCATGTGTTGAGGAAGAGTATGTGCAAATCGAAATGTTAGCATTGGCTTCATCACTGGCTGTGCAGCTGGGTACATTTTATGCTGGACAATGGTCCTTTCTGGGAGAGGGAAAAGGAGTCACTTCATCATTCAGGGGCCGTATTCAGCAGCACACAATCCACAGTGAGTCATTGCTGAAACGAGAGGCAGGGCAGGAAACCCCAGCTGTCGGGAGCGATTGGCTCCAGTGCAGTTATGAAACATTCCCCCTGTTGCCCGAACCCCCCCCCCCCCCTCCCAAGATGAGCAATAGGCAATTTTAACCATCTATTTTGTCTTGGTCTGGATGGCTGAATCAAGCCCAGTATTTCCAGCCCCTGTGGCTGCACAGAGTTTAAAAAAAAATAGCATAAGCAATGTCTGACCAGTGTGGTGACAGCTCATGTAGGCAGCAATCAGAGAGCAGCAATAGCAATAGCTCTGAGACATATGAATTGCCCAAATTAATCTTTTGGGTCAATTTGAAACCTAAAGTTGGGAAAGGCTAATGTAGCTAATTTCACTGCTAATCAATTTAGCAGAAACCGCCAGTTAATATGGTTATGTCTTAATCCTAAATCATTTCCATGGACTTTCCCAAGGGTCTCCAATATGCAGTTCTTTGAAGTTAAAAGCTCTTGTTTTTCTCCCCTTCATTTTCAACTTTGAATGTGTAGTTCTGCATTTTCTGAACAAAACTGCAATGTGTAGAGCACTGATGATATACAGCAGGATAAAATAAACTGAATTTAATGTAGTATAGTTAATGCACTGGATTCTGCATTACTGTCTTCCTTTTCACATTTAATCCTAAAAAGGCCCCTCCACTGAGATTATCTGATTCTTTTCTAGATGGTATTTTGCAGTCTTCAGATTTTTTAGCCTAGTTTGCTGGGCATGTACAGTAACAGGTGAGCTTTGGTTGTTTTTCCTTGTTATAGAGGAACTAAATATATTTGAGGACAGGAGTGAGGCCAAATTCATAAATAGAGGAAAGTCTACATGAGAGGCAGTGACTTTGGTCAGTCACGTGGATGCAAAGGGGTGGCTGGGGGAATTTGAGCCTTTCTCTACCATTCACAGGTGAAGGTGTGCAGATCCCCCTCATGTAAGGTACTGAGGGACAAATGTAGGTAGTATGGGTACAACTTCCAGGTCTTCTCTTGCTCCAGAGTTCTCCAGCTGAAGTTGCATTAACAAGGAACCTTTCTGGATGAAGCCATCCGTCCATTCTGGGGTGACTGTACCCATTGACCAGGTATGTCATGTAATATCGAACTGAGTGTATCTTGGCTTATACTGCAGCTCGCAGTGCAGCTACAGGAGCTGTCAGAAAGGCAGAGACTCATAGCTCAGAAGTGAATATGAGTACATGACATTTTGATTCCACTGTCAGTGAGAAACAAAGTATTTGTTTAACCATGGTCTCAGGGACTTTTGCCATTCCTTTGGGGTATGAGTGGAACTACGGACATGTACGGATTTTTTATCTTCCTTATGGTTTTTCAAAATTATGCAGGAATGGGTAGAGAAAGAGAGAAAATTAATTTTCTGGATGTTTATTTTGGAGGAATTGATATCACCTTCCGGTCAGCCTGATAAAATGTCTCATGAATCAAAACTGGAACTTGAAAGGAGAGAAGCAAACGTACTGTCCTCCCATATTACAGAGATGGTCAAAAACCATAGGAAACCAAGGCATGAAGAGCGCAATGCAGAATGAAGCTAGTGTTGCAAAGTTTGCAGCCTGGGAGTTTTCTTTTTGAATGATCAGAGAGGGATGGGACAGGGCAGGATGGTATGCACACACTCTCTGAGCTTTAAATCGTAAATCCTCTCTTTTAATCTTTACCAGACAGAACTATTTCCGGGGAATGAAGGCACTTCATACAAAGAGAAGGGTGACATGACACAGAATACCTGTAAGCAGAAGCTGTCATGTGTTTTTGATCATTTTTCTGCTGTAAAAAACATCCTGATGCATCTTGTCTCTCAAGAAATAACCATAGTTGCGTCTGTCATTCTGTCTAGTTCCTTGTTAATGCTCACTGCTCCATCCCTTTGAGCTTTCCAGATGCTACACATGGCATGAGCTGCGGTGCCAGGCAGTCTTTCCATGTTCTGAGCTTTTCTAGGTGGAAAGAAAGAATACAGTGGGCTATAAATGGGAACACAATGCTGTGATATATGGGACACAATAGGGCAGGATTGTGAGGATGCTGGAAAAGGAATATTCGCTGAGTCTCAGGAAGTTACATTGCAGAAGTAAGCCATATTGTTGAAGTTGGCTCTGTTTTTCCAACTTCTTTCCATTACCCAATAGCTCTGGAGTCTTCGGGAAAACCAACAGAAATTGGTGGGTTCAGCAGTCCAATAAGCAAAGTTTTCTACAAGCATGTCAGACTGTGACCAAACTGCGTGCAGTTGCGAATGCACACAAGGAATCAAAAACACCTAGGACAGAAACCACAGGTACCATCTGTCTTCAGTTAGGAAGGGCGGTCTTCCTGGTCCGGCTTCTTCTCCATCCCTTTCTACTCCCATCTTCAAATGGCTTCCAACTATCACAGTGTCCTTATATCAAGCTCCCTGGTTCCTCCAACAGATTTCAGCACAACAACAAAAATTCCTTCTTATTTTTTTTTCTCCCTGATTATTGTTTATGTGAAGTTTTTCAGCAACTGAAATTAAATGTCCACCATTCTCATGCTGTAAATTCCTTTTTTTTCTGACAGGGAAGGGAGATGGGGGAGACACAGATCACAGCTAATATTGCTTAAAATACTTTTTATTCATTAAGCTGTTTTTAGCGACAAAAAGAAGCTGTTACTATTAATGGCAAATGACTGTTCACACAGCACATTCACTCTAACAGTTCACTCACACGACCACTTATCACGCAGCTCCCAGTTGAAGCAGCAGCTTTGAGGCCAACCCCAACCCTTTACTCAGAAGCAGAGGGTTGTACTGATGCCCTGGTGGCTTCTGCAGAGTTTTTTGGGAAGTCCTTCAGAGGGTACTTTCTTTCAACAGGCATATACATAATCTTGTAGTCTTTGCATATAGCAGCTACCACCCTCTAGGATGTGGTCTGACTTACACAAACCACTGTTTGATGCTCATGTGTGCACGTGACCTTGAATAAAGGCAGCAAACCCTTGGTCCTGGATTTATCAGTTCCTGCAGGTTCAACAGGACTGTTAATCTCCAGGGCTTCTCAGTTCTTGGGAGACTTTCACTCTTACATTCTCAGCATGTCTTCTTTTTGGCATGGTGTTTTCTTGCAACATTTTTTCCCATCCAAACTTATAGGTAGCTAGAGTACCCACTCACACAGGAAAAGCCTTTATGACACTGAAGTATTACATTATAAAGTTTAGTGCATATTTTATTTCTTTGCCATTAATAGTAAGAAGCAACACATTAATGACATGGAAGTAAAAAGAAATAGTGGTAGTTATTACATTCATCCATCACTTATGCCAAACACTGCTGCAATAAGGAACATAAGCTGACAAAACATTTCTTCAAGCTGTGCCATGTCAGTAAAGTTTTTGCAGGTTAGTACTTCAAGATCATCCCCCTGACTGCCTTCTGTGAGGGACTGTAACTAGCTCTGGATGAAATGGTTCAGATCAAACAGATCATCCATTCTCTCAACCCTTTTCTACTTCCTCAAAAGTGTGTCAAATTCAATACCTTTTTAAAGCTTAAAAGATAAGAATTAGTGTGAAAGACCAGCCATAAGCAATAACGTCCACCTCATCTTGATGCTACTCAGATATTGAAAGTGAAAAAATTGAGACTAGACAGAAAAATGCTGTATTTACCCTTGGTGAATTATGAAGTGAGGACTGGTGTCACATGTCTCCCACCTCAGGGAAAATGAATGGCTCCATTTCACATGTGAGGCTTTTTTCCAATGTGAAACCACTTTTCTAAGCATCTCTGTCTTGGTGGGACTTCCTCATCAAGAAGAACAGGGAATCTAGGGTGATGCTAATGTTTAAAACCATAAAGAGTAAGAGGAGACCAAAAAGGTGTGTTTCTGTAGTACAGACACTGCACAAGGTCAGAGAAAGTTTGCTGCAGGGCATAATGACTCCTTGATCTAGACAAGTCAGGCAAGGGAAGAGCAATCTTAGGTGACAGTAACTGTACCCCAAGCAGTACCCGAGATTAATGTGGAAACAGAGGACAGGAAAATCATAGAACACTGAGGACAGGAAAATTATAGGGGTGTTTGCCTGTTTTATCTTGATATCTAAGGTAAATGGTGTTTGTGCTAGAAGTCCCTACAAAATATATACATAATACACTTTCTCTGTGAGAAGACCCTTGAAAGATGAACTTTGTACCAGTGTCCTTTGGATTGGAGTACCAAGGAAAAGTGTGCTTATTTCCTTGCTGCTGAGGCCTGCACACATCTTCAAACATGCCAGCTGTCCTGTTTCTGTGAGTCTTTGTCCAGGAAGAATAACAGAGAAACCAAACGAAGTGACACTGTCGGAGTGTTACCGGAAAAGGAGAATCAGAAGAGCATGGCTGACTACAATATTGGGCAGCTGAGCAGGGAGTCAGGAGAAGGCTGAAGGAACAAGAAGGTGGCAGTACGTGGCAGTAGAGAAAAGCCACCCATTTAAGCAATGGAAAATGTGTCCCTCCCTTTCACAGATCTGAAAAACTGCTATGTTTTGTGAACTTAAAACACAAGATTTGTATCATATGTTTTCCTTGAGGTTTGAGCTACTACTCAAACAACATACATTTCACTCTCCTTGTTTGTTACCAGAATGTCTTGATGGAATGACAGTCTCTAAATCTGTCAGTTCTTTCCTCTGTTTCTGTATTTTGTGGGGTATGTCCTTGTCTGCAGTTCTGGAGACAAAACCTCTCAAGTGAATATGGAAAGCACTGCTGCTTTTTATAGGAAATTTTTTTTTTTCCCTATAAAGTACGTGAACACCCATGGGCTGATCTTGAATAAACTGGCTGAGGAGAGAAAACCACGATGCTTTGGGCTACTGAAGGTATTTCTGTGCCCGAGGTTCTGGCCTGTGGCGCTCAGGTCTCCTCTGCCTTGGGGAGTGCAGGCCCCGAGCATGGCAGGCTGCTGTGCTCAGGACGGTATTAACCTTGCACACCATGCACGGGGCTGAGGGAACAGATGGCCTTACCAAACATGTCCTCTGTCTGCATCGGCAGAGATGTTAGTACTATCAATAGCTCCTGGGAAATTAAGCTGTTAGCGAGCAAAATGTGGCTTCACTGTTATTCTGTGGGTAATACACTCTATTGATCACTAAAGCATTGGTAAAATGTCTAATGGTACATCTGAAAGCAGAGTGTTCGGTGCCTGTAGTCCCTCCTACATTGGACTCAAATGCCTTCTGCAGTCAGAAAATCTAAAGCACCTTTTGATGGCTGAACATAGTCTGTAGCAGCTCTTCCTAAAATTTTTGATGTGTGTGTCTTTCAGTGATTCTACAAAAAGATCATGAGCAGATTTTTAATTAAGTCTTTGTTTTGGATAAAGTATGTTGCATAATAAATCTGAAAATAGTCTTTTTTTTTTTTTTTCTGGGTCAGCTGTCTGTCATTTCTGCCGGTTTCCACATTATTGCTGATTCCTTTGAGAATACTGAAAGTATAGAAGGAGAATTACATGAATAAACGGGTCAGTTATGTTGCTTTCATTAAAGATTTAAGGGGCTCACCTCTTACCCCAAGAACTGCAACTTTTCCTAGTATTATACTCTGCTCTTTCCTGCTACTGGTCCCGCCCTTTTTTTCTTTAGTTAGCCTGCGTGAGTGATCCCATCATTCCCTTATCTTCCTCTGCTATTGGAAGTCTACTTTCCTGTCCCTCCTCTGATCAACATGCCTCGCAAACACTGCCATCTAGAAGTCTTCCTCTAGGTTTAAAACTCTCAGTTTCTGTCCAAAATCCTTCCCATCCCCAACTCTCCCTGTATCTCCATTTCCTGGTACACGGTTCTCCTGTAAACGATGAATTCTGGTTTTGTTGTTCTGTGGAGTGGAAGTTGCACATGTCTACAAAACTAGTGGTCTCCATACAAAGACCTGTACAAAGCTTTTATGAAAAAAGCAGCATCAGAATACAGAAAGTACCTTTTTTCTCTGGGTCAGCCTTCTGAGTGACTATAAGGAAAAGAATAAATGCCAAAGGTAATAAGTATGAAGCTACAATACTTAAGATATTATTAAAAAATAGGCAGGGCTAGAGTAAAATATATTTCTCCCTTTTGTATAAAATTACGTACAGAAAACCTAAAATGCCAGGCAGCAATGTCATGGTTCAATGCAGAATAAAACAGAGATTGTTTTCTAACAGCACTGTCTCATGATCTGTTTCTGACAACGTCAGGAGGTCCAAGAGGGTTGCAAAGCCACATGGTGATGAATGGCCTGGCAAAACCCTGCTGGTGCCTGTTCTGAAGCATGAATAGATATAGGTAGGTGCAAACTTTGGAAATACTGCACTCATGTAGTGCCTTTCAAGTTCCTATGCCTTCCTGTCCTCAAGTCCCATTTGAGAAATGGCCTCATGCTACAGTGGGAAGAAATGCAAGCTGATGAAAGAAAGCCATATGGTGACAGTTTGCTTGTTAACAACTGCTGCTGATCAGGCCTTCTCTCTGTAATTTCTATTTAGAAATAACTGCTGATGAAACCAAAGGATTTTTTTTCACCTTTAAGAACTAGGTGATCTGGTCCACAATAAAACTGATTTGCTTGATTTAGGTCATGTCATGAGGAATACATAGATAACTTATTACAGGAACTTATGCCTGCCATGATTTCTTAAAATCATAATTCTAGGGAAATGAAAAGCTGTAAAAGTGAAGGTGGAGATACTTGTGAAGGCTTTCTTAAACGAAACTTAGAAGGGAGTCTGTATGATTGACTTTGTAGGATATTCATACATGAAATACAAAATGGCATATTTTGTTCCAAACGTGATCTGTAAGTGAAACATAAGTCAATTTACTAACTCTCATTAGGACTCACATTTTTTTGTATCTGCCCTTTGCTGTTTCAATAGATTGTCTAGACTGAAATTGCAATCAGACTAGTCTGAAAATGCTTAAAAAAGATTAATGGACTCATTTTGTTGTGTCTAAGAAGCTGAGTAAAATCTCCTCAAAATACTTCTGGTATTTTGATGCAGATATCAACAGTCTTCCTGAGATTGCCAATATGTATCATAGGGAAACTGATGCATTGCTTCTCCTTCCTTCAATCAGCTGCTCTTGAGGATAGTAGTATTAGGGAAATAGTGTTCAAGAGCCTTAATTACCATTATGGTTACATTTTGATTATAGTGAAGATGATGTCTCCTTTGCTTCATTGTCACACCATCAGTATTTTGCTTTTCCAAGTCAGTAGTACATGGGATTGTTAAAAATCCAAATGAACACAGTTTTTGTCTTTTTTTTTTTTTTTTTTAGATGAGGACATGTTCTTTACATTTAAGTCTTGGTAATGTCATGTTGCTGCTTAATTTTTGACGTTGTTTATATCTTGCTTTGAAATACGTGAGTTTCCAATACTTAACTCCTAGCACCTCTACCACTACTTTCAACTTTAAGCATATTCAACCATTTGCATTCCTTCAGTGGCATAATCACAATAGCTAATTGAAATGGCTGGTATTTTCAGGATTACTGTGAGATCCAAAAGTTTGAAATAATAAAAACCCAAAACATTTTCTACCTTCTGGTGAACATTTCTGTCCGTTACCCAGTTCCTCTCAGGGATAGGTTTGAATTCCTTACAGGTTTTTTGGGGGAAAAAAAACAAAAACAAAAACTAACCAAACCAAACCAAACCAAACCAAAAAAACCAACACAAATACACACACACACACACAAACCAACTTGGGCTGTAGATATTATTTTAAGTGACAGCTTTTTCTGTCTTTCTAACAACCCTTCAATTTGCAATTCAGTGATGGTACGGATCATCAGCTTTCACTTTTTGCACAGCAGACTGCAAAACAGCTACTCTGTGTATTGAACACTGAAAATTCAAGCTGATAATTGTTTTTATAGAGAACTTCACTTTGAGATGCTGTGCCTACTCACCAGAAATTTCTAGCTCCCCTAATAGTTCACAGTTCCACTATTTCCCTATTATATATCCAATGACTATGGATTCTATTTAGTGTTTACTTCTGCAAACACAAAAAGCCTCCATCATACCCTTCCCCATTCAGGCACCACAGGCTTTGTTTTGGTTCTTTTCTCAACTTTCTCAGAAGGCACAGCAAGGATTTCAATGTTCTCATTAATACCTTTTAAATTTTTAAAAATAAGTTTCATTCAGTAAGTGAAAAGAGTATAAAAGGTTTTTTTTTGTTGCATATATACTAAGAGAACTAAATGTACTTTGGAGTGATATAGGAATTCAGCAAAATGTGAAACAAGCAGTAATTTAAATTCTTGCAACCTATACCCCTTCTTAACAATCACTGCTGTGCTTTCTTTTGTTAAGAGTATAATATATACGTGACTGTGTACACACACACACACACAGAGGCACACACACACACATATATATAAAATGGCAGGGCAGAGGGGGGAAGGGAAGAAGGTAATTTTACCTCAGTCTTATTCATTCAGAGACAGCCCTGAATCTTTGTCAGTGATGGGAACAAAGTCAAGGTCAAAGGCAGTGGCCACCAGATGGGCCTGAGATAGGGCTCCATCACCATTTGCCACCTGTGCTTATTTCTAAGTTCTCACACCAGAATTATTACAGAGAGTAACAGCTTTATGTAAGCAGGGGGTCAGAGATAATATTATTGCTAAAATCTAAGCTGTTGTTTCTTTATCTTCCCATGGCTGGGCAGAATTTGGAGGCAGGAGGTGTCTCTAGGCGCTGACGCATTAGCAACTTAGGTGGTTTCTGGGAGAAGTGAGTGCCTGGCCCTGCTATGCAGCCCTCCTGTCATTTCATCCTGCCAATGCTGAGAGTGTGGCAAGAGGAGAAAGCAAGGTGGACATCATCCTTTGCTACCTTTGCCTAATGTCTGATATGAGGACCAGTGGGTGAAGGCAACCCTGTGTCTGGACCGCTCTCCTCCCCATCCTCTGTTGCCTATCTCCTGGGCTCAGCTGTGGCAGGGAAGCAGTGGTGCAAGCTGGTTGGGCACCTCTGGGCTGAAGTGCTTCTGAGGTGCTTGTGGGGAGAAGCAGAGGAATTTCGTGAGAGATGAAAGGCAGAAAATGGTAGATACAGTCCTTGGAAACCTTGATAGCTCCCCCTCAATATCACCCTTTCACCTTGCTTCTTCCGTATCACGCAAGACCCCTCTTTACCCTTGACCTCTCCACTCCATTGGATATTTCTCTGCAACTGTTACAAAAATGGAGTCACGTCAACATGAGTGAAATGGACAAAATTAGTTGTTTTGTGCCTTATACTCACAATGGCATATATCAAATATCAATGTTGCACATTCTACAGAGAAGTCTTGAAGTGGGTCTGGCAGGGTAACATGGCTTCCATAAATGTCACTTGGATTAAAAAATCAAGGAGCCATCCTGAATGGGTCTTGTCAATACCTTGATTTACCCAGGTCACCTATCCATATCTTCAGCCACTTTTACACATTGTTAATACACTAGAGTACAATTCATATAGATTTTTTTTTCCAAATGTATCTCAACACTTAATACTGTACCAAAATGTCCATGTTATCTCATTATTGTAACTACAACTTGTGCTTCAATGCTAATCAAATACAGTCGTAGTAATCATCCCACACATTCAAATGGAAAAAACATACCTAATTTTTATGTTCTTTTTGAAGAAACAAGCAAATGTCTAAGGACTCAGTTTCCTCTGCTTGTATATCTGCAAAATTAAAACAACAGATCTAATCAAACTGTCTGCTTGGTTGTGTCGTATTATTTTTCCATTTCTTAATCTTCCCTTACATTCACGTTTACCTTTAAATTAAAGAGAGTTACACTGGACAAAGTAGTTCAAAACTAACTCAAACACTGCTGTGTCTGTTCTTTCCCTCAAATTACAGATAAAATAGCTTTCTCAACAGCTCTACCCACTGCAAAAATTGAAATCAGATATTCATACAGTGTGTTTTACTTGATAATGAGTGTATCCCATCTGAAGGACAACGCATGTTCACATTCACATTTTTCCTCTTTATATAGCTTTATACTTTTTTTTTCTTATGCCAGAAATAACACAGATAAAATGTGAGTATAACTGGTTTTAAAGCCTTAGTGTTACAAGAACACATCTGAGAAGGTGGGGTATAACTGTTCAATGTGGACCAGATTCTTTTGCTATATAAATTGTTTGCTTCTTTTGAGGGTAGACATCAGGGCCCTTAAGGCACAAATAGAGCTGAGGTCGGCTCTGATGGACCTCGCCTGGGACCCTGTCCCTTGCCCATGGGCATGGAAATCAAAATGCAGCCCTACAATGAGGAGATATAAAGAAATCTTTCATAATAAAGAGCAAAGTTCTTGTCATTTGATGATAGTGACATATGTTAATTTTATAACAGTCATGAGTTATTGAAGTAATGCAAACTACTGTAGTTAAAATATTATCCATTATTATTGCTGTAACGCCCAGAGGTTTAAATCAGTATCCTTCTGGGATACTGTTCACTACACGAACACGCAGTAGGAGAAAAAGAGAGGTTATATGCTATGTAATGAAAGGTGGAGGAAAGGGAAAATCCTCATCCTTGCAGGGAAGGAGCATCAAGATATAAAAGGGCAAATAGATGCCAGTCAGAATTATAGAGATTGAGTTGATCAACCATTGGGAAGAGGAAACAGATTAGATCAACTTTTCATTCCCTTTCAACCCTCTTTATAATATTTTTCTTTTCTTTCCTTTTCTTTCCTTTTTTCTCTCCTCTCCTCTCCTCTCCTCTCCTCTCTCTTTTTTTTTTTCCTTCCTTTAAGGTTCATACATCCGAGTCCTCAAGACTAGCTGGTTGGAGAGAGGAAATGGAGACATGGAAGGAAATGGGAGAGTATGGTGAAGTCCTTCGTCAATCCTGGATGGCTTGCAGCTGGGGAACTTGTCTGCTGCTGGGAGCACAGGAATGATCTTATGACCATGAGCTTAAAGAAAGTCACTGAGTGAACACATGAGATATGTTGTAATAATTCTAATTTTTTTTCCTACTCTAAGTAAATTAATGTTAAGACAGTGCTTGCTCCTGTTTTGCCAGGAAACCTAGGCTGACTCTCTCAGCTTTTCATGAACATGGTAAGGTCTCTCTGTGACGGTATGTCAAAACTGAAAGGGCAGTAACCTGTATCAGTTGGAGGTATGTCTAGATGGTTTTGGCTGTAAAGTTTGGGTTAACAATACTCTGCACTGATTCTTCTGGCAGACCTATGTTACACAGAAAAATAGGTCACTCAGATTCTTTATGCTTAAAAACCTCCCACAAAACTCTCACTGGTGTACATGTAAGTGGTCTCTAAATGATGCACAACTACCACATTTTAAGAAGTTTCACTGACTTACCTGTTACTCAGATAATTAGATATTAAATAAGTCTAGGGTTTCCCCTAAAGCTTCACTGTCCATAAAGTTTCCTTGACTCATTCCTGAAGAAGTTCCCTTGCTTTAGATCCCTTCCCTGCACTGCTTGGGAAGGTATAACCGTTACTGCTGTCCTGGCTCAAAACAGGTGTCACCTGCTAGCACTAGTCAGTCAATAACTTGCCTTTCTGGGTGGTGGTAATGGCAACTGGTTGCCACTGTTAAGGCAGAGTTAACTGGTGTTCTTTCAAATGAACCTAAAAATTTGTCTGCTGCTGTAGCAGGATAAAATATGAGTCAGCTCTGGTGCTTTGGTAGTGGTTCACAAGGTTGTAGTGAATTTAAGATGTTTATGCTGCACATGAAGAGCATTCACTTTATACATGAAGAAAAGTAGTTTAGAGAACTGTGATGCCTTCTCACATTCAAGACATACTTTCTCTGACAAAAAGGGATAGTTTTTAAACAGGAAAATAAATACAAATGAATTACTTTTAACAGCCCTTTGAAGACAGAGCTCTGTTTCTCACCTCAGCAGGACGAGTCAAGCAGAGCCCTGCTGAAGGGACAGAGGGTTTGGGGGCAGACCCAAGATCACCTTCTGGAGCCGTATTACAGTCAAGCTGATCCTGCTGGGACTCTGCAAAACACAACTAATGCCTACCTGGCTGTAAGTCCTCCTGCTGCCCCATCACCTTTCTTGGCATTGAAGGTGGCTTTGGAAATTGTCCCAGCTGATGAAGATACGGTGATTCAGTAGGTGTTGGAAAGGAGCTGCTTCACCTGCTACTGGGGCTGGAGCTGTCTAGAGTGAGAAGCAAGATGTAATTCCCTGCTGCTGCTGGTCCTGCATTATTGGCTTGGTGGAGTGAAAAGGGAGGAGTATGTGGGCCACAGCCAGGAGCTGATGGTTTGAAATCAACCCAGAGGCTGCCTTCATCTTCTGTACGGCCACTAGGCAATGCCCCTGACTGCCTGCAGTCATCCACTGCAGCTTTGATGGCTGTATTCAGCAATGCGTCTCTTCCACTTAAATCTCTCCTGACTCCACAACCCATTCACTGCCCAGTCTGTGACCCTTGGGCTTTTTGTCTTGTTTTAGGTGTCCTGCATTTTCTAATGAGAACAGAAAGCTCTGTTGACTTGGTGGATTCACAGCCTCACTCACTGCCATCATGTTGGCCTGTGCTTTCCACAAGCACTAAATTCACTTTATAAAGAGCCAACAAATTTTATGAGAAAAGCCGGTCTTTTCAAAGGTACACTGATATACAGAAATGGTTATTTCACAGCTGGGATCTCTCCATATGGAATGTATACATAATTTTATAACTCATCAACTCTAAGAGACATCCAAGCATGCTGAAAATAGGACCATAAATTTCTAGGAGATAAAACATTTTCATAGAAAAAGAAAACTCCAACAAAATAAGCAAGATCCGTGGTGTTCTGGCATCCATTAGAAAAAAAGATATTCAAAAAAAAAAAAAAGACAAACAAACAAACAAATAAATTCTGCTTTTTATTTTATGACTATGTGTAAGAAAAATGAAAAATTCCCAACTTCCAGTAAAAGATAAAATATTAAAAATACACTTCTCCTCATTTCATAGAAAACTGCTCTGTTAAATCTAAAATTTAAATCATAGTTTTTGATTATCAGTGCTCACCAAGAGGATTACAGAACAGTCATTAAATCTTATTACAAAACGAAGTGCAGAAAGTAATTGCACATATTTGTAAGTAGCTTAGAATTGATTAAAAATGCATAAAGAAAAACTGCAAAATTTTCTGCAGACTCAAGCCTGCTAGCCCCTCTGGGTAAACACATATCAGCTCCTTCCTCCAGTAACCACCTCTGTTTCCTCCCGATGTGGCAAGAGGAGGATTTCTCCCTGCTTTAAGGACAATGACACTGTATGTGTAATGGCTTGAATTGCTGTGAGCTGTAGGAGATGGGGAAGGCCTGCATTCATGCTAAAGTTAGGCAGCTTTGGAGAAGCTCACAAATTTTAATTTAAGCCATTCCTCAGGCTAAGCCTCTCCTTCTCCACCCCCACCCTCCACCAAAGGCTGTTTTAAAGCTGCATTTTCAAAGCTATGTATGGGGAATTAAGTGCTCCGGTTCCATGGCTGTTAATGTGATTTTGTGAGCAAATACCCTCTACTCCAGCACCGCACTGAAACCATAGTCTGCTATGAGGTTTTGTACATTCCTTGCACTCAAAGGAGCTGTGCCAAATCAAGGTAACTTCAGAAGTGTGTTAGCTCTGTGTAAGTTGCTGGCACATGGGGCTTTCTGCTGTTTGTTTGTGTTTGGGCTGGTCAAGGAGACAGACTTTCCCTGCAGAGGCTGAGCAGGAGGTAGGGCTGGGCGAGTTGTGTGTGCTCATCGTCTGGATGTCACACGATAAACCAGCTTAAACAACTTCCTGTGCTCAGTTTTGCTTGGTTATGTAAAGATGTCCCCCCAACAAGTCAGCCTTTGCCTAAGCCATAACAAATTTGGTGCATAATACAATGCAAGGGGTAGTCTGGTCCCATGCAATCCAGGGCTCAGCAAGCAACTTGTTAGTTTTAACTTTGCATTTACACATCTCTTCTGGCACTGTTCAGGGTATTCCTGTGGCATTGTGTTGTATCATGGTTTCCCTTTCCACTTGCATTCACTTTCTTCTCTCAGCAAGCATGGCAGGTGGTGGTTAGGTGGTTAGGTTACTTTCAGCTTTTTTTTTTTTTTTCGTAAACAGTGCTTTCTCCAACATAAATCAAACCAACCTCTTATTTTTCACTTTGAGCCCAAACTTTCTGAGGAGAGAGCAGGACCAGTGCACAGGAAGAAAATGGGAACATCTTTTCCATCATCCCTCTCTTGTCACCTCCACCCAATGGTGGCACACAGACACAGCTGGGACTGGTGTGCTTAACCTCTGTGAATGAGGCAGAGAGAGGCTTGGCCTTGAATCTGGTGTGCAATCAGGTGACCTGTGGTGCAGTTTCTCTAGGGTTGTCGGCTCACAATTCTCAGAGCCAAAGCAGTTTAGTTATGCTCTACTGTGCCCATTTGTGGGGGTGTGGTAAGCAGGGCATGTAAGGTTTCTAATTACCAGTACCATATTGACAAATTTATGACATTTCATCTTATTTTCTTGTCTCAACTCTGACAATCATGTGAGAATAGAACTGAAAGGATTACAAAAGATTTTGCTGTTCTGTATTCATTTAGAACATCTATAAGGGCTTTTGAATAATCTTTATTTGTAACTAGGAGAAAAATGCACATTTTGTCAACTTATCTTCAACTAACTGGGACTAGACCTGGATGGCTGTCCTTTAAATTAATACGAATTTAAGAACTAAAGTGCTACATAATGAGTTGAGAATATATCTCCCAGAGTTTACTATCGATTTACTGTCCTAACATTTCTGAGAATTACCCGTTGCATAATCTATAGAACCAAATGATTTCTTTGCAAGGTTGCTGCTGTCTCTTAAGGTTTTATCTAAAGCCTCGAGAACTGGTATTTTTTCTCAAAGTCACTTAAGAATCTTAGTTCTCTTTTTGTTGTAAAGAAAGTTTCTTGCTACAAGGAGTGTGCAGAAAAGCTCAGAGATTTGAAAGTCAGGGAGCAGCGAAGGCCTAAGGGCCAGGAAGCTGGCCACAGAGGTGACCCTGACACTCGTTGTGCCCTCACCAACAGGTGCTGTCCTGCCGCGTCTGAGCATGGTGGCCAGACCCAGGGGGTACGGGCCAGACTTGGGTCCATTGTAGCCCCTGACAGGGAAAGGGTGTGAGTCAGGGCCAGCATCCATCCAGGCAGTCCAGTCAGGAGATGAAGGAGACAGGGCCAAGGCCAGGGCTGTAGACAAGGCCATGATCTGATTCCAAGGGGTTCATCCAGGGGACAGGACCAGAGACAGAGAGAGGGACAGGCTATGGTGCCTGTCTGAGGGGTCCATCCAGGAGATGAGCTGTTGCAGTGTAGGGCTGAGGTCCATACAGGAGGCAGGCCCATGGGCAGTGCTGGGAGTCCTGTCAGCCTGGTCAGACACATTGAGGACTATTAGTGCTTTTAGGTCTCTGACACTGAACCCACCAGAGGCAAACGAAATCTGAATATAAAATGAATAAAAGGATGGTTTTTTGAACTCATGATTTTTAATCAGGTTTTATTGATAGGGAAAAGACAGGGATACTTCCTGAAGCACAGTTCATTGAAGAACAGAGGCTGTGTCAGAAAAGGCTCACTGTATGCTTTGGTTGCATATAGTTTGCCCTTTCTGTACGCTGTAGGTGTCAGTATTAAAGACTACTGAAGCCAGGTTACTTTGCTGAATGAGCCTTTGGTCTCACCCAGTGTGTCCGTTCACATATTCTCATGTCCCTCTGGGGGACTATTTACAAGATACCTGCAAATAATAAATGATTAAAATCAAGGAAAATTAAACTGCTGAATTTCCTTTGCAGACTATTTCCACTGAGCAATGGTAGGATTGGTGGTTTTCTACTGAGTTTTCACCACCCTACTCTGTGAGAGATGCTCCAACTCCCCTGTGAGAAACGTGAAGTTCAGCCCACACAGCCCTCCTGCCCCTGAGACCTCTGGGCTCAGACATCCCACATTGA
Organism: Chauna torquata; assembly: GCA_013399475.1. NCBI lineage: Eukaryota > Metazoa > Chordata > Aves > Anseriformes > Anhimidae > Chauna > Chauna torquata. Next base: position 186,065 of record VXAL01002022.1, on the reverse strand, counting down.
GACAGCCACATCATCACGTAGTCTTTCTGTTTCCCATGCTTGTGCAGTTGCAGTAGCAGCTGGGCACTGCACGACTTGGCAGTTCTCTGGGGAGATTATACCTCTGGAAGCAACCTAGTAATGTGGGCAGAACTGTGGACTCTTATCTCACCCAGTCTGATGTTTACTAGTGATAACACGCATCTACTTATACACCCACACAATATGCACACTCTCTGTTCTCCCCACTTGCTGCCACTCCAGATACATGAGCCCCTGTGACCATGGTCTGACTCCACTCGCTGGCACTTAGGTCCTCATGCACATATGCACATAGAGAGTCCTTTACACAGGAAAGTAACCAGAAGAGCAGTTTGATGAGAAGACAGAACAGATAGCAGTGATTGGGTGCAGGGCATGGCCAGGCAGATCAGCAACCTGTTTTCACATGATCATCTGTTTTATTCCCTTATCCCTCTGTTTTCCCATGATTTTTCCTCCCCAAATCTCTCTGAACCTTCCCTTTTGCCTCATTTGGTTTCTCCCTTAAACATCCCGTTGTAAGTCTTGTGCAGTCCCAAGATGCTCTTCCCCTGTGTTGCATAATGGGCCCCATACCCATTATGCATTGTGCTGCAAGGTGATCAGCAGAACCTCCCCTGTTGACTCATCTTCATGGATGTCACCCCTGAGACTATGGGCCTGACAGCTCTCCTGTGATGGCTCAAGCCAGGTTGGGTCAGGGGCTCTGGTGAAGTTATTGGAGTTCATCCAGCTCCCCTCACTCTTCAGTGTTCCCTTTGGTTTAATCACATAACCTAATATCACAGAGCAAAGAGTCTTCTCTTATGTATCCCCCTTCTTCTCTTGCAAGGGCTTGAAATAATTATTTTTGTCCTGAAAAGAAATGTTTGCCTGTGTTTTTCTAGCTCATCTGTGTTGAAAATGATGTGATATGTTTAAATCATCAGCAGACTACTGTGTAATTGGAATGAGTGGGTAATTCCAGTTACACTGACTATTAATCTAGTTCCCTCTTCTTAGAAAATGTCAACAAAAAGGTTTAGTTCATTCTGTTGTTGTGGGGATTGTATCCTGTGGTGGTGCCATTAGCCACATTGGTGTTACACAAGGGAGAGACTGGATCCATTTTGTTTGTTTATTTTCCAGTTGACAGCCTGCTGACTGATAACTGCTGAGTTATGAAGAAGCACTTGTTGCCCTTAATCATGGAATAATGATCCCATTCTTAGGTTTGAGCACTAGCTCAAGATATCAATAATCTTCAGCTTATGTGCTAGGAACTTTAGTTTTGGACTAGACAATATGAATATAAGCGCACACATAGTCGTACAAGGAGAAAGAAGGATTTCCCTAGGAGACCAAACTCTGTAAATGTTCCCAGTATAACATTCAGTTCAAATATGTATCACGAACAGGGTTCAGGGATGTTTTGTGTTTTTTTCACCCATGTCAGACAAAGCTTCACCCAGAGCAACTCCCTTCTGAGCATGGGATGTACTCGGGCCAATGACCAGAAGCCTCATGGAAAGCTCAGCCCCATTCTTGCCAGGTCTGGCAGCTTCTGGGGACCTCTGGCCAGCCTTCACTGCCCCATGGCAAACTTCATTTTCCACAAGGGTGTTGAATTTCCCATAGGTTCCTTCCTTTTAGACATCTTGTTTTTAAAAAGCTAAGACCCTCTCTTCCAGATGTGGGAGAACTGTATACGCCTGAGTGAGTTTCTGGGTATTGACTTGCAGCTACCACTCTAGCTCTGAGATGTGCTGTCAGGGTCAGGTAGCAGAGGACACCTGATATAAGGACACAGACAGCAGTAAAACAAACCTCTGAATTGCCTGAGATATGAAAATTTCCCAGGCCAGTGGTCAGAGGACTGTAAAAATCCTCCTGAGTGTGGTCACTGCCCGTTGATTAAGAAAAAAAAAAAAGGAAAAATTCATCTTTATGGTACTCATTGACATGTCACATATACCAGGAAACTTGGGTGCCAGTTCCACTGCTAAATTATATCTATGGGCTGGGTCACCTACTGATTGCCAACAGATACAAGATTTTGTTTCTTGAAAAAAAAAAAAAAAAAAAAATCCCAAACAGAAAGGGCTGCTAATTAGCAGGTTGGTTTTTATGATTCCGACGTGGTAGACTCCTGAGCTGGTTCCCAAGGGTAACCTGTAGGCTCCTCTCAGACCCAGTATGCTGTAGGTTTCTTCCAGTCCCCTCTATGTCAGCAGAGACTCCCTGCAGGTCTCCCTAACTGGAGATCAGCTCTCCATTACTCTTTGGTGTCTGAGGAGTTGTGTTTCACACTGCTTTTCAGGTACGTCATCTTGCTTATGTGAAGCAACCACGTTACAGGTTCCCTTACTCAGACTTGAGAAGCATCTGGGAAAAATGTTTTTTTTTCTTGGAGTTTCTGCAAGTTCTTGCCATACTTCCTTTCGATACTCAGGGAACTTCTGTAACAGGCGACTGTACTTTAAGTGCCTTACTTAGAAAACGTATTGGGTTTAAAACTCTTGATCCATTTGTCCTTATTCACATAGCTCCAACTTAACTTAAAGCTTCACATTTTGTAACAGATCAGAGATTTCAGTGGTCCTTTGACACTTTCAGATTGCCACTTGGCAACATTTCAGAATTATATACCCTCTTTTCTAGTCATATCTCAAAGCAATGCAAGGACTTCCATGAAACCCCCAAATTGTTTGCTTTGACATACAGCTGTAAAAAGCCTGAAGCCAGTTGATTACTATTGAAAGGGTTACTTTGAAAATGCTTTTGGTCCTGACTTAGGAAACTGTCTCTACCCAGGAATCACAGTTCAGCATGTGCTATATACATGTGGTGACAGGCCATGGAAGTCAAAAAGGTTTCTACGCGTATGCTTCAGTGTGATCCTGAATCTAGTCCTTTGCTGGTAAGAGGTATCCCTTGTTATTGTTTTCACTGCCCTGCATTTTTTGATACTCACTTATACTATCATTTGTTTACCAGCAGCCAAGGAGAATGGAGGAGAACTGCAGTTTGTTAATCACTGCCTGGAGAAAACTGTAAGCTGATCCCAGTATAAATGAGCAGGCATGAGAATTTGCTTTAACAGTTTTCTGTCCCTTTGGTAATGCAGAAATTTTGTTTGATTTTTGCCAAGTGTTTTTTTTACTTAGCATTTTTAGACAATCACTATTTAGATGGCTTATGTTCTTGGATTTTCCTTTTTTCCTCCTTCCCAGGAGATAAAACCATTGAAATCCTCCCCTACTGAAGTCAGGGGCAAACTTCCACTGAATTCAGAATTTTACTCAACCAAACAGTTTCTTGGAAATAAGGTATTTATATACCGCACTCTGGGGTGATATTCACAAATTTAATGCTGTTTCCTCAAAATAAAAATTCTTATATATTAGTGTGACGAGGCCCTAGCTGAAATGGTTCTCCTTGAAAACTGATTCACAGCCGTGAAACTTAATGTTGTCACCAAAACCAGCAAGATGGTAGTGAGCTCAGCTGTCTTGACTGCTTTACACAGTGCCAGAAACACTGTCAGTGGTTTGAAAAGGAAAACAAACAAACAAACAAACAAACAAACAAAAACAAGAATGAGAGGGTTTCCCTTCCTGCTTGGAAAAATCAGACAGATGGCCTTTAGGTGCAGATTCAGGTCCATTATGCTTGTGCACATCTCAGCCAGACAGTGGTGCCAGATGTGGACTTGTGAATCTGTGGGAGCCTTTCAGGTTCCAGGTAGCCTTAATCAGGTACTGATCCCAAAGCCACACCTGCATGAGCCACACCTTGCTGTTAACTCAGAGGCTTTTCCAGTACTGGGCTCACCATGCTAGTTTGGACATTTCAGCTGTCTTTCTGGCCCCAGGCTGAAGATCCCTCGGGTCACCCAAGGCAACTACTGCAAGAGGTCACCTGACAGGACATGGCTTGTCCCCTGGTGGTGGAAAGTTCAGGTGACAGGGTGGGGCAGGGACCATCGATTATGGCAAGGGCTCATTTTGGGGGCAAGTCTTCATATGTCGGCCAAGGGGCACAGCCACCTTCTAGCTCTGTCATCCCATGCCCTGGCCTTCATCTCTTTATGATGGTGGAGGAGGAGAAAGACCATGGGAGGAAGAGGAGGAAGAGGAGGGCTCTGCACAGCACCTTCAGGGCTGCTGATCTGAGCTCTGAAAATGGGAGAAGGAAGCTGTATAACATTGGAGGGAGAAAAGCCAGCTGGGTGGGTCAGCCTACAGCGGAGTGAGACCTAAAGGGCAGATCACTGCATTGGCAACCCTAAAATTGGCTCCATGATCCTGTGACACATCTGCTTACTGGAGAGGAAACTGGGAATGTGTGAGAGTGGTTCTCTGCCACAGCAAACAGGTGGGTGACAGGATTTAGGGATGAAAAGAAGTTGGATTTTTTTCTGAAAGGCTTTTTCTCTATGTAACACTTTAGAATAGAATGGAATGGAATAGAATAGAATAGAACAGAACAGTTCAGTTGGAAGGGACCTTCAGAGATCGTTTAGTCCAACCTCCTGACCACTTCAGGGCTAACCAAAAGTTAAAGCATATTATTGAGGGCATTGTCCAAATGCCTCTTGAGCACTGGAACAATTCTAGTGTTTGACCACCCTCACAGTAAAGATATTTTTCCTCATGTCCGGCCTAAACCTCCCCTGGCACAGCTTTGTGCTGTTCCCATGCATCCTGCCATCAGTTCCCAGGGAGCAGAGGCCGGCACCTCCATCACCGCCTCCCCTCCTCAGGAAGTTGCCGAGAGCAGGGAGGTCGTCTCTTGGCCTCCTCTTCTCCAGACTAGACAACCGAAGTGTCCTCAGCCTCTCCTCATAGGACATGCCTTCCAGCCCTTTTACTGGCTTTGTTGCCCTCCTCTGGAGTGTTTCAAGTATCTTACTATACTTTTTATATTGTGGAGCCCAGAACTGGACACAGTATTCAAGGTAAGGCCACACCAATGCTAAATGCAGAAGGGTAATCTCCTCTTTTGACTGTCTGGCTGCACTGTGTTTAATGCATCTTAAAATGCGGTTTGCCGTCTTGACTGCCAGTGCACACTGCTGGCTCATGTTGAACCTGCTGTCGACCAGCACCCCCAGATTCCTTTCTGCAAAATTCTTTAGCCAGTATACCTTGACTGGAAGAAGTAATTTATTTAAGAAGGAAGTAGAGCTACTTTGTGCTTAAGAGAATCCCCACAAAAGCCCAACTGCCATGGTCATTTCTATTTTCATGACACCTGGGTGGCATAATAGACAGGGCTGCATGGGTTATGGTGATGTAGATGAAAAGGAGCTTATTTAAATTTGAGAAGATTAAGCACATTTCAGCTTTGTATGTCTATCTTCTGTGCAGACTAATTAGTGTACACAAGGAGCAATGAACAATAAGAGAAAAAGATACAGAGAGAGATCTACGATATGACCTAACCTTTTAAAAATGACTACTGAATTTCAGTAGTCTCTGTCTGCATGCCTCTATGGACAGCACTCAATGAATCCTAAAAATTAGTCCTCTTTAAGGTGTCTCTAGATATGCATCCAGTAGGAAAAGGCACACAAAATCATAGGTCTTATATTTGAGATAAATATCAGGAACTGCAATTACAGAGATGTGCATTCTCACATAGGCCTACATACACATACATAAATCTGACTGCAGATCTAACTGTAATGCAAACAGGTAAATTCTAGCTATTGTTAGACCATATGCCAAACCTACATAAAAATGTACCTACTTTTGCTACAAGAGGTCTAAAAATAAAATATTAAGGTAAAATAATACTGTACTCCTTATACAAGTACTTCAAATGGAATACATAATACAAAATATTGATTCAAGAGGGTTGCCGTATTGAAAATCAAATGAGTTTTTGCCAATGCTGAGAGCAGACAAGCCCAGTGTAATCAGCCTGTTCACCTAATCATTACAGCAGCGCTGTTTGCGGCACTCTACTTAACAGTCTGTCAGCAATTCCATTAAAAATCTTATTTTTCAGGGATTTATATTTTGGCCATAAAAAGTTGCTCCAATATGAAATTAAAAACGTGTTTAGAGATGTAGTAGAAGAGAACTCCACTGCCCCTCCACCCAAGTTGCTTTTGAAAGGTCTGATCCTGGGTCACCAAAGTCAGCAAGAATTTTGCCTTTATTGTCAGTAGGAGTAGAATTGGGATGAAGGGGTCTCTCAGTGATTAATTGCAGTTAACAATAGCTTTGATTTTGACCTTAGCTGAGCTTACATTCTCCAACACATTTTAATCACCAGTATGTGAGGAACTTTGAGGTGTCTCAGATTGTTTTTTCCTCAAATCATAGTTTCCAGTGGTACAGTCCTTGGAAAAAGTTTTTCTGATGTGATACATTGGTAAATGAAGGCCAGCACTGTGGTCCAGATTTCAAGTCCAGTTCAAGCTGTTGTCTTCTGTGCCAAAATAGGACCTTCCTACTATAGTGCTTATGTTGAAAGCTGGCACTGGATGCAATAGACTTTAGGACAGCAGAGTAATCTATTATCTTGAACAGTGCAGTGTAACATTTATAAGATTTGACACTCAGCTGGACCAGATCCTGAGCCACCTGATCTGATGTTGATTTTGGACCTGCCTTGGGAGGATAGTGGTTTGACCAGGTACCTCCTGAGGTCCCTTTCCACTTCTATTACTCTGTGGCTCTGGGGAGAATTTACGCAGGACTCTGTAACATCTGCTAATACAAAGAACTGGTCAGATTCCTCTTCAGAGTTATCTATAAATATAAAAATTTCTGTTGCTTTAAGACATTGAGAGTCAGGGTTTGCTTTGATCCATTATGGCTGTTGTGATTATATCTTTCTGGAGAAATGGTTTGGGTTGATCTTCCATACACAAAGTGAATGATTTATCTGACATGCTGTGAATTCAAATTCTTCGTTCTTTCTCTCTTTGGGGACCACTTAAAACTTTATTTACACAAAAATTAACTTGGATTAAAGTGTAGAAGTGCTTCTGAAAATTTTGCCCTGTAGAGTTGCATTAGCTGTAGCACTATAATTGTTTTTCCTTTCATTTGTTCTGTAATGCCAAACTGCTAAAGTTGCATGGGTGTAATGAGAGGTGTACTGAGGTTTTTAAAGGGTACTGTTTAGATTTCTTAGACAGCGACTAAGAAACAGCATGAAGAAATCAAAGTGAAGGAGCACAAGAACTGAGTACACCAAAATACCATTAACTATGTTAAATCTTAATATGATGTTAATTTATTATTTGTAGTCATGTAATATAAACCACACCAGTCTCTGTATCCAAAAGACAGTAAAACTGTCAATGTGATGAGAGAAGTATCAGTTGCCAAGTAAAAGTAATGAGTTGGTTTGGCAGTTGGCAAGCTCCATGAAACAGAGAGGGGTGAATATGACCCTGGAGAAAATGTGAAGTGTGATGACTTGGTGAACACTGTGACCTTATTTCCACTCCTAAAATGGGACAGCAAGCTTGTATTTAAGTTATGACAGATTAATATTATTAATAATATTAATATTAATATTATTAATAGTATCAA
>VXAL01002022.1:138575-178453 GCA_013399475.1 Chauna torquata | reverse complement strand
AAAGTTGCCTATAGTAAAAAAAATGCTATATTCATCCAGCCATTATGGTACTTTGCTCTAGATCTTTTGCTTTTATATTTAATTGTTTACTGGCTCAGGAAATTTCCTGCACATACACAAGTATGTAGAGGAGAAGCCTTTCCCACATTCCACCTAACCCTTTCCCTCTTGTCTACTTAGAGTCAAGCATGCCTGATCCTTCAGCTACTGCTAGCTCCTAGCCATCTCACCTGCCTTTTAAATATTTATTTGCTGCCATCTTTGCTTCCATCATTTCAGTGACTGCTGTACAGCTTTGTGGGATTTGATGCTATCATTTGGTCAGTGTAGAGGTCATTTCTAATTTTGGAAATGGTGGTTGTTTGTAATACAGAAAATATTCTATTGCGTGGCTTTTAAAATAAACAAACAATCAAACAAAAAAACAGTAGTTTCTGTGCTCAGCCACTTTGCGGTCTTACACCTTCCTCCTGAGTCAGCTACTGTGCTTGTTTGCTCCATCATTATCCTGGCTGAAAAATGTCAGAGTGATGGAGTACCTATGAGCAATTTCCCAGAGAAAAAATAACGGGATTTGCTGAGTGAGCACGAGATGTGTTCCACAGAGAATCCTAATATCTCGTGGCAAAACCAAGAGAGAAGCAGGTTCCCTTGCAAAGAGGCTAACCATTGATGGAAACACAATTTTCTCAGAGCCTAAGGAGCAGAACCGTTTCTTACAGTTCTTATTTTTCTGATGTGTGTGGCAGGGCCCACACGCACATATCTATATAAAGTATGTGTATGTATATCTATAAGAAGAAATATGTACACTTGCATGTGTATATTTATAAGAAAACCACATCCACAAAATGTCAGAAAAATGGTAAGACCTACCGGTACGTATTTTAAGTGAGATTCCCCTCTGTATGTGGATTGATATAACCTTTAATTACAAGACTGCATACTAATTTTTTCAGAGGCAGGCCATACCCTCCAGCACATAGAAGAGGTAGAGTCCTTGGAAAGGGGTGAATTTCTGAACAATACTTAGCATTTGAAAAATAAAATAACCCTAAGAAATTATATTTCTGCTCTTTCTTGTCCCCGTCCCCAATCCGCTCTGCCCTTCCTGTGCACAAGTGGATCGGCTGTAGGACTGGGCTCTACCGTCAATGGTGTGGTCTTCTTTCAGTGGAGGGTTACAAGCAGCTATGCGTAGCTGGTAGAAAGAGGGCCTGAAGACACATGCTTTGCCAGTGGTATTGAGCGGACAACAAAGATAAGGAGGGACCTCCAGGTCTCTGCCAGCAAATATGCTGTGCTGGCCATCACCTTCCAGACTTGCCTAAACAGCATCTCTGCACTCTTCTTCCCTTCCCCAGTCCTGCCTCCCTCACTGCTCCTTGCCATTCCTATTGCTGCCTATTTCTTTATTCCCACTCGCCTTCTTCTGAGAGGCTTTATCCCTGATATTGAATTTGGCAAGTTTCCCTTTCCTCCAGCCTTTGAGGGCCCAGCCAAGTAAAGTTTTGAGAATAGAACTTTTCCTACTGGTGATATCTCAGAAGTAGGGCTAGCAATTTTAGTAAATCTTGTTCAGCACCTCCATCCCTACAGTGACATTTATTCAGTGGCAATGCAAGCATTTATTCTGGTTGATACTGGAAACCTGCAAAGAGATGGAGGAGGCAGACTCAGGTCACATGTATTAGTTGCCCAATGGAGCACAGAACAGGTCACTCTGCATTACATCAGTTAACTGAAATTTTCCTTTTTCCTTTTTCCTTTTGAGGTTAACCCTTAGCCAATCTCAACCCAATAGCACATCATTGTGCCTAGAGCAGGTCCACCTCCTTTTACCTCACCATCATATTTCAGGTTCCTGGTTTTCAATACAAGAATGCTTAGAATCTCCAAAGTAAATGGTTACAAGTTTACAAGGTGTTTTTTTTTTTTTTTCCCCCTAGGTGGTCAGTAATATTTTGCTGAGAAGTGCCTGAAATACTTTAGCTGAAACCTCTCAATAGGATCATCCTCAGAGAAATACCCTCTGTGAAGACTGTAGCCTGGTCATCACAGTTCAGTAGCATCAAAGGCAGCTAGAAGTGAGAGGTTTAGAATGGAAAGTACTCGAAATCTTCATTACCTCTATTACTGCACTATCGGCCTTCACTCTGGTTGTGTTGCACAGCTCTCCAAATCACAAGCAGCATTGCAGAGGTGGGAGGGTGGGGGCTTTAACCATCTCCACAGCCTCCTGGTAGACATAGGGCCTGAGTTACTTATACGTTGACAGACCTGTCTTTGGCAGGTTGCCTGAAGTGCTGCAGCCATGGAGGAGCATCCCTTGTCTCTTCTTGTACACTAAAAAGAGGCAACACCCAGACTAGGTAGCCTTGAAGCTTTCTAACCTAGATATAGAACAGGAGCTGGCCTGTAATTCATACTGCATACAAAAGGAGTGTGTTCATACTCTCAGATACCCCTTTCCACAATGAAGAAGAGTTAAGACTTGTGCCCAGCATTACTTTAAAAAGTAAAGCAAAAGAGTGTCCTGTCCCCAAGTGGATCTGAAATGAATAAGAGGAGATGTCCTCATGTGTGCTGCTTGGTTTCTTGCATATTAGTTTCTTTGTGGAAATTGACTGTCTTTTTACCGACAATTATTGTGTTCCACTGATGACAACTGCCAAAATCCTTTGCAGAGGTGGAGAAATTAATTATTTTTGCTCAGGTCTAAGAGTGTCAAAAAGGGAAACTTGAAACCTTTGTTCTGTACAGTTTTATTCCACCCAGCTCTAAAGAATACAGAATGATGCCGTTCACTGGAGAGAGATGTACCGTATTATTTCAGAGGTTTATTGTTACCAATATAATTTGGGAATGTACTTTGTTCCCTATGGAAAAAGAACTGTTTCACAATGTACTGTACTTTCTCTTCTGATGTTCTTGGTCCTGCTGGATGAATGTGCAAGCAGTTTGAATTGGGCATTCATTCTCCTACAAAGTGGATAAAAATTATTCAGTGGATGTCCCCTGGTCACATACTGATCTTGTTTCTCGCACAGTAGAACCCACAAATAGATATAGTAATGTCTCCTCCCATCTCCTGCTTCTCTCTACTTTTCATGATATTAGGAACCATGTAGGTGTAGGGGAGGTGGCTAGCAAGCTTGGGGTTGAAATGTTACACAAAACAGGGTGCTTGAACTGTCTTCCTATGTCTTAAACACTTCACAGACACAAAGTGTCGTAACAAACCTTATTTCCACATAGTTCCCGAGTTTAGAAGTGTCTAGGGGATGAGCCAGTAGCATGGGATGATGTAAGGGAGCATGGGGTTCGCTGGACCCAGTACAAACTCAGCAAAAGCCAGCCTGGTTTCTGGAGACACCTGGTTTGGGGAGGGGACCTGCCACCCAAAGATCTGACTACTGATCCCACCCTTGCTCAGGAAATACAGTGGGGTGGTTGTCCCTGAGTTCCATGACACCACTTTCAGAGCTGTTCATCTGGGGTGTGATGAGATGCTGCATGAAAAGATGGGGGTGGATAGGGTTCTCAGGAATATTTTCATGCTTCTGGAGATGAGAGGTTGTTTTTGCAGTTGTTTTGTTTTTAAATAGTCACATTTCGGACAATAGTAACGTATTAATTTCTGATTCTGTTCTCTTGGTTACTTTTTGTTGTTCTTTTCTTTCTTTCTTTTTCTTTTTCTTTCTCAGTGGGAACACAAAGCAAATTTTTGAGGAAATCTTAGTTTTAGCCACCTCTAAATAAAGGTATCCCACCATCCTATGGCTACACAACAGCACTTCTACCAGTTCCTACCCATCAGCTGCCCTTTACTTCCTCTTACATTACGCCCCAGGCCTTGCTGTTCAGAAGTTCACTTCGACTGATGACAATAATATGGATGTACTGCAGCTACCCAGCTGCAAATAAAGGTCCACCACTTAGCAGTTGGCAAGCATCTGGTTTTTGTGCCTCGTAGTCACATCACAGCGTTGTTGCACACTGTAATGACCAGGGTGTCTTAATGAGGAAAGCCTCTTGCCACTGATGATGCAAGGCTGACAAGTAGCAGATCAACAACCAGCGAGGTTAGATGTCCTGGCCAAGACTTGGCTTTCTCATGTACTAAAACTTTACAGGCTCAGGGGAGGGAAGGCTGTGGTGTCTTTTTTGCTCAGGGTTGGGTAGGCTTTCTTATTAATTCTGAGAACAGCAGTCTGTACCCACCAGCTCTTCGTCAGGAACAGAGCCCATGCAATGTACTTTGTTTGGGATGGAGTTGTCTATTGGGAGAATCTACTCCCAGTAAGTGTTTCTAATCCCCCTTTAGCTAAGATGGACAAATGCACATAGTCTGAATGTACAAATATATTTTATATATGATTGAAGTAAAGTTTAAGTCCATTTTTCCTAAGGTTAAGGCTTACCCATGTTCCTGCATACTCCTCTATCAAGCTCTAGTATAACAACACATTTATATTTAAGACCATTTTATCTCTGGTTTAGAATACAGCAATGAAACATTTCACACTGTTCTAAGCGGGGAAAAGTCATGTTCTCTTAAAACCTGAATTTTAATGACTTTAGAGTGAAAATCAAAGCTAAATTGAAAAGAGTTTTCTGTGCAATAGATGCCTAAACCAAGAGGGGAAAGTATTTTACCTGATTTTTTAGGTTCAGTTTGAAATTTTCTCACATACAAAAAGCTTCACCCTTTCCCTGACATAAAGGACTTTGTCAGGAAATTTTGCAGCAGCAAAATTTTATGCCTTGCTCATCTCACAAATGGATCTCAATCTCCTGTAACCTTAATAGCAAAGGTTACAAAAGGATTCTTCAAAATTCAGTTTTCATAAGGAAAAGCCCTGGAGAACAAATGATATTAGTCCCGAGGAAATTACTTTTACTGCATGTATGTGACTGTAACAGACTGAGAACAAAAATCGATGGCTTATCCGCACAGCAAGAACCCTTGAGATTATGGAAAAGCAGAGCTTGAATAACTTATTTTACCTTCTGAAAGAGCACTGGGACAAACACAAAACAAAACTAACAGAAAAATCAACCCATTCTCTGTGCAATGTTCTGTGTTTGCTGCAACCTTATTTTCCCCACATATATTACAATGCTGCAGGGTACCTGTGCCTAAGGGAGCACTAACCTTTTCCTTAGATGCAGAACAGGAACATGAGAAATATAAATTTTTGCTCCAGTGCAGATTTCCTGAGTGATCTTCAATAATTCATTTAATCTCACCGTGTATCAATTCCATACCATAAAAGGAGGCTACTATTTTCCATTCTGTTCAACAATGTTGTGAAAATGTATTGTAAAAAGTTCAAAAGATAAACAACCATGGGAGCTATATGTAATTCTATAGATACATAACTCTTCCTTCTCCCCTTTTTCTGTTTTGTTTTATGTACCTTTATTTGTGATTTTAGTAGAAAGTAATGATACAGGAGCCTGTACTACTCTAGAGTGTCTTAGGAACTAATTGCATTGGAGGTTTTTTTCTATGTAAGGAAATTGGGTTTCTCTTCTGGCTAGAAACCATAGACACTATAGACAGTGAAAACTCCCCTAGAAGGTAGTACTTAGGCTGAGTGGCTTTCAGCACCTTTATATGATCATTTGACAGGGGAATTCAGTCTGCAAATTGGTGTAATTTAGGTTGGTTTCTATCATATATTCTTTTTTTACCAGTTGGCCTGGACAACAGATTAATGCTAGTTTTGAGTTTCTGTACAGATGACTCAGCCTTGTAAAGGTAATTTGCGGTGGCCTGCAAATCTGAGTTTCTATTAAATCAAGTGGGTGATTGTAAAGGAGTTCTTCTGCCTCGATCCGTTCACAAAGCAAACCCTGGCAATTGCTGTTGTGGCATGGAGTTGTTAAGTCAGGTTTACTCGACCTGCAATTGCTTTTACTGTAAGCACATAAGAAAGAATGCATATGAGTTAGTGACTGTTCTGTTCAGGTTTGACTTGTATAGATGCAATGGATGTATTTTTTCTATTTAACATACTCATTTTCACTAGAATTTGCTTTGGTACTGGGGGCCTGTGAATGGCTTCTGAGACCTATTTGAGCCTATTAAAACATTCAAGCTATTTTGTGACACATTGGCCGTCTTCCTTGGGGTACAAGATGCTGTCACAAAAAGATTTGAAGACTTTATTCCAACACCCCAAACTCATTTTCAGTCCATGGCTTCTTAGGAGTGCTTGGCATTTGACCAGACAGCCAAGCGAAATCATCACTTGACAGGGTGACTGACAGCTTTACTCATTTGACATGATGAGTGCGTGTCAGTCTGTCACAGCACGCGCTGTTGCTGAGCTGGCATAGCGTTGGTAGCCCTGTTTTCCTTCCTATTTCAGCTGTTCTGTTTAATCACAGGTTTCCTCTTTTGTCTTTCCCAGGCAGTGTTGCCATAGTAACGGTGTCTCTTGACCATGCTTACTTCCTCCCATCAGGGCTACCTCTGTCAGCCTCCCATCAGCAAGGTTTCACCCATCTCAGAAGCTCTCCCTTAAAGCTGCTTTACCAGCAACACGTGCAGGTAGTTGGCATACTCTTCAGTGGAGGTGTCTCTGGATGCTGCAAGTGGAGCCATCAGACTGGCACCCGGCTTTATGTTGCATACTGGCACACATTAATCACCGGCGTGCAATTTTCCATGCAAAGCATCTGCAGCAAACTGCTCTTGAAAAAGTTCAGCCAAAGCTATAGGTTTCTGTTAGTGTTTGTAAGCAGTGATACAGCATGGCAGACACAATGCTCTGGTTCCTCCAACGGCTGCATCTGTCTTCTTTCAATAAGCCAAGAGTTTTTGTTTTCTGAAGTGACTGATGAGTTTAGCTTGTGGAGCATGTATCCCTCGAAAAAACATGCATGTTCAATATTTGTTAGGTAGACTAAATAGAAACAATTCTTCCTTCCCCCCACCAAAAATCTCCTCTTCTATTTAGACTTGGCCTGATCCTGATGCTCTCCAGTCTTAATTCACCAAAGCTAAACCTGCAACTTCAAAACCACTTGCTATTCCCAGGATAGAGTTTTCCCCAGGCAAATCATACAAAAAAGTTATAATGGGATTTTTTTTAAAAATTTTTATATTTTAATTGTTGCTGGTTGCCCCTCAGCCATTTTCATAAATCCTTTTTGATCTATCAAACTTTTGAAACAGGTTAATTCAACGTCTTTACATTTCTCTTCTCAGTAAGACCTAGTGGTTAGAAGAACATTTCATTGGGTTTGTATTGAAAGGATTAATTAAAAAAAAAAAGGTTTCCATAAATATCTAAATGCATAAATGAATATATATATTAATGAATTATGCAACAGTCTGTCACAACAGGCTATTTATACAAGAGATTTCCATTTGACACAAAATAAAGCATCTGTTTATTAAAATAAGGATTAATCTCATGTGTGTTACATGTGCATACTGTTTTATACCTTTTCATGAAGAATAGCAAGTTCAAACCTAAATGATAAACTGCGTATGTGATGCAGCTAGTGAACAGGTGAGTGGATAGGAGGTGGGGGAAAATATATAAAGTGTCTGGGAAGACATGATATAATCTATTCCGGAAATCTTATTGTTGAACAAGAATTTACCTAAAACTAAGCTGAAATGTATACAAGGGATAAAATTAAGACTGTAAGAGAAAATTGTGTACCTAATAAGATGTGTTAGTAAACTGGATTCTCTGTTTATGTAATGTACTCACTTGATATATGGGCCATAGGTGTTGCCTGGCATCACTAAAAATACAGTAAAAAACTAGTGAAAGTGGTAGCCTATTGCTCCTGTAGAGTGAGTAAGATTGTACCTAATATATCTAATAATTTTAAGCATAGAAACACAATGATAGACTCTAAATTAGCTGATACAAAAGAGTCCTTAGGGAGGCCATTGTGAATAATCCTCTTGACGTGTCATCTCATTGTCTATAGTATTCAAAAAGGCAAGTTGGATTAGAAGAAAGGAAAGGAAAAAAACTGGAAAGGAAAACCTCATGTCTGTGCCAAATTCCCTGGTGTATGTATATTCTGAACACTTTGCAATTCTGGTCATACTATCTCAGAAGGAACCTCAGTGAACAAAAGAAGTGTGGAGAAGGGAAAGAAAAATGGCCAGGGATATAGAATAGCTTTCCAACTGAGTGGGAAAAGTTGAAGTGCACTATGCTTTATCTTAGAAAAGAGAGGAGCACTAACAAGGGCTAAAAACCCACAAATGTTGTGAGCAATGTGAACAGGGAATAAGTTTTGCTGTTTCTTGTAACACCAAAACAAGATGATTAGGTAGCACATTTAAGACAGAAAAAAAGAAGTGGATTTTCACTTACCATTTAGTTGAAGCTGTAGAGCTCACTGTCACAAGATACTGTGGAGGTTGAAATATAACTGGGTTGAAAAAGCATAATTGGATTAAAAATAGGATTCAGCAAATTTGTGGAGACACCTTCATCAAGGGCTACTGTGTAAGAAGTTCAGATGCAGCTGTGGCTGAGGATCTGCTTGTTTTGCTGGGACAATATACCAGGGCAGGAGTGCTCTGTATTCTCTTACCGGACCATCACTGAAAGATGAGATCCACTCAACACTGTGAGTGAAAGACCTTTCATGCCATGTGTACTTTGATCTGGTCCCATACAGCTGTTCTAATATACCCTCTGACACGATAAGATGGAGACAGAGCATTGCCCCGTTCACGCTAGCATGTGTTTCTCAACGAGGCTGAATAGACTGGAGCAAGTACTCCACGAACACAGCTCCAATGCTCTGTTGCTACAGAACTATTTCAATTTCTCTGCTGAATAAGGCTATTTCTCAATAGCCTCAATTTCTATGCTGATAGCTTTGTGCCATATAGTCACAAAGATACATATATATATATATATATAGTCAGCATTCAAAATTCATATCTATTTGTTTTTTGAGGGTAGAATTCTCACTAAAGAAAAACAATATTTAATTCATGTTGGTATTTTATTTAGCAATGAATTTTTAAAAACATTAAAAAAATTAAAAAAAAAAAACCAATAATTTCATTTAAGTGAGAGCACATAAAGTTTCTAGTCATTATAACTTAGAAATGTCCCTGACCTATGAAGTAGTGGTAATAAAATGAAATTTAATAGGTCAAATTCCTGTAGAACTATACAGGGGTTGAATTTGATTTTAAATAATACTCTACATCTTTTCCATCAAAGCTCTCAAAGTACTTTGGACTTACATGACTTAAATCTCAGTTGGGTTTTGGAAGCTTTTTTCCTAAAATGTATCACCATAAAATGGTATTTTTTTCAAATTCACTTTTATAGACTTTTTTCCCTGTTGCTTTGGATATAAATTACTTTTCCATTCCTGGTAACTAAAGTCCTGGGTGGCATTCACTGTCTGGAAGTAGCTACAGGAAACAGAAAAATTACAGTTTATTCTGATACAGTGGGGTATCTATGAAAATGTTCCTATGCACTGCAGTCCTATTGAGACTTCCAGTGAACTCTGTTACGCTATTCATTAATTACAGAAGAAAATCAGGTCAAGAATGGATCCTGCCCCAGAGATTATTATATTCTTGTTACAGCCATGTTGTGCTAAGAAATAGCATATCCCATCTTTTCACTTCAGATAAATTTCTGTTTGCACTGTCAGATAAAAATATGCAGTGTGGAAGCCTCTAACCTAAGCCAGCCTGTGGACAAAATTTCTCCAGGTAGACATAAAATTGTATCAGGAACAAGTCCCCTTAATGTATTTTCTTCTCCAAAGCCAGTAAGAATTTTGCTGTTGTTTGCAATAATAGTAATGTAACTTCGGCAGTGATATCTACTTGAAAACGTGGATGCTCTAGCTTTTTCATATTATTCTCTGAAAGAAAATGTGAATGGCTTTGGTTCTTCACTTTGTTTTCAGTTTTGGGGGAGTGAAGGAGCAAGGCAGATGGGAGCTCTTATTATGTTTAAACTGTTTATGCTGGGGAACTGCAAGTGGGATGTCACATCCTACTTCATCAGTCGTAATGAGTCAATGTATGTGAGGAGTTCAAGATGTTCCCTTCAGCAAAGCAAGGCAGCATGCAATGGAGAGAACAACTCCATGGTTTTTTGTTCACAAATAACTGCAACTACTTAAGGAAATGACAGGGATACAAATCTGAACAACATAATGCTCTGCCAAGGTCAGATAGCAGTGTTAGGTGCATAATAATGAATAGTGCAATGTGCTAACCTGAAGTACCGCTCAGTTTTACTTGCCTCACCTCAACAAGGATGAAGACGTAGGAAAGACCCAGAAGTGACAAAGAAAATGATCAGCAGTATGCAGACAGTTTCTAGAATGTGTAGCAGGAAACATGATAGGTCTGTAAGAGATGGGTCTGTAAGACAAAGTCTGATAGAGAAAATGTATTGGACTCTTCTGTTTACTTTCTTATGATACTCTAATGCACTGGGTAGCTATAGAATACCAAGTAAATAACAGCTTACAAAACTCCTATCAGGCTTTTTTTTCCCCCCAGATATTATTCAGCACAAAAAAATATTATGGAACTTACTGCTACAGGATATTATTAAAACAACTTGCTGATAGCAGTGAAAAGAACTGCAGTAGAGTATGATAAATGGAAACACTTACTTATTTTCCAAAGCACACAGTTTTATGAGAGCTCAACCCTTGCACTTCAGAATATAAATTAAGAACTAATTAAGTGGGAACACAAATTAACTTTCATCTTGGTCATAAGGGTATTTATTGCTTGCACTTCAAAGCCCTGTCAGACAATGGCCGACACTGGTGACGTGTCTGACAAGATGTGACGCTGGCCTGATCTGGTACAGCAATTTTTCCGAAAAGTAGAGAGCAGTAGGGTTGCATTGTTCCTATCATATTTTATCTAATATGCTTGTCAACCACAAAAGTGATGAAGCATTAAGAGGCTATGTTTTAAGAAGCTTCATATTCCAAGATGAGATTGAAATATAGAGCAGCGATTACAAAACGCATTCTTAGGATCTGAAGTTTAAGTGGGAAGAATGAAAAAAGAGTGGTAAAGTTGGGATCAGATTCCAGCTGTCTGATCCATTCTGCATTACATGGAGTTTTCTCAATAGCATATTCTCTAAAGTGTTATCTAATGATACCATCACTGGCCAGAAAGGTCCTTAGTTACTCAACATAAATACCAGGCCTGTTGTCCAAAGCATGTGACTGCACCTTGAGGAAAAATATGTTTAAACAAGTGAGCTTAGGTCTAGTATTGCACAGCTGACCTCACAGCTCCATCTTTTTTGCAGCTTAAAAATCTGAGCATTTACCAGGTGTTTGGGTGGCTTTGCAGCCTGCACTGAGCAGCATGTTACTGCAGCTACGTTGCCATGATCTATGGAAAGTAACACAAGCTTGGAGCCACCTCAAGGCTTTTCAGTGGTGTAGGCAAAACTGAATGAGGTCATCCTCAGGGAGACAATGATCAACTCTGAAGGTAGTAAAGAGTGGAGGAAAGCTGAGATGAACCACTGAGGAGGACTGGATGAGGAAGGATGGAAAAATTCCACAGCTTTAGGAGCTGCAGATAAAAGCAGGAGAGCTGGAGGGGTTCCTGGGGTTTCTGAGGCCCTGGGAGAGGCCCATGGCTGTTGTGGGGGCTTGTTTAGACTTTGGACGGCTCTGGGTACTTGCAGGACTATTTCTCTCCCTCCTGTCCCTCAGTCTGTCATTTCCTGGAAGGAACCCCCTTACTTCTTTACCTATGACTGCTTGTTTTCTGGGGCTGGAGTTCCTTCCTCCTGCCCCATATGACCATGCACCTGTGTATTCTTGCAAGAAGTCCCCTCTCCCTTCTGCAGTATTGTCCTCCTCCTCCTCCTGCTCCCTCGGCAGCTTTTGCTCATCTGAGCTGTCACGGCTGTGCAAGGAGGAATGTCTGGAGACAGGGCAGGGGCAAGGCCTTCTGCAGCAGAGGAAGGGCAAAGGTAAGCGGGTGGGGAGAGGCAAGTCCAGAGAGCAGTGGCAGAGGACGTGGCTGGTTGAGCGTGGAGAGTTACCACAGCCAGTCGCTCAAAGGTCAGTCCTTCCCTCTCCTCCATTTATCCAAAGCAGGGACACTGGGATGCTCAGCAGTAAGCTGCCTTAGGCAAAAGCTGGCTTTGTCTATACATAGATCCAGTCTTGTACTTGGGTACATTTGTCTGAGCTACAGTCACCTCTTTGACTTACAGAAAGAGTCTGAGCTCACCGTGGGGGGATGGAAGCTGGGGGTGGGTGGGAATTAAGGTGAAGGATTACTGCTGTACCCGCAGAAAGCTCCTGCACATTGCCAAAGTTGTTTGTCTGAGTCTTAGACAAACATCTTGGAAAAATCCAGCCAACATACTTGTATGCAACCCACAGTCAAAGCGCAGGCACGTATTTATCAGAAACCTATCATGTACCAGATGGTAGAATAAAGTGGTTGTTTAAACACACTGTGACTTAGGGTAACCTGTCATAGCACATTCTCAAAATATGCTGCATGTGTTTCTTCACAGATCTCAACTAAAGTATAGCAATGAATATCTTCTTAAAAATCCTGGTACAACAACATGTCTTTTGTTTCTTATATGTTATCTAAGAGTTGCTACAGCAAATACAAGGAAAGAATTAGATCTGTAACTGAGCTTCTCTGAATACAAGCAATGCTGAAAGAGGAATCTTCTTTTAAAGCATGGGCCTCCACCTGTGCAGCAGGTGAAGTCCTGGGGGACTTGCAAGCTAGACTCTACCCAAAGCACTAAAGTGCCATGAGGTTAACTGGCTGCTTTCTGCTGCAGCCCAAATCTGTGCCTTTCCCAATATTCTGGTCCAGAGGGTACACATAAGCTCTGCCTGTGCACAGAGATTTGGTTAGACATGGAGAGAGTATGCCTCTGGCAGAAGAATTGGGAGCTGTAGTGAGTTCATGTTCCTCCATTTGGGGGCTCTACGAGGAAGCTATGCCAATCTCCGTGGTCAAAATGCTCTTTGCCTAGCATCTGTGCATAAAGGACAGCCCTCGCTCCCCACCTTACACAGCTGTGTTGGACCCACGTCCATTGTTGGGTTATAGGATAAGCTCAGGAGTTTCATAAGACAATGACTGTAAGCAGTTCTTTTTAATAAGTAAAGTAAAATCTACTGGGAAAAGAAAACTTGCTCTCTGCAGCATGCCACTGCCTTGTCTTGATGGGTCAATATCCTGTGATTCAGAGCCCCAGATGAACTCCCCAAAGCTTT
The DNA here is from genome assembly GCA_013399475.1 of Chauna torquata. Taxonomy (NCBI): domain Eukaryota; kingdom Metazoa; phylum Chordata; class Aves; order Anseriformes; family Anhimidae; genus Chauna; species Chauna torquata. The sequence continues at coordinate 165,187 of VXAL01002022.1, read as the reverse complement.
AATCATTGAGAATGTGCAATATATAAGGCACCAGCTTCCTTGGGGGTGAGCATCTCTAAGATTTTCATCAAACCAAGTATACGGTAAGAAAATGTTTCTTATTGAATTTTGACAAGTACACTTCCATAGTTTCTTAATTACTTTTCTCATTTCCCAAGTATTCAAGTAAAGAGAAAAATAGAAGACACTGCACATGAATATTTGGTACAGGTTTTATTGTTTGTATTTTCTCTCTGTTATATAACTGCTTTTCCCTTCACTTGGAAGAAGTGTTATTACTCATGTGTGATTCATAATCCTCTCCCCCACCTCCTGTCTCTGTTTTTTTTCCCTCCTCAATATGATCCACTAAATTTTATGACAATATTTTCTGAATTACTTTCTGTTTCTGCTGACGCTGTGGAGGGAATATGGGCAACAGAGAATGAGCAGGTTTCTAGTCTCACTTACCTATTATGTGAGGAATTATGAACTAGATTCTTCTTGTGGAATCTCCACCTCAAATAATATCTAAACAGACTTTTATACCTCAACAGGTCTTCCTTATAACAAATTTTGGTTGCCAGATTTATTGGTGTGATGCCCATGCTGGAATCCACAGACTCGGCTCTCAGAATTCGCTGGGTGACAGTCAGAACAAATCTCTCTGTAAACGAAGTGGGCTGAATCTGAAAGCAACTGCAAGACAATAAACATGCAACTCTCTGTGCAGTCACTTGTACAGAATCACTCTCTAGACAAGAAAAAAAAAAAAAACCAACAAAAACCAAAAACCAAAAAACCCAAAACTTCTAAATCTGTCAACAATAGTTTTATCAGTAGACAAGATTTCTTGTAAGTACCACTCCATCCTGTCAAGCATATGGTCAACAACTTGCAGTGTCAAAGGAGCAATAGCATGTGTCTGTGAAATGCAAAACATCACAGCATTAATTAAAGCAGGAAAAATATTAAACAACCAAAAATGCATCAGAATGTTCTTTTCTGCCAATGCAAGGCCTAGCATAAAATCTGAATTTTCTTGACCCCATTTAGTCTTTTTCATGAAATATACTTAATCTTTGCCTTACTATTTTAATTGCTTTGATCTTTTTTTTTTTTTTTTTTTAAGCTGTGTGTCACTGCTGCTTTTTCCCCATGAGCTAAGCATATGTAGTGTAAAATGGTTTGCCACTATCTGAAGGTTTTTTTCCATGGCCCTGAGAATTTGAAATAATGATCCCTTCTTCACATATTTGCCAGGAGTGTTATAAATATACTGGTTTGGGACCAGAAGACGAAGGATGGGATCTTGATACTCTGTCAAGCCTTGCATTCTGTGACCTCTGTGATTTCACTGTTCTACATCTAACTACAGGGTGGGTCCTTTGCTGAGGAAAACATGCACAAAACTGTGCAGCTTTGCGTTTAGACTAAGGTGATGATACCTGGTCACTGCAGGTACTTCTCAAATTTGTGGTCTGTAGGACAGGATTTCATATGGGGTTGAAGGACCTATGGTGAGGGAAAGCCTACCAGCCATAAAGCCTGAGACTCTGGTGGGATAACCTTACAGAGGCCTGTGATTTGATGTTTTCTTCATATATTGGAAATCACAGGGAGGAGAGTATTATCAAAGTGCTACTGAGTAGTTAATTTTTGCATTAATTGTACCAGAAAGAAAAGAGAGCAAGTTGAGCAATGGGCACAAACTGAAACACAGGAGGTTCTTTACTGTGAGGGTAACAGAGTGCCGGAACAGGTTGCCCAGAGAGGTTGTGGAGTCTCCTTCTCTGGAGATATTCAAAGCCCGCCTGGACGCCATCCTGCGCAACGTGCTCTAGGTGATCCTGCTCGGCAGGGGGGTTGGACTAGATGATCTCCAGAGGTCCCTTCCAGCCCTGTCCATTCTGTGATTCTGTGAAGTCATGTTATCAAGATTAATTGTGGAATGGGATTAACCAATTGTTTCTCACAAACATAATTCACAAACAAATGTAACATATGGAATTATTGGTAAATGGTGTTCTTGAGATAAATACTCAATTTCTATCCCATTTCAGGTATTGAATGAAGTTGTCAAAATTGAAAAAAAACAAACGACACTTTGAAATAAAGCATTTTTTATTTCATTATTATTTATTTTATTAAGAATCTTTATTTCTATTTTATTTTAATCTAATTAAAATAAACAAAAATAATAATTAAAACCAAAACCTTCTAAAAATAACTTCTAAAATATACAGATGAATAGCGCTTCATAAAATGGAAGGTAGATGAGTGAAAGCACACATATTATTGAAATATGGCTGTCACTAGTTTTAACAGTAGTTCCATTTCCACTTGAAATAATAAACTATTGTTTTTTCAGTATTCATATAGTGCAGAGCATTCTGGTCTATGACTCTTGAGCACTGAAATAATTGGTAATGAATTAGTAGAAGAAATAATGAGTAATTTAGAAGCCAGTGTCTTCAACAAGAAATTAGGTGTCATCATGGCATTATGCAACCTATTACTACAAACACAGAAAACTTCAAAAGATATTTTTATTCCATAGTTGTAAGATAATAGTAGATCATTATTAACATAATTTAGTAATCAGACTTAAAGGGATAATTCAATGGTACATGCTTATTTAGTGAAGAAAATCTTTCTTAAACAAAGTTATTGTCTAACTAGTATCAAAGATGTTTTAAAATAAAGAAAAAAATATAAAAGTAAGTAAACCGGATAGGACAATACGGTTAAATTAATAAATAGTTTCTCTTAAGAAATGGTGTTACTAAATCAAAGTATTGGATTTAGAAAGAACTTTCAGGGTCATCTGCCAGTTGCTGCTTAAGGTGATGTAGCATCCTTATGTGCACAATTTCAGAGAAGACAGAATAATTTTCAAGAGGGTCAAGTTACAGTAACTCTGTTTTTTATGAACGTCAAGATGCCTAGAGGAGCTCCAATTTAATAGGGTTAGTGTTAAAAATACTAGAAGTTGAAAAAATCAGCCCAGTTAAGTACTATATGAGGAGAAAGTTGAAAGTAATTAATGTGAAGATTGATTAATTGCTTGCAGTAAGTGTAGTGAGGTGTTTGCACTACTTATTTTATTTTGGAGATAAGAGATGTTCTCCCAAAACATTGTCAAATACAAAGCACATATGGCAAAAAAGGAATAAATACTGACCAATTTAAGGTACAAAAGAGAAAAAAAATACAAATCTCTGAGCTTTTGGTATTTAGTTAGAGTAATCACTATCTGTTTTAGTTACTGAACCAGAATGGAAATACAGCAAAATTCAAAAGAATGTGGTATTTGCACACATTGAAAGGCTTCACTAAACAGAAACACAGAACACATTGAAAATGAGAGTAGAAATGGATTCCACTTTTTACTCAACACAAGCATGAAGGTTTAAGCAAACCTAGGAATTATAAGAAAATTCTCCTTCTTTTGCCCCTCAAGCACACAGATGATAACTATTGTAAAAGAGAGAGTGCTAGTTTTGCATGTGTTACTTGATATGCATATACAGGACAAGAGGGCTTGAGAATGAGCTAAGCTGAACTTGCAGTAAAATAGTGGTGCTGACAGTGCTAGTAAAGCAGCTGCTATGTTTAAATTGGCAATTAGTTTTAGTATGGCTAAGGACATAGTACTGTGACAGTAGCATGGGTATGGCTTTAGTATGGCTAATTGTCAGGACACCTCTAGTGCCCTGGTAATTCTGTGACCTTTGGAATGAAAGGCAACCCTAAGACAATAAAGTCAGGAAGATATGACACAGTACATACTGCTGCAAGGTTCATATACAGCATATTATTTTCAGGGAAATGCACTGCAAAAATTATGACCTCATTGCAATTTAGCAATAATAAGACCTGTGAACAAGGTAACAGTAATTTAGGTTATGATTAAATTCAGCTTAAAAGACAGAGTGTAAACCATATCTTCTTATAGATGCAGTACTCTCTGTGTGAACAGAGACGATTAGTTACCAAGGCAAATTTGTCTCAGATATCAGATGCAAATCCTATAATCCAGTCTGATTATTGTTTTCAAGAGAAAGATTTAAAAATCTGAAGACTGTTACAGAGTAGTCACTTTTTTTTTTTTTGCTTCTGCCATAACCTTCTCAGATACTATATGGAATAAGAATCTTGCACAGAAATCTGTGGAGGCATGCTAAGGATATTGATTTTGGATATCCCTGAAATCAGAGCCTGGCAGGAGTCTGAATTTGTGGAAAAACTGTTTGGATTTCAGTCAAGTTACTATTCCAGAAAAGCAGGTTTTTTCACTCTTCAAGGATAAGTTTTGACTTCCTTTGAAGCTGAGAAATTCCCAATAGAGTCTTTTAGAAATAAATATTGATTTCTCCTTTTCTCTGTCCTGTAGAGTAAATTGAAATAGTCCCTCCCTTATCTCTCCCTGCATTTTTTCATGTGTTTGTCAGTTTATGTTGGAACCTCTGATTATTAGGAAAGCCCCAAAGGCCTAATTCTTTTAGTCAGAGTCCTAAATAGTTCTTGCCTTAAAGGTTTTAAAGAAAATGTCTCTTCCTTAGGAAAAAAGCATGAAAGGACTGAACACTTATTTATATTTGGTAACATTTCAAATACATCATTAGTTCAGGAAAATTCTGCCCTCAGTACCTTTTGATCATTATGTGATGAAATTGTGTATATCCATCTGTACCTGAACAACTTTTAAAATTGATCAGAACTCCACTCAGATGTATCAATAAAGAGTTCTTCCTTAGGTCTTTTTATATTGGTACTGTTTAATTTTCTTTAAGTTTAGCAATGAACACAGTTTTGATTCTGGATAATGACTCCATCATTTAGGTTGGGTAGGTGACTCTGCATATTGCCTACCCACCCATTAGGTGGCATCTAACTTTCAGGAAAGTTAAGCTTTTTATTCATTATTCTTGTTTTCCTGATAACACTTTAAAATCTAATTTAGTATGGCTAAATATATCAGGATTGAGATAGCATTAGGGAATTATTTTTTTAATGGGAAAACTTGGCTTTGGTAGTATGCCATAATAACTGCTTGAAATTCTAGCACTTTTAAAAGTTTATCCCTAGCTTTCACTTGAGGCTGTGCATCCCACTTTGACTTAAATGTAGAAAGGCTTCGTTCCACAAACTAATTTTAGTTTCAAAGAAGAACTTTTAAATTCACCATAAAAATCAGTATTCTACTTATTCTTGGCATTACCCTAGATAACTTCGAAAATATCTGCAACAATGTTCTTATTTATGTTGCTAATAATATCTCCTAATTTAAATTCAGTTTTTGCTCCTCATCTGTATAAACATTCCCATACTTTGTAGTAAATTTTTCATGCTGAGATCTATATTCATCTCTTTACCTAGAAGATCAATGTTTGCTGGAGTCTAAGGTGCCCATCTTGTGAGGCAGGAGAAACATGCAACTTTCTATGGCCAAAGGCACACCAGGGATTGATATATCTCTTCTCACAACTAGTGCTCTTAACTCCTCTCCTTGAATGGCAGGTATCTACTTACAGTATGACTGACTGGGAGTGGATCTGGATATAAAAATGAGATTCTGTCCATGGAAGATGTCTTCATGCTCTAAGTTTGTATCACATGCTTAATTATTGTGTTATTGTAAAATTGGTAAGAATGCCTGTATACAGCTTGCAGGACTTCTAGCAATATCATAGCATGGAACTTTGCATGAATGTATAGTTCTTATAGGATGAGAACTGGAATTGTTGGCTAGTCTCCTAATACAAAAACCATTTGTGCCTCTGTGGTTGTGTGACTGTAGGAAAAAAAACCACGAGTATTTACTGCAGTATCCTCAAAATCTTGGACCTTCCATGGAAATAGCACTTCCTTGCACGTGTTTTGAATGACAGGGAAAGTGGCAGACTGGTTATTTGTTCATAAATGGAAAAACTTTCCCCCAAATAAAGTAGAATGACTTTGTTTTAGTAATTCCTACCAGCCTGGAGGCATGCCTGTGGCTGGTCACATAATTTGCAGCTTCCTGGGTGCGTTTGTAAGCACTCATCATAAAAGGTTTCATTCATTTTGGTACAGAGACGCTTGAATCAAGGCATTCTTTATTCAAGTCTTGAAAAGATGCTGTTGAAGTTGTGCTTTAAGAATAATTATGGTTGAATCTTTGGTCCATTATATCTTATCAGAGTATTAATGCAGCAACACATCCACCTAAATAGCCAAAGCTGAAATTTAGTCATGGGAAGAAAAGCGGAAGAGTAAAAGGCTGTCCTGCCTTTTCTGTCTTCTAGAACATTTTAAAGAGACTATTTGCTAACAACAATATATTTTTGTCCAAGAAAAAAGATTTGCTGAAGTCTAAGGGCTTTAGCTTAGATTACAAGAAAAACAAAATGATCAACAAATGTAACATTAACACAAAAAGGACAGTGATGTGTGCAATTCAGTCTGACAGAGGCACACATGAGGCAGGTCCAGTTGTTTGCTTATATAGCTAGTTCAAATTTTTGAACATAGAGAATTGCAAAATTTCATATCCCTCAAAAGCTTTTGTACTAGTGTCATCACAGGAGCCTGTTTCATAGCAGCTTCACAGCTCTTGAGAGGTATTGTTCCAATGTTCCTATTGTTCCAATAGGCCATACCCATTCGGTGTCCTGGGCATTTGGGTAGGCTGAAACCTTGTGTGCTCCAAGGCTACACATGGAGATATCACAAGAATAAGAAATGGTGAAACATGATGCAGGTACACTGAGATTAATTCATGAGCTTTTGGCAAAGCTGCCTCCAGGTAGGATTCCATCCCATACTTGCAATAAAATGCCGGCTTACCCTGAGGCATTTTTGCCCCAGTTATTGAGGTGTGTGCCATCTACAGCCTGTGGCTTGTTGCTGGCTCAAGAAACTAGAGAACTTGACTTTTAACCAGTGCAGCAAGTACGAAGAGTCTTTGAACCTGTAAATCAACTGATCTCAGAACAAATGCCCTCAATAACAGTGGATGCCAAAGAAGAGGGAAGTCCTTTGGCATGCCTGTCTTCTCTCTGGAGCGTATTAGTTTTGCTTGTGCTATGATTTGAGTAGTTGCTCATTTTTCACATATTGCATCTGGAGTGATTCCAAGGAAACTGGGAGATTGTTTCATTGACATCTGGTTACTGACATATTAACAAGGACTTTGGCTTCCATTTCTCACATTCCTTCCTGAGATCTTTATATTGTTGAATAGTACCAGCATGAGGATCAACAAAACTTTACAGCTTCCTGCAAAATCAGGAACTGTAAGAGCTGGTCACTTCGAGGTGTTTCTATGCCATTACATGATAAAATATACTCTTATTCTCATATTTTTTTTGTGCAAATGCTGATAGAAAAAGAGCTTTCAATTTGATTCCTGTAAGTGTTTGTGTTGGGAGAGATCTTGTTGCATATGTTCACAGAGAGTGAACATAAAAGGGGCCCAAAGATAGACAAAAAAAATCTGTTTGATAATCTGACAAATAGTTACAGAAACATTTTGCATATTTACACGTTTTCTAAAAGAAACATATTGCTATGCAACGAAAATGTGTTTACTGTAAAATGACATAGACAGTAGTGCTTGCAACATACTTGAAAGAGTTGGATTTTGGAAGCAGCTCATTTGCGTAGAAACACAAGAACATTTGAAGGCTATGAGACAGCATCAAGGGATGAAAGACATCCATTGGGACCAGTCTCCACTAACCTTAGTTTAGTTTGGTTTTCTTTTCCTCTCAGGAGTGAATGTTTGTTTAACTACTAAATCAGCTCACGAAATCGTTCTGCGTCCTTTAAAGTATAGTGAATAATAGCCTTGCTGCCAGATTAGTCTAAATATCTCTTGAATAGATGTTGCTAACTTCTATTATATCCCTGGCAACTTATATTTCTATCACTTCATGCAAAATAAATTCTTTCTCACTTATGGGGTAGTACTTTTTCTCAGTTACAGATTGAGACCTGCTGATTTTTTACTTAGTTATCCCGATAGATGGTTGGCATTCATATTTCAGCCAGGCTGTGCCTCAGTGAGGCATCAAACTGAAGCCAAATTAATGTAGCACATTCAAATCTCAGCCTGGTTATTAAAGAGAATGCCTAGAGTATAAAAAGTAACAGGTCTTTGATATTGAAGAATAACATGCTGCACTAGAAAACTTTTAAACTCAGCAAGATGATGACTTTTAGCTCTGCGAGTTGTAGTAAAAATCTCTACATATCTGAATGAAAGATGTCCTCAAGCACTAACGTTAATAGTATGGTAAATGTAGCTATTATGATGCATATGAAAACCAGAAAATGATTTCATTATGTAATTAAACAACTAAAATCCTTTCTAATCCAATACTTTAAACTGCTACATGAAAAAACAGAAGGGGCTTTGGAAACCTAACCAACAGAACAAATTTTGGTTACTTTTAGTTAATATGAGGTTAAATATATTTTCCTCAGTGATTTGGTAGCAGGAAAGAGACTTTCACCTCCGGCCAGCTGTGTCAGATAATGCCTGGGTTTGAAGTTGAAAGCTGTTACCCTTTCTGTATTACTGTGTGTCAGACTCTCCAGTTTCCTGTGTGTTTTCACAGAAAATGTAAGCCTTTGCTGCTGATCGTGGTTGAAGAGGTTAGGGTTTGCTGTTGTATTTGATTCTATAGCTTATGGATTTGCAAATTTGAACCTAACAGTGAAAATAGAAATTTCTCTTATATTACTCTTCCAGGAAGCATCTAGGTTCTTCAGTGGTATTTGCTGAGGCTTGTACTATCCCTGCTCTGTGCCTTGAAAAGTGACACTAGAGTTGCTTGAGGCTAAAGAGGAGGAAACTGGATGCCAACCATCTACACACACACACACACACACACACACACACACACACTGGCTACAAAAATTGCAGCACGCCCATCAATGGCGATCCATAAGAACAAATTAGACTACCATGTGTCAGTAGTAATAAAATATTAACAGTAATCGTGTTTTGGGATAGGGATGATCAACTGAATTACCAGTCATGTTCCTTTAAAGTAATTTTCCTATAATTCAGAGCCACCTCTGTCCACAGCTATGCTGTCTTTTTTAATCCCTAAAATTCACACAACAGTTAATAAAGATGTCCAATATCTCTCATAATAAATGATGTATGTCTACATAAGATTATGGTGACAGTTTAAAGTAAGAATATATGTTAATAGTAACAAAGATGAGACATAGGCAACCTAAAATTAGGCCAAGAAAGAACAATTATCACCTATGCTGCTAGTGGCACCAGTGTCCCAACAGACTTTTTTGTTTTATGGGGTACATCTTGTCTGCACTAGCAATACTATGTGAGATGGAGTTCTAGCTGGGAGCCATTTCATTCAGAGCAAATATTGAAACTTTACAAATGCTTGTCTGCAGCCTTACGGAAAAGACAAACAGCCTCCAGACAAGCCATCCCCACAGAGCTTTTTACTTTCTGATTTTTAACAAGATGAATTAATAGCTAGGCAGATGGAGAACCAGAGCTGGGATGAGAAAGTAATGGAAGCCGCTGGGAACGGGGGTGCTGTTGTTGTTTGAAGTGGAGCACTTTCAGCTCCCCATGCAGCGAGGGGGCAGCGAGGGTGCATAGTGCTCTGCTGAAGCAGGCTGCTGAGAGCATGATCCACCAAAACCCTGTCTTGGCAGCATCACAGGCTGGAAGGAAGCAAGAGGGCTGTGCACGCACCTGGATAAACAGCACGGGGCTGCCAGGCCCTGCCCCAACCAACCCCATGGGGAGTGCCGGACCTCTGCTTACACAGCCTCTGTCTTCCTCATGGAGACAAAGCTCGAGTGGTTTCACAGGCTGAGGTTGTCTCAGCCAACTGGTGCTTAAAATCTTTGAGTTGTGACTCGGCGTTCCTCTGCCCCCTTCCTTTGTAACCGTGGCTGCTTATCCGACCAACACAGCTATTTCCAGCTGTGCCTCTTGCCTCTGCATCTCTCTTTACTTCTCTGAGGACATGCTTCAGGCATAAATATCCCCCAGGGTACTCATCGAAAGGTGATGAACCAGCTGCAGCTTCTGATTTGCCTTTCTTTTTATTGATAGTGCCATTCTTCAAAACTGTGGAAGTTTGATCAGCAGAGTCTAGCTCTGCTGCAGAAGGAGGCCAAAAGCCATTGAGGAATATGTCTGACTTTGCGTGCTAAGCCTATCTAGTTTCAGCCAGCAAGTACTCAAACTAATCTCTGGTAATAGCTGTTTAAATGGCCAAAGCTTAAAATAAACATTGTGATCAAGTGTTCCCCTGTATTCCACTTTTCCATTCTCTTTTTTCCCTTCAAATTGGAAGACTGTGGTCAATAGGGATAATGTTGCATTGTGTAGGTCGAAAACACCAAACACATTTTCGATGACCTGCCAAACAAACTAATTTATTCAAATATGTTCCTTTTTCTCGATACACAGAAAATCAAATGAGTGGTGGGGCTGGAAGTGGAAAGGGAGGGTTTTGCCCTGGGTTCAGTTTATTACAGTGAAATTCACTTCTGTGCCATAAATGATGAGAATCGATGTTACACAGGTCCTAGGTAAGTGCAGATTTTTGATGAATATCGTGCCATGTTTACTATGAAACAGAATTGTTATTTTTAGAAAGGTCAAAAATGAGCTCTTATACTAAAATGTGGATTTCCCTCACTTGCAAGGGTCATACATTTTGATATGTCAAAAGTTGAATAAAAAAATACTTGTATATCATGAATATATAACTTCATTATATTTTTTTTCTGCCTAAGAACATTGCTATATACCCCATGAACATGCTATATACCTCTAGGGCTGCAATAGGAGAGACATTTCAACTCCTTCAATTGAGTTGTGAATAATCTAATAGAAGGTTTCTCCACTGAAGCTGCAGTCAAACAAAGGTAGTTCGGTTTCAGAGACAATGCAGTAAGCCAAAGTAGATTTCAAAATCATGTTAGTTTCCTACAGTGCTCCATAGCTTTATGCAATAAGCATGTGTGGTGTTTCGGCCTCCTCTCGATAACCATGCCCGGAAGTCCAGCATTGTTACAGTACCATATCTATCATTCCCTCTGTGGTCAGGGATTTTCAGGGCTTGTGATTCTAGCACAGGTCAGTGGCATAAGTGCTGAGGCTTATTTCTCTCTTACAAGTCATTTAAAAATTGGTCAGTATGAAACAAAGTCAAATTTTGAAATCATTGAATATATTTACTATTCATTCAGCATCTTAAAAATTTTGTTCACCTTTTCCTACGGTGCTATCATTTTATTCAGCAACAGGCTCAATGGTCCCACCTAACAGATATTGTTGAGACCTGATTTTCAGTGTGCCTTCAAACTGCTATGTGCGTGTGTGTGAGCATGTGTGTGTACACTCACCTGAAAATATCAGCATGTTTGCTGTGCGAACATCAGCAGTAACATAATTCATTTTGTCACCTATGTGAGAAGCTGCAGTAAAGTATGTGTAAAAACCTATTGGATAAATAAGTTTTGTGCCATAAAATTCTGTCACCTGCAAAGGCAGGTGTTAATGCTTCAGGAAAACATACATATTGTAGACAGTGTTGCAGATTGCAGAAAATTGGAGTGTGTTTGTGTTCTTGTAACTCTTCCTTTAGCATTTGATTATTATTTCAGGGCCAACGTGTAGCTGCTGCTTACCTATACATTGACACGATTGGTTCCACATAGAGCATTTGGTTGTATCTAACTTTGTTTGCAAAGACTATTTCAACATGATGCCGGTGGGGGTGGGGATGTGAAAGGAAGAGAGAGAGAGAGAATATTTTTAATTAGTTTTGTGTAGGAGGGAGGGAGAAGACAGATGTACATTTTAAATTTTTTTTTTTTTACATTTTTCTTGTGATATCAAGCAGCAAATAGACCAATCAAAACAGGCGGCTATCTCTATTTGTTCTGTTTTTGGAAGACTTGGCACTGCTGAGCACGCTTATGATGCCTTATTGTTGCTACTGCTTGACATTCCCTGTCCTTGACATCTCCCTCCCCTTGAATCGATGATGACTGCCATCTTAGCCCTCAGGCTTCTGCACGGCTGCTTTCAACTGAGCTAGCCTTGTCCGCTATTTCTTGCTGCCCTACTTTTGCCCCTCACCACCCTCTCTTTTAAAGTCTACAGCAACTTTAATTTGGCTTGTAAGCGTGGCTGCTGTGGAGAGCTTTTTTCAAAAGCGGGATGTTTGCACACCCGGCAGTATTTCTGCTGGGCTTTTCCTTGCTCTGGCGAGTAGCGTTTGCAGAGCATTGAGAGAGCCGGCTGCAACCAGTCTGCATCCTGCTTCTAAGCGGTCTGACACAAAATGGCAGTTTGAGGCAAGCACGGTCACTTGCCTGGGTAATGTATGTGAATATAAAAGTGAACAATTCATGGTAGCAATGTAGTTTCTCAGTGGATATGGCTATCATGAGGTAATCGCACCCATGGGGGATTAGAAGCACTCGTCTGTTCTTGATTCTTGATCACACCCCAAGGATGTGATTATCCCATGCCAGTAGTCATATTTCTTGTTATATCTTATTGCTTAATTGCAACATCTTAGAGAGAGAGAGAGAGAGAGAGAGAGAGAGATCAGGTGAGATATTGCTGAAATCATTGTAAGAGAATATGATAGTTTCTGAGCTGCTAGCTACATATATTAATTAACCCTTCGCAGAGAAAATCCACGCAGGCATACTTTCAAGAGAGATTCCCCATGTTTCTCACACAAACAGATATGTGGCATAGTCTCTTTCCTGGTATCTCATGCACTGCTCCAGGCTCTTGATGTCAAAATATACCAGCTGAGAATGTAGGATAAGAACAGCCATAGGCTTTCTTCTGGTCCTCAAGACATTTCAAATCTCTGCTTTCCTGATTAGTATAACACCCTGTTTCATCAGGAGCACAAATATTTTTTCTCCTGATCTCCAAATGGCAACTCTCACAGCAGTACACGGAAAGCCTTAACATAACAGAAAACAGAAAAACATAGGAAATTCACCTGGAAGTCCAAAGCCCTAACCTATATTTACTTTTTCCATTGTGAGAAACATTTGAACAATTCCTTAACATTTATAACTGCATATCTATTTGAAATAATTGAAACGGAAACGTTAAAAGAAATTACATTTTGCTAATCCATTTACAATGGTATAAATTGCTTCTCATAGCCAACTGCCAGGCCGGCTGTTTTATTTAATAACTTTAATGCTGAGGTTCCCTGAGGCAAGGATACAGTTATCCCACCAACTGCAGAAGGTTTTACTGAAGAGTCCCCTGGCTATTGTCCAGCGACTGTGCAAGAGCTTAACTAACAGATTCACTTGCATTCCCCGTCTCTGACAAATACAGCTGTTATATGTTTTAATGCAAACTAATTCAAAATGAAAGAGAAAAAGACGTAAACAAGGCATTCTACCAAATCAGACTGTTTTATTATTATATATTTGTGGCTGGGTAGCTAATAATTTATCATTATAAAATATGCTGTTATTCCCTTTTGAGAGCCTGGGACTGAGCAATTATGACCTTACCAGCAGAATCACAGATATCTCTTAAATTTAAAGGACTCTCAGAAAGAAATAATGTCTGGAAAGATAACTCACAAACATAGTCATTTGATAGTCATTGCACTATACAACTGTACCTATGGCATTTATTCCCATATTCAGTATCATTATAGAAGATAATTCTTTCTCTTGTCTCCATGATTAGGCTGACTTTCTTTTCAGGCTGTGAGTAAACATGACTTCCCTGGCTATGATCCTGATCTTTATTTTATGCTGGTTTAAGTGGAATCACCTAATGTAGGGAAGATGAGAATCCAATCCATTTTTTCTACTGTGAGCTCTGCAGTACTCTCAGTCTCTTTTGCTGGTGCTGTGACGGACAGTGTTAGATTCAGGCTTAGCCTCCATCACAGTAGTTCAGCATACTGTTAATTGCTTCCACCTGAGATATGTTAGAGGCGCCCTGGGTTTCTCTAAGGATTGAAAAGTTGCTGAGTAACACACGTGAATCCACTTTTTAATAGTAAGACTGTACTGCTCTGCATGTTCAAATACTGCAAAACATTGTTTCTGAAGCTTAAAAGAACATTCACTTTCTTATTATGGGGTAGACTGCAGAAAAACCTGGCAAGTGAAATTTTTTCATAATTCTCAGAAATACAACACAAAGAAACCAGCAAAGTGTATTAAAATGTCTGTGGATTCCATGTTTTTGATTAAAAATAATTAACCATTATTGAAAATAGCAGAGGTATAACCTGCTACGCTTGCATTTTCAAATTGTATTGTATTGTTAACCATATGTGAAGTGTATAGGATCATGACTACTTTTTTTGTTGTTGTTGTTATTCCTCTCAAAGAAGTGCATTTTTATTTTCAAGAAGCTTGCCCTGAGGACAAGATTCGAAGTTGTTCTCAAGCAGATAGTATAATTAAGGATTGATCTGCACAGTGGGGAGAAATTGGATGAATCAGACACTGACATTTCCTTCTTTGCACTTTTTCCTTATGACTGAAAGTATGGATTCCTCCCAACTAACATAAGACACTTAACTATGTTGAAGATGTAGAGTTAGGAGTTTAGATATCCTTGATTGTCAAAGAATGTCAAAGACAGGTAGGTACTTCCGGCTGGTAATTTATCCTGTATGTCATCACTGACTTTTGCAGGAGCCTAAGGGGAATATTCTCCTGACTTAGACGCCTCAAGTAGGTGCCTGAGGTTGAGGCGGGATGAAAGTAGGCTAAAAATTTTAGTTTGGTTTAGCAGAGACTGCTTCTTCTCAATTACCTGACTTGGAAACAGTGATAAATATTCACACATCAAATCTGCAGTCATAGGGGGAGGTCTTTAGCTTGTTTTCAATGCTTTGATTCCCTCCCTTAAACATATTTTCAGATTAAGTTTAAGAAGAGTTCAGCAGTATGTCAGGGACTGGGCTTGGGATCCCCACTGAAGGCATGAAACCTTTAATTTAAATGTCCGTAGTTTGATCCTAGCTGTAAATCAAATTTCATGAAGAAATGTGTGCATTGTGCAGTCAAAATTTTTATGCAGCACATACTGGGCCCTGAGGTCATAGTATTTCTACGTTCAGGGATATATAGGAAGATGGATATCTCATGCCTTCATGCCACGGTAGAAAATAGTAGCTGAGGAAATTAATCTGCTTTGCCACACATGATATTTCCTTTGTAGAAAAATTATTTCCATAATAAATCAATTAAAGCATATATTTAAAGAGACACATGCATTGTGTCTTTCAAAATAGTACCTGGTTGAGATGGCTTAAAATATATACCCTGACAAATAAAAATGGTTTGGGATATGTGTTGCCTATCAAGCTCTTTCTGTGCAATATGAAACTGACTATCAATTATATATAATCATGCTGTCACATATAACAATATAATGCAAAAGGCCATAAAATAACAGCAAGAATATCATAAATAACACCCATGAGGCTTATCTGACCCAAGACTGAGATGATCAACAGAGAGATACAGATCATTATCTACGAATGCTTATGAAATTCATTTTGATTACAAAGAAGAGGAAACACTAAGATAAGTCTGAAAATAAACTGGAATTTAATCCAGGGGTATTCAGTAGATTAACCTGACTCAAGAATGTAAACATCTTATACTCAGTGAAACCTCAATCAGCATTAATCAACTTGATAAAGCTGCTGATGTTCTTGAGTAATATATCTAATTATTGAATTTTATAAAATATTTTGGTCTTTTCATTGGTGCAACTAAACAAGCATTTCTCTGTAATACATTTTTTTAGGATTCCATGAGAATTGACCATATCACAATATACTAAATCTGCCAAAAAAAGGATTTGTGAAGAATAGCCTTTCCCCTGGATGAAAAGACATTATCTCTAATGGGCTCTTCTCAGGAAATTGAGGGAGGAACTCAGTTTATAACTCTGCAGATCAAAGAAATCAAAGTATTCTGAATTTCTTTTTGTGAACAGAAGCCCAAAGATTTGGTATTACCTATTTGACTTGAGGAAACTCCCTGCAGTTTTATGAAACCAGTTTAGCAATACTTTTTGTGATTCCTGATT
This sequence comes from Chauna torquata, assembly GCA_013399475.1. Classification (NCBI taxonomy): domain Eukaryota; kingdom Metazoa; phylum Chordata; class Aves; order Anseriformes; family Anhimidae; genus Chauna; species Chauna torquata. The sequence goes on along the minus strand of VXAL01002022.1, from coordinate 149,103 downwards.
TTGAGTTTAAGCTCTGACCCCTTCTGGCTTTAAAACTTGCCAAATTCATTTTATCTATCAAAGCAGCGAGTTTACTTAAGAGATTAAGATTATGATTTGGAAAACTGAAAGTCACAGTCACCTGGTTGATTAGCTTATTCTTTTCAGTGCATGACCAAGCCCTCACTTGTGTCTTGATTATGCGGTTTCCCTCTGGTGATGCCTGTCCTGGCTTCAGCTGGGATAGAGTTAATTTTCTTCCTAGTAGCTAGTATGGTGCTGTGTTTTGGATTTTTAATGAAAATAATGCTGATAACACACGGATGTTTTCAGTTGTTGCAGAGCAGTATTTACACAGAGCCAAGGACTTTTTTGCTTCTCATGCTGCCCTGCCAGCGAGGAGGCTGGGGGTGCACAAGGAGCTGGGAGGGGACAGGACCAGGACAGCTGACCCAAACTGACCAAAGGGATGTCCCGTGCCATGTGGTGTCACGCTCAGCAATAAAAGCTGAGCTTTTATTGTGAGTAATTTATTATTTATGAGTAAAGAAGGAGGAAGGGGGGTGGGAGACACTCAGAGTGATGTCATTTGTCTCCCCAGGAAACCGTTACACGTGATGAGCCCTGCTTTCCTGGAAGTGACTGAACACCTGCCTGCCCCCATCCACCTGGGGAGAGGGAATGAGTGGCTGTGTGGTGCGGAGCTGCCTGCCAGGTTAAACCACAACAATGCCTCCCTTCTGGCAATGCAAAGTTCTTTGTGCTTTCCAATTACAGTTGAGGCTGGCCACACAACGCAGACTGCCAGCTAGGTACTCCTCTGGAGTGTTCTTCCTTAGTGGCATGGCAGTTTTTCAGTTTTTTTAACCTGCATTGCTTCATTTGTTCAGTTTGTTAAGCGCTTGGTTAGACAGAAGCTAAAATCATTCTGATGCCAGAACCCAAAAGAAAATCCCCTTTGTTGTTATTGTAGTTTCACACTCTGGCACAAGCTACATCTCTGCTATTTCCCCCATTTTACATATACAATAATTCTTGTTCCACCTCTTAAAGTCCAAGTTCCTTCTGACAAGGCAGATATAAATTATTTCTCAAAATTAGTACAGTTACGGCAAGACTTAGACCTACAAGGTGGATACAAATCCCCAAGGAATCAGGTATGTCCCATTGCAAGCAAAATTTGGCCTTCCGCCTGTTATTTGTGAACAGCTTGTGAACTGAGAATAAAATTTAGTTACATGAAAATAATACAAGTAGAGGACAAGCCTCAGTTCTGTGCAGGAAGGAGGCAGTGATGGGGGGGGTTGCATCAGAAAGGTAAGCAACAGACCTAGGAAATGTTTGCTCATGGGTCACGCTTTGTCACTAACACTCACTAGTTGGTGAAGTTCTTGCTGGCTCACTAGCTGTTAGTTCTTGAGACAATAAACAGAGATGGATGTGAAAAACCCTAGGAGTGCACATTTCTAAGTCTTTTTGCAGAACTCATATTTAGCGACTCTTTTTTTTTTTTTTTCCAAAGACAAACAGTTCTTACAGGCTAGTTTGAGTAATTTTGTTATTTTACACCTCTTTTATGCTCTTTACTGTAGCCTTAACCTTCTGAATAAAGTGAATAAGCTTCATAACAGTATCTGTATGACTGCTTCAAGTGCAGGGGTGTATCCGCTTTTTTATATCTTGTGGAAGAAAGAGAGGCCAAGACAGACCCAATCCATTATTAATGGAGATGTTCTGAGCCTAATATTAAACCAGTATTCAACATAAAATCTGAGGCTAGTGCAGAATTAAAATCTTGTTACAAATTTTTGGAATGAACTGATTAAGTAGAAAACCTTTTGAAAAATCTTTGAGAGGAGTTACAAGTAAGATGACTAAGAATTTTTTTTCAGCCAGTCAAGAAGAGTGGTCTGCAGTTTAGGTGTGTTACAACTTTGCGACGTGGCCCTGCATTGAAGTACACTGGCAGTAAGAGCTGTCTGAGATGTGTTTCTGGAATCCAAATCACACAAATCTCATAGGAGATGCTTTCTTTCGGAATGTATTTCTCACTATCTGATAGATAAGCTAGAGTCGGAGCTCAGAAAACTCTCTTTGTCATTCATCAGGGTGTTTACTGAACCACCATTTCTTGGTGCAAAGGAAGGGTCCAGGTGAAGCCCCCAGTGCAGAAAGCCTTTCAGCTACAGATTGTTAGGAGTAGGGTGTGGTGTACAGGGAGTCTTGGCTTCATGCATGGCTTGCTTCTCTGCATCTGCTGGTAAGAAAGTGGCCACTTTCCTAGATAGGACTCTGTGGGGGAAAAAAAAAAACAAACAACTTTTTGGTTCAGTCCAGGGAGTCCTTCCTGTAATCTAAAGAATAACATAGACTGTGCTGTGACTATTCTGAGATCTCACAAAGAGGGTATAAGAAGGCCTTTCTGTGTTTTATTGATAGCATACACCATCTTTCATAATAAGAATTTTTTTAGTTCTTAGTATATCAAAAAACAAACTCCTACTGAACTGATACACCATATTCATATCCAGAATCTGAAACAGTCATAGGTCTTTTAACTGGCCTGCAGACAAATCTAACTGCAAGGAACTTTGTATGATTCTCTGTTCTGAAAGATGCCCTTTTAATCCTTAACTGTGCTAAGACCAGAAAGAACTAATAGGAAGGCCTGTGCCATAGCAGTCTGTAAACCACTTTGATCATTTTGCTGTGGACCAAGCATGTTACGTAGTTTAGTGTCACTTGTTAGTTTACCAGTGAGGTATGGATGTCAGATGTCTTGAGGTAAAAGCCTGAGACTCTAGAAAATCAAACCAGGCTAAAAGTGGTAACAAGCTTGTAATTACTGATGATGAGAGGTATTCTGATGAGTTGGTTTCCTAGTTCATTGAAAACCAAGGCTCTGAAACAAAGGTAGAATTTATTATAATAATTTTCATTTTTTCAGTAAAAGCTAAGCGGGCTCCTTTGCTAACACCATCACCGTTTGCTCAAAGCATGTCTTACTGATCTTTCCAGAAGACACTAGGAGAGAAAAAGCTTTCATCTTCAATATTGTTTAGCATTCTAGTGTCTTATATTTATGACATGGATCAACCTCAACCAATATATTTCCTAACCCTGGTCTTACAGGGCAATTTCTATTTTTCTTTTCCATTTCTTTTTGGAATGGGGAAGAAAGAAATCATGGGATTCCCCATGAAAAAGAAAATGTTTTTTCTCTTAATAAAGTTCTTTCAGTTCCCATGTAGCTAGTGAGGGGGAAAATCCAACTTATTCTGGCTGAATGTCAGATTTCCACTGCAAGCTACTTATAGTGAACAAAGGTGTGGTGGTGTTGGATTAACAGCTTGAACCAAGGCCTTTTTTGGAGCTGGTCTGTCATCAGGGAACAGCGCACCTGTGTGCAGGGTAATTTCTGAGAATGCTCTTATTTGGAAGTCCCCTTAGAGCAACAGTCTGTTGAAGTTTCTTACACAATCTGCAGGGAGAAAACTAAAGGAGAAGAGGCTCTGAATTACAACATACTTAGGAAGAAGGAGAAATTTGCTGTACAGCTCAGATGTGAATTATTTTGCCTTTTGAGGCCTTAAGCAGGCAACTTCTAAATGTCTACTCAGATCAGAATATGCAGCTGTGTCCAAGGAGAAATTATGATCATCTTGGCTAACATATTCTGACACAGTTAATAACCCCAATGAAGGCAGACCCAAGGTGACTTACTTGCTGTGTATTGTTGCACACAATATATTAATCAGAAAAGCTCTGCTTGTGGAGCAGCTTGCAATTCATCATTACGCTGGACCCAGCAACCTCAATCTCCTGAAAAAAAGGGGGGGTCTTTTGGGCTAGTTGAACAATCTTGTTTGAATTTTGATAATGCAAATGCATTTTGATTTATTGCAATATGGAAATCAATTAGAGGAATATCCTACTTCCCCTGGTATGAAAGCCATGGAAGCAATAGCAGCCAAGTGCCAGGGATGTAAAGAGGAGAAAAAGACTGAGACAAGTGTTCTACGAGTGACATGGGGTGGTATGAGGTGACAGATCACCTGCAAAACTGCACAAAAGCCATGGGGAAAATGTGAGAAAAATGTGAGGAAATGTCTAGCTAGTAAGCTGTGAAGTTTTGTGGCTACTAAATGCTGTTCTAGATTTTTTAGAGGGCTTAACAACTGCAGAAGTCAGCTTTCCTCTCAGCTCTGTGGTCAGGAGCAAAATCCTTTCTTCCTGCGTCCTTTTTATTGCTCAAAAAAATAGTGTTAGATGAAATCAGGTTTGGTATTTATTTATCTATTTATCTATTTATTTATTTAATTTGGCAGGATTTGTGTGCATGTGTATGAATCTGGATTTTCCTGTATATTTCTAAGAGGTATTTTACAATTTTTGATCATTAAACAGAGACATGTAGAGTTAAATGTTGCTTGTCATTTGGTGCCTGAAACAGTGTATTTTCAAGGTCAGTACTTCTTTCTCTTTCTTGAATCTCAGAATTCTTGCTCTCTTTTGCAGTGTTTCCTCAGCTGCTTGAAAGGCTGAATTTGAAGTTAACAAAGTTATCGCCTCTGAGGAGAAAGATGAAACCTTTTTAAATTAGGTGAGGACAGATAAACATAAAATATATTATTTTTTCCAACACTTTATCGTAAAATGTGTTGAGTCTAACAGAAAGTCAGAGATGCTTAGGGCCTTTACAGACTTCAGGATGCAGTTCTCATTCACTCTCAGATTTGGCCAAACTTCATTGTCCTTAAAGTAAATGGGACATTTCCCAGAATCCTCACTGGAAGCAGGGTTTAATCCACTACTTAGTCCTAGGTTATCAGCTGTATACTTCTGGTATATTGATTTTTTTTTGCCAAAATACAAACATCACTGGGTCTGCTTTTGGCTCTGTGCAGGACACTGGTGTACAAATGTGAAGGGCTTCACACAGTCTGTTTTATTATCTAGCTAGAGAGATTCTGTCTCCTGAGAAGTAAGGCTAGAAGATTTCAAAAGCACTAAAAATATATTAATGCACAGTTTTAAGGCAACTCATACAGCCTCCTTACTGTCTTGGCATCTCAAGAGTGCTTGTTTGTCAGAGCTTTGCAGTTGACCTTCAGGAATCTCTTGAGCATATAAATGGAGCTGTGATGTGCAAGAGCTTCTTTCCTTAAATGCTGTTTTGACATAACTTGACCCTGAGTGGCTTTTTGAGAATGTTTCAGGATTAACAAAATAACCAAGACGGTAAATTCAATGATTTGGATGTTGCTAATATTAGAGTTGCCTTGGCAATGACGAATAAGCTAATTGGGATATAAAGCACGCTACTCAAGGAAGTCATTTTCTGTTATTAAAGGTATAACACTGATGACCAAGTCTTATAATGTATATTTAAGATAAACTACATTTCTGGCCTACTTCTAATATGTGTTCTAAGATCCATAAGAAAAGACTTTCTAGAACATATAGTAAAATTATTACTATGTAATATTAATGAGATTTAAAATCCTTAAGGACAGTTGTTTCATATAATGTAGTGAAAGTTCAGGATTTGCTAGCATTGTAAAATTTGATTTAAAGAAATTAAGAACATAAATGAATGCTCTGAATAATAAATATAGCATTCAGGGTCCAAGGATAGAAACAAATTATCCTTTAATAAGGCACACAATGTCTCATGATAGAGTAGAAGTACCTTTCTGTGCTGGTTTGCTAACAGATTTATATGTACTTTGTTGGTATGTTTCATACTGTGCAGTAGTGAGATAGAAAGATCTCTATTTTATTCAGAACAAAGGACATCAACATTTTATTATAATGCTGCTATCAACAATTTTTCACAAGTTCATGGTCATAAAATTACTGTCAAAATGAATTTTACTCTCAAATATTTTTCTTTTACTTCTTCTGTCATTTACTTACCTTGTTTTGATTATTCAAGTGTTGTTTAATGAAGTCTGTAATTGCTGGACTTCGTTAAGCACTGTGAAAATAATAAACATACTATTATTTCAGAAATAAGACCTGCATATAAATGAATTATTTGGATGTTAAAAGGATGCTTATCAACAACAACAGCAAAAAAAAGATTCTCTCAACCGCAGATTGGTGGGCTTTAATGACAAACTCTTTACAGTGTATCTATTTCTGATTTCTTTATATTGCTGTATGAGTTCTGCTGCATATTATCCTGTGTTTTTCACACATAACCTTTCATCTCTTGGGTCTGAACCTCCTCTGAATTACTGCAGGTTTATGCCAGACTGATTCCATTTATTTAGTTCCTCATGGAGTTTTCTGGATTTACAAAAGTTTAGTCAGTAGACTGCCTGGGGAATTCTGTTGGAAATGTATCTTGCCACAGTGAAGAGTGTAGACAACTTGACCTGTGACAATTTTGGTTTGTGTGCCTGCTAAATTTCAAAACATGTTTCAGTGTTCACTTGTTTTGACTCTTAGAAAAATCTCTTGCAAAAAGTGTGATTAAAATTAATTATCCTAATATTTGTTCTGAGTTTGTCGTTTCTCTCCTCCTTTGTCATGTTTGGTTGTTGTCACAGATTGCCCTCTAGCAGTTCTTTTATATCCTTTCTCTCTGATATGTATAGGTGTGTGTGTGTGTGTATTCAAGATGCCAATAATGGGTTTACATATCAGGCAACAGAGGAGAGACTGTGTAGTCTTCCTGTCACTAAGACTATGACTATTTCCATCTCTGTTATTTAAATATTCTTCTTTGGTATACTCAGTATAAATATATAACACTATCTCTAGGCATTTATCCTTGTCATTCCTTGAAGCGTTAGACTTTTCCCTTTCAGGAAAACATAGCTTTGTTTTTATTTTGTAAAGATGCACATCTTTCTGATCTTGCGTTAGTACTTTCTTTTGGAAGCTGTATTTCTTCCGTTGAAATTGTGACTAGTGAAATCAAAAGCATTGCTGAAAATGCTTTTGACTATATTTTTTTCTATTAAATTCAGAAGATAAAGAACAAATAAAATACTAAAAAGTTGCAAAGCAGCTACCAAAGAGACTATTACACTAAACAGTATTGGTTTTATCTTCTCCTTGCCATCACTTCACAGATTTCTAATCAAGACAGACTCTTGAACTCCAGTGGGAACTTTGTGAAAATAAAAAAAAAAAAATTTCAATTATTTTCACATCTAAGCTACTAAAACTGTAAAACTGTTTTTCAGATGTTATCAAGATGGAATTGTAAACTAACAGGTAACTGTGAACTAATTTCCACGTTCACTGGGAATTTCAGAGTTCATTGCATAAACACTTAGCAAATCTCTGCATCTTCTTTTTTTTTTTTTCCTTAGATTAGCAATGTAAAAATCTCTGCCTGGTTTCAGATAGTATAATTAAAGAATCTCAGAGATTCTCAGTGTAGTATTTTAGTTCGTGCAAGTCTATTGTTAAAAAGTGGTGGTGTGTGTGTGTGGGGGAAGGTAAGCTGTATGAAAAGTTGCAATTTTAGAAGGAGGAGTCTTGGTCAATTAACCTGTCCTGGCTCAATAAAACCATATCCAAGATACTAAAACTTATGGAAGCATCCATTTTTACAATGTGCTAGTAGTTATTCTTTCTTGAGAGTATATTTATTGATTAAAAGAAAATTAGAAAACTTTTGATTAGGATAAACAGCTATATCACAGTTTTACAGCTGGAGTTTACAGCTGGCCCAAACTTTAATCCCAAGTCTGAACAGGGCTGGAAACTGGGACAAGATTCATTTTTTTTGACTTGTATTTATTTCTACTGTTTCTTTTACTATACTAAAAAGTCTGTGTGCCATTGCAACACATCATTGTTTTTAGAATACAGCATATTTTAAGTAATGTGGTGCCAATACTCATGTACGGTCTTCCTAAGCTTAAGTCCTGATCTTGAACTGCTTCTGCTCTAGGTAGTCTTACTAGAGACTTCCATGAAGACCTTCTGATTAGCCACTCACACTCATGGAGAAGTGACCAAAAAGAAAATATCCAACCTAACTCACTTTTACTATGAGGAATTCAGGATAGATTGAACCAAGACATTGTAGTAATGGTGATTTCCTATTCATGAGATTTTTGACTCATAGGAGACTCAGATTTGGGCCTCACTGCTTCCTTTGGAAACTCTAAAAGGAGTGATGTTCCAAGAACTGCAGGCAGTGATTGTAACATAGCCAGCACCACTGTCACTTGTGGAGATAGGTTTCTGTTTTTCACAGGTTAGTCTGTGCTACAGTCCCTCCTTTGTGCCTGACCACAGAACCTTTGAGTCCAATCTCATATTCAGCTGGAGGTTTTAGTTCAAATTTCAGTACAGTGCCCCTCATTCAGTCTCCACTGCTGCAGAAATATTGTGTTTGTTTGGACTCCTTGCAGGAACTAAAAGCTACACATGGCAGGGCAAACATGTTTTGGCTTCTATTCACAGGCTCCTCAGATACACTACTGTCTTAGGAAGGAGATGTAATGTACATTGAGGAGGTGAAAAGCACCGTGTTTGTCAATACCCGCTTTGATGGGTAGGATAAACCTTAATCTCACACTTTAATCCCACTGTCTACCTCAGATCTGATGAAAAAAGGGTAGCTCATTTTACTGGAGCTGGCTGAAGGTGGCTGCAAGATTAACTCCAAATATCAGTGTGGTTCTACTTTGAATGTCTCCTCCGATAGAGAGATGTGTACTGTTTTTCCAGCTAAGGGTGGGTCTAAATAGGAACTGCAACGCATATGGTGAGTCTTCTGGGATTTGAACTGCAATTTATCTCAGATCTCAGAGCAAGCTTTTTCTATAGTTGACATATGAAACGTTGATCAGTGTATGTCGTGTGTTGTGAAGTCAGAGAAAACATGGAACTGTCATAGACCTCAATTTGAGGGCCTGGTTCATCAGCCAAAGCTGCAAATACTTCTGCTTTTACTTTTGGAGTGTTCTGTATCAGTCCTTGAACCTGATCTAGGTGGTGGTCCCTGACCTGTGAGCACATACTCCGCTTGTTAGCTGTTTGCATGAGATTTTCACCAGTGGATAAAAAAGACCACAAAAACACCAGGTGTCTTTGGTTTTGGTTTGTACAGTCCAAACATATCATGTTAGCATGAACCAACTTTTTAGAATAGCTGTAAAAACATACTGCTGCTTTCTCTTGTCTGCTATAACCCCACAGAAGTAAAATCGTGGTCTCATCCCTCTAGACTGAAGCAGCAGTGTGTTGTTCTCTTAATGTCACATCTCTAATTCCTGTATCTTGTCGATGAACATCTGAAATCTGAGGTCCCAGATCCTTTAAATCTCTATGTACATGTGTAATCTTACTCATCTGAGTTAAGCACACAGATAAAGAGAAGAACATAAGGAGGGAGAAGAGCATTAGGGGAGAAAAGACAGTTATGAGTAGCCTAGTCTTTCAGCAGGTATTGGTGTACCCATTTTAACGTTTTTAAAAAAGGAAAGAGAGAGAGAGTTTTACTTTATGAAGATACAGAGACATCATTTTCCTTTGTCTGGTTGCTATAGTATATGTTCTTGGTTTTAGCTTGTTCAGCTTTGCCTACTTTCACACCATATCACAAAAACAAAAACCAGCCAGGCATTTTGGAGACTGGATGTTTCTGTGTAGGTCATTTGTGGATGGCTGCTTCCTTACTGAGTGATTACCAATAAATATTCCTGTCACAAATACTGACTTGAATTTTCTGGAAAGTAATTAATTGCACAAGCAGTCAACTAATAATTGCAGCTGCAAGACATAACATAGCTTTTTCTCACTAATATCAGCACTACACTTATGTTAAACTGTTCTGAACATCACCAGCATATTTTGCATGTCTGAGAATAATATTATCCATCCGCCCCAAATTCATGTCGGCAATTTATACAAGCATCTTATTATATTGTGAGGAAGATGTGAGAAATGTGGGAAGGAAACTTGTGGAAGAGAGGAAGTATAAGAATACGTTGCCTTCTTCTTTCCATAGCAATCCACAGTTATTTTGCAGTTATTCTGCACATTGTTATGAGAAGAAGAATGACTTTCAGCTAGCAGGTTTGATCTTGGTGTGCTTTACTATATAGAACTGATGATGTGACAGGAGGGATGGGAAGAGTAGTTTACCCAGGAACTAATAGAGGAATACATAATTGTGCCAGTTCCTAAACAATAAAATGTTCCTATTTTGGTGACCCGCATGAATATGTTCTTACACCGTTCACCTCCCCTGTTGTATAAACAACTTCTTCAAACAGTACTGTCAATACTAGCAATTTATAATACCTGCCTCTTACACAAAACCCCATCTGTAGCTCTCCCAAAGTACTTTGCAAATGAGGTGTAGATTCTCAATTTATTGAGTAAAATGTAGGTGGGATATTGTTTTTTGAGATGTGCATATTGTAGCATATCTTTTTAGCATGTGGACATGTTAGATCCTTTAATATATATTACATTAAAATTAATTGTGTAAATTCTGTTTTCCAGAACCTGAGAGGGCATAATGGCCTGAGAGATTAGATATTTGTGTTCCCTAAAATACTAACATCTATTC
>VXAL01002022.1:118939-133363 GCA_013399475.1 Chauna torquata | reverse complement strand
TGTCTCAACCAGTACTGGGCAGAGGGCAAGGATCACCTCCTTCAACCTGCTGACAATGCTCTTCCTGGAACGCAAAACTCTTCTGAATTTTGTCATAAATGAACAATCTCTGAAAAATTTTCATTTTTATTATAATGTCATTTTTCTACCAAAAAAAAAAAAAACACAATTCGAACAAAAAACCTTGATTAGTCCTAGTAACATTAATAGTTTTTCTCGTGCTTCTCCTCCGACACAGACAGGCCTAACTTCACCCAGACTCAAAGCTTGCCAGATGTGAATCAGATGCTGGCCTTGTTAGTGCAGTAATTAGCCCATGGTGATAAGACCTCTCTCTCAGTGCCTCATTAATGTAGCTTTATGGCTTTTGGACTGGAGCTGACTCATACCTGGCCAACTCAGAGGATGGGCAGAATTAACACAGAGCTGTCTGCGTCAGGCCATGCAGATGGCCCTCCCTCTTTAGGTTGTAAATAAATTAGGGAAAGGATTGTTGGTTACTATGACATTGAGCCGCTGATTATAATTGAGTCTTGTAGGTGCTAATACAGTCCGGACAGTGAATAAAAGCAGAATACCCATGCTAACATCCTCATTGTCTGAGAAGTGGCGGTAATTTTGTTAATTGCATTTTTTTTTTTTTTAAATCTCAGGAGTATGGATGCATGTGATTTAGTGTTCTTATTTTATCATCTAGTAGTGAATCTCTGAATGATAAATAGGTATGCTATGATTTACCCTTATGAGTTTTCCTAATGCTTGCTTTTTACTACTTTAATTTTAATTACTCAGAGAGATGGTTACTAAACCATAGCGTATAAGATCTGGGTTTGTCCCCTTCTCTTCCAACTTCAGCCTCTTTGCAGAATGAGATAAAATGGTCACTATGCGCATTGCTTTGGAGAAAATTACCTATACAAGATATAAAGTAGCGAAGAATTTTCCCCATATGCTTAGACTGGTGGTGTTGGGCTAAATCAAGCTTACAGTAGCTGTGTAATGTGCTGGAGTCAATGTAAGTGTCTCATGAAAATGTCCAGATTCTGGTAATTACTCTTCCAACATCCACTGGGGTCTGAAATTGCCATTGTTTGGAAAAAAAAAAAAAAGTAGTAGAGGAGGAGATAGGTTCTTACCTATATAAAAAGTGTCAAATGCCCTTTCATTGTGCAAGGGGAGCCAGTAGTATAGGTTCTTCCTGTTAATCACTCATTCCCAATTTGTTTTATCATTACCAGAATAATTGAAAAGCTGCATCTGTATAGGTAAGTTCCTACAGGCTTGTAATTGTTTATTGTATCTTTTGAGCCCTAACTAAGAATCAGGTATGTGTTGTAATAGGCTTATTAGAGAAAACTAAAAAAGATTTTCTCTGTGCAGGGAGCACACGACAGACTAGGGTTGGTAGGCACAAGAAACAAAGTGGATTAGGGTGTTTTGAAAGGGCAAGGGAATGCTTAGAAAAGAATTCAGTGAAAGTTACAGACCATCTCTTTCCTGACTAATAAAATATTATCATGACATCATTAGGGTATTGTGGCAGAGAGAGGACCTAAGAACAGAGGATAGTCTTCATAAATCTTGCAGGATATGCTTCCTTCCATAGACTGGAGAGCATATGAATAAGTGTATAGACATATGATACAGAAACAGATATAAGAATGAACAAAGCCTGGAGAGCACAAAAACAAGGGGTTGATGGTTTGCTGACTAGAAGTGAGAATATGGCTTCATATTCAGGTCTTTCGAACTTTTTTTTTTTTATTGTACTAAAGAGTTATGAATGGATGTAAACAAAGTGGGCTTCTGTGACCTATCTTTGGTGGAGCATCATATTAAAATGTTCAGTTAAGGGCTATTTTATGTTGTGAATCTTGGCATCTTTGCCTGCCTTCTATGCAAGACATCATTTCATATAGTTGAAAACCATTCAGAGGTAATTTTTTTTATATTTCCATAATATTTTGGATGGTAAATTTCATCTTTGTTAAAAGTGGTCTTAAGCTCATGTGTTCAGAATTTTTTTAGCTTCTAGATCCAGGACACCTTTGTTCTTTACTCACAGAAAGAAATCTATGTGTCTTGCCAGGCTAGAAGATGCTTCTAATGAAGCATGAGCCTTTCTGATTTACATAATTCACTTGGATCTAAAAGTCTGTGATTTTTATTGCTAGTAACACATTGACTTATGTAAAAGCAGTTGCATGTGAGTTTAGCAGTTGTATACGCCATACTTTCAGTTCCTTTTTGTAGATGAATCCTTGCTTTACAAAAGTACAGTATATTTTTACATTTATTTCAGCCACCTGGATGTCTGCTGGGACAGTAGCACGGCAAGCTGTAAGCAATTGAGGAGACTCCTGGAGCGCATTGAGGATAACTTCCTGATCCAAGTATTAGACAAACCAACTAGAGGAGAAATGTTACTGGACCTGGTGCTCACCAACACAGATGACCTCATTAAAGAGGTTAAGATCAGAGGCAGACTGGGCTGCAGTGACCACACCCTGGCTGAGCCTCTGATCTCAAGGAATATGGGCTTGGCAAAGAACAAAGTCAGGACTCTGAACTTTAGAAGAGCGAACTTCGAGCTATTTAAAGAATTAGTGGATGAGAGAGATCCCCTGGGAAACTATCCTTAGGGACAGAGGAATGGACCAGAGCCGGCAACTCTTTAAGGACACTTTCCTTACAGCAAAAGAGCTCACCATCCCCATGTGTAAGAGATCAAGCAGGGAAGGCAGGAGACTGGTATGGCTGAGCAAGGACCTGCTGGTCAAACTGAGGCATAAGAGGCAATTGCACAGCCACTGGAAGCAGAGACGTGTGGCCTGGCAAGAGCACAGGGATGCTGTCTGGATGTGCAGGGATGGGATCAGGAAAGCGAAGGCAAAGATGGAGCTGAATTCCGCAAGGGATGCAAAGAATAGCAAGAAGATGTTCTATAGATACATAGGTCAGAAAAGAAAGGTTAAGGAGAGTGTACCCCCTCTGATAAATGAGAAGGGAGAACTGGCAACAACTGACATGGAGAAGGCTGAGGCACTCAACAAGTTCTTTACCTTGGTCTTCACTGGCAGTCAGGCCTCCCACATCACTTTGAGTCCCTGAACCTCTAGGCAGAAGCTGGGGGAGCAAAGTCCCGTCCACTGTGAGCAAAGAGCAGGTTTAAGACCACCTGCTGAAACTGAACAAGTACAAGTCTATGGGGCCCGATGACATGCATCCCAGGGTCCTGAGGAAAGTGGTTGATACAGTTGCCAAGCCACTGTCCATCATATTTGAAAAGTCATGGCAGTCAGGTGAAGGGTGAAGTCCTCGGTGACTGGAAAAAGGGAAACTTCACTCCCTTTTCCAAAAAGGGTAAGAAGGAAGACCCAGGGAACTACACACCAGTGAGCCTTGCCTCTGTGCCTGGGAAGATCACAGAGCAGATCCTCCCGGAAGCTATGTTAAGGCATATGCAAGACAAGAAGGTGGTCTGAGACAGCCAGCACGGCTTCTTCACCGAGAGCAAATAGTGCCTGACCAATCCGGTGGCCTTCTATGATGGAGTGACTACATCAGTTGACAAGGGAAGACAGACCAATGTCATCTACCTGGACTTCTGTAAAGCCTTTTACACAGTACCACATGATGTCCTTATCTCTAAACTGGAGAGAGATGTGGGTTTGAAGGGTAGACTATTTGGTGGATAAGGAACTGGCTGGCTCACTGCAGCCAGAGAATTGTGGTCAATGGCTCTACGTCTGGGTGGAGGTCAGTGATGAGTGGTGTCCCTCAGGGGTCCATCTTGGGACTGGTGCTGTTTAATGTCTTTATCAATGACATAGACAGTGGGGTGGAGTACACCCTCAGCAAGTTTGCAGATGACACCAAGCTGAGTGGTACGGTTGATACACCAGAAGGGAGGGATGCCATCCAAAGGGAGCTGGACAGGCTTGAGAGGTGGGCCATGTGAACCTAATGAGGTTCAACAAGTCTGAGCGCAAGGGGCTGCACCTGGGTTGGGGCAATCCCAGACATGAGTACAGACTGGGAGAAGAACTGCTTGAGAACAGCCCTGTGGAGAAGGACTTGGGGGTTCTGGTGGATGAAAAGCTCTACAGGAGCCAGCAGTCTGTGCTTGCAGCCCAGGAGACCAGCTGTATCCAGGGCTGCATCAACAGAGGCGTGGCCAGCAGGTTGAGGGAGGTGATTGTACCCCTCTGCTCTGCCTTTGCGAGGCCCCCCTTGGAGTACTGTATCCAGGTCTGGGGCCCCCAGCACAAGAAAGACGTGGACCTGTTGGAGCAGGTCCTGAGGAAGTCCATAAGGATGATTGGAGGGCTGGAGCACCTCTCCTATGAAGAAAGGCTGAGAGAGCTGGGGTTGTTCAGCCTGGAGAACAGAAGGCTCCAAGGAGACCTCATTGCAGCCTTTCAGTACTTGAAGGGGGCTTATAAAAAAGATGGAGAGGGACTCTTTGCATAGGCAGATAGTGATAGGACAAGGGGGAATGGTTTTAAACTAAAAGTGGGGAGATTTAGATTGGATGTTAGGAAGAATTTCTTTACTCAGATAGTGGTGAGGCACTGGAACAGATTGCCCAGAGAAGTGGTGGATGCACCACCATGGCAGGGGGGTTGGAACTAGATGATCTTTAAGGTCCCTTCCAACTCAAGCCATTCTATGATTCTATGATTTTGAGATCAACCAGTTATTCAGTTAACTAGCAGTTGCTAATAAAAAAGCAGCACGGCTCTTTCTATAGATGCTGTAGTTAATCAGGCACAAAAGCAGACTTTCTATGAGTCAATATTCAGTTATAAGAACCTCAGTGGGAAAAGGTGCTTAAGGGATAGCACTGAAGGTTTTTTTAATGTACAACAACATTTCACAAATAATTTCTCAAAAACGGGAAGCCATGATGTTTTATCATCAGATATCATTCACAAGCCTGGTGTTTCTCTGTTTTTCCCCAAGAGATATAAATTAAGACATTATCACTGCAATATTCTTAGATGAATTTCTATAGCATTGCCTTGCAGAGATGAAATAAATCCAAGCCATTTGGAGAAAAAATGGCATTCATAAATAATATCAGCTTACCCACAGATAACAATACAGGATTTAATTTGAACCATTTAGTACCAGGTTACAAATCTTTAGCAGCCTGTAAGTCAGTTTTATTTATTTATTTATTTTTGCAGCAATGTAAATTACTGTGATTTGATGGCTTGATTTGTTTGGGTTCACATAAGCTGACTGTGAATAAAATCTGCCAATTTTCATGGCAATTTAATTTTTAGATGTATATTTTTGAAGGAAACTGAGTGTTCAATGCCAAGATGCCAAGAGCCTGTGCTTATGCACTGTCTAACATACAGCAGTATCCCACAGTGGTATCTTACAGTGAAATTCTTTGAAAAGTTAACTGTAGCCCCAAAAGCTCATCTCTTGCAGTGCTCTTAGGTGAGACAGACTCTTGTCCCTCCCTTTTCTTTGCCACACCTTTACACCTTTTAGCAGGAGGCTGGTTAAATCCAAGGACTTGTGCCCAAGGATATGGAATAAGACAGCACACTGCTGATTGTGGACGTGTGTCAGATTTTACAGGATGGAGGGAAGATGTTTTCTTTTTGTCTCATGTCACAACTTGGAAACTGTTATTGAGGGTATATTACTATTTGTCAGTGGGGGCATATTTTAAATTATTGGTAGGACACTAAGAATGTGATGAGGTGTAAGTATGAAACTTGCTTTCTCTTATCTCCACACACACACACAAAAAAGAAATGAAGTCAGGAAAATACAGGAGTGTAATGGAGTGTAAGCCTTCTCATACTGGATTGATGTTAAGGTGAAAAAGTGCAAGAATCATACAAAGAGCAAATATAAAACTTTCCTTCTAAGTATGTCACCCTGACTTCTAACAGCTACAGATTTTATTTAGACTTCGGAATTAATTACTTCAGGAAGTCATCAAGGCAATTCTAAGCCTCATGTTCTAGAGTTTAAGACCATCTTCAATTATGGGAGTATAAGGCTTAGGATTCCTGAGATCCATATAAAGTTTGAACTCTGTGGCAAATCTTGATAGGATCTTTGCCTTAATGGTTTCTAGTGGCAATGAGATTCACAGTTTAATAACTTGTTGTGTAAGGAAAAATTTCCTCTTAGTTTTGGTTTTAATCATAGTCACAGGCCTAGCTTTATGAGTTGTTCTTTTTTGTATGCCAGGCCCACCTCCTTTGCTTTAATAGCTATAAAAACTAAAAAAGCTATTCTTTTTTTTTTTTTTTTAAATGAGGGTACTTTCAGACATTCACATTTTTTATACACAGCCACTTTCTCCTATAAAAAAGAGAATATGGGAATTTTAAGAGCAAGAAATTTTATTTCAAAGAATAGAGCTGAGTGACACACGTGTTTGGCAAATATTTCGACCTTTGAAGCAATATCAGTGGAAGCCTGAGGGAGACAAAGTTTCAGAACATTAAAACCACAAACTTTCTTTTTAATAATACGTGAAGTTGCCTTAATAAATCCTTATGGAAACTAACAGCAGCAGCTAATGACTGGTTTTAGTTAATGACCCACTAACATGTTAGCAAAGCAGCCACTAACTGATATTTGGTGAGAATCAGTTTCAAAGGGACGATTAATATTAAAATGTGATGTTGATTTATTAACCAATACATTTTTAAGGTATTACTTTTTACCTGCAGCAATGAACACACACTGCAGTGTTGGTAAATAAGTAATTCTGTGAGGGTTAATAATCTGTTTTGCTCCAACAGGGCAACAGAAGAAAGAAATAGCTGTCCCTCCCCAGGGATGTTACTGCTGAGGCAAATTTCAGTCTTGGATGGTGCTTTAAAACAATGTTGCTACTGTAGGTCTTAACAGGACACCTAGAAATCTGAGTCATGCAAAGGCAGCAGATATGAAGACCTGCTTTTGCCTAATTAGGTCAGGGAAAAGGACCTTCCGTTAGTTCTTTACTGAGGAGGCTGGTATAACAAATGGCATAAAAAAAAAAAAAAAAAAAAAAAAAAAAAAAAAAAAAAAAAAAAAAAAAAAAAAAAAAAAAAAAAAAAGCAGGCAGGAAACTGCATCAGCTGGAATGTCTAAAACTACTCCTTTTATGTACTTACTTAATAAGTATTTTTTGTGCATGTGTCACAGGCCAAAACTTCCAGTTCTGTAGTTTATGGCTGTGTTCCTGTGCAACAGAAAGCCTCTTTGAGCCTGTATCCTTGTGGTCATGTCTGTTCTTGGAGTCAGTGGTGCTTCGGCGTGACTAGTATCTGTTACGTGCTGTTAATTCTCTTTGTATGTGTATTTCAAGTTTGTGTCATGGATATATCTGCATGTTGCTTCGTTTCTATCTCAGATAAGGCAAGGGCAAAGAAATCCACCCTGTTCTTAGAGGGTTAGATAACCAAGTTTGTGTCAGTACTTCTTGAGGAACACGTTTCATGTTCCGGGATAAGCCTTCATGAAATTGCTGTCTTTTGCACGTTAAGTTTTGTGTTGTTCTACAAAATTCCAGAGTTATTGATTGTGGCCTTCATCTTCATTGCTTCTCAGAACTGGAGGCTATAAATCCCCAGAGAAACCTTTTCTTGAGTTCATACAGAACTGAAAGACAAGCGTATTCTTGGCACTTTCATTACCAAGCTTTGCCTGCCTGAGCAGTCACCTGATCTCAGCAAACTTCCTTCCTTCATTCCTCTCTTCAGCGTGTCAGCTTGTGCCATGTCCCAGATCCCCACAACCTTTCTATCATGAGAGCTCCAACACTTTGCAAAGAATGAAACATTTTTCTCCTCCAACTCTGCATATAGAGTCACTGAGGGAAACGTGTGTTTGAGGGCTACTGCTTCCAAACTCTCCTAGGGCTTTGGATCCACGCATTTCACTTAAGTGTTTTTGTGTTGTAGTTAGATCCCTTTCCCTTGTTAGTAAATAGCATTGTGGTAGGGTTCAGGTGCTCAAACATGTCTCCGTGGGGTACACAGTTACACCACTGGAACCAAATAAGAGGCAAGGTCCGTCACATCCATCATGGGGTGCCAGAAGGTAAAGGCATGCCAATAGGTACTTACCTGCCTGGACATGCTTAGGCACAACAGAACGTTACAAAGTGGCCAGGCAATAGCCATTGTAAGTTAGCTGTCATTCTGACTTGCATCCTGCCAGCAGTGTTTTGGCCAGTCAACTAAGGAGAGTATTCATCTGAGGTTGACCCATGGCATTGTTTTCTTTTGTGGTTTGTGTGTGTCTATATGTGCATTTGTGTTTCTGAACACTTTGAATGTTTGCTAATCAGCTTGAGATGCCTGTCTGCTGAACAGTTTACTTCTCCTGAAGCCACCTGACCATGGAAAAGTGAGCCAGGTTATCTGTAAGGTGCTACCAGGACAGTGATGGCAGAAGGAGCTGAAATAGAAGCCCAGTAGCAATTTATTCATGGAGAAATGTGTTCTCCTGAGTAATCCCAAATACTTTGCATTTCCCTGAAAAAATTTGTACACTAACAGCATCACTGTGTAAAGGTAATGATGATACAGGCAGAGTCATTCATGAATCAGTTACTCATCCACCAATAATTTATTATTGAGCTATAGTTCAGTGGAGTCTTCACATGCTGATTTTTTTTTTCGGTTCAAATCCAGAAGACACGACATGAAGTACTGTCCTGAGCTTTGCTTCTCTGAAGAGAAAGAAGATTTATGTGGGATTATTGCCATGTCAAACAAAATTAGAAGTTCAGTCACGTTGTTTCCTTATTTGTGCCACCTACTGTTCCCAGTTGCTGAGAATCACTGTGAGACACTCTGGATCTGCTCTTTGATATGGATAGTGCTCTATTTCAGGAGCAGAAGGCCCGTCTTTTTTTTTTTTTTTGGAAATATTTGTTTAAACACCTGCCCAAGAAGCTGTCTTCTGCCCAAAAAGTCTTGCTCGATTTTTTGAGACTTTCTCTTTTCCATCAATGCACAGTGGTAAGACACAGTTCTAACAACTGAGGAGTTCTCTGAGATGATAAAGGAAAATGGTGCCAGGACATGCTCAGAAAGCCAACTCTGCGCTTCAATTTACAGCAGTAAAAGAACCTCAGCAGTTGTTCCTTGTGACAGAACAGCTAATGCTGCCTGGTCTAAGTTTTGCATGTCAGTGATGCCACTGCCAAAGACACTGATCATTCTGGTTTCAGGCTTGGGTAAAGCCTGAAACTGAGCTGTGTATATCAGCAGAGATCGGGTACAGATGACAGTGGAGATTTTTTGTTTGGCTTTTTTTTTTTTTAAACTTCTTGGCCCAGCTAGGTAGGTATAGCTGACGTGGTCTTTTTGTTATTATTATTTTTTTATTAAAGAAGTGCTAGCAAAAATCGCATTGCTGCTTTTTGGCATCACGGAGAATGATACTGCACAGTTGCTCACCCGCCCTGAGGCTCTACTTGACAAGTCTGAAATGACCCCCACCTCCCCCTGTATGTTTAAAGTGCAGCTAAAGCAGCTGAGGTGCTGAGTTAAAAAAGACAGGCAGTGCTACCTTAAGCTTACTTACAACACCTAGCTTTGATGTTCATCTAATCCAGCTCCGATACTTTGAATGAGCAATTTGATTGGAGCTTAAGTGAGGCTGGGGCTTGGATAAATGCCAGCTTGCTGATCCTCTGTCTGGTGAAGACTGAGGAAAACAACTGGAAGATTTGGCAGAAATTACATCAGCATCCCTAATTGAGAGTGTGCACCTGCCACTTGCTGTTCAGATTTATAACTCAGGTCTTTCTGAAATTGCTCCTACTGCTTTTGTGTGTTTAGGTAGAAGCTGTTGACAAGATTGTGTTTTATTGTCTGTGCAACTATTTTTTTCTCTGAATGTGGTACGACAGGGCTAACATGAAAACTGTCTGGAAGTTCAGCTGGAATGGACGTGAGGAGAGTCTGGCATGACTTGCCACATGCTCACATTTAACTAGACCCAGATGCTGTGAGAAGAGGGGGAAAGATGACAGTCTTGTACGTGAGCATGGTTGCTGAAAATATGCTCATTTGGGGATGGGCAGGGTCCTTATTAACCTACTGAACTAACTTTTGTTCCAGCTGGCCACAGGTTTCAGATATTCCTTGCCCTCTGAAAAGGACCCAAATCTAGGAACTATGTCTTGTTTCTGTGAGAAAGGATCCTGGGGAATAACTGTAAATAGACAACTAAACTGTATTGTAATACTTACAGACTCTGGGAGGGAGTTATCTGGGTGTGGACTGTCTGTCCTTCTCTATTGTTTTCTTTCTTCCCCTCTTCCCTATTCCTTGCATTTTGTTCTTTTAACTTACGTAGATTCAGAAACATGAATGCTTAAGATAACAATATTACGTGTTGCTCATCCTGAAGAGAAGGCTGAGGTCATTTTAGGTAATTACAGAGGGCAAAACTGATCCCCAGTTACCTTCTGTAAGGTATTAAAATAGCTTTCACATGAAGATAAGATCTTTCATACGATCTTTCATAATGTCATCTCTTAGAACTATCTCCATAACAATATATAAGGTATTAGATGTATATATATAGTTATACTTGCATTTGTAATGACTTGGATACTTTCAGAAAAAAAAGAAAGTGCTAGGCAGATGATAGAAGAACTTGAAAACAAACTCAGAATAGGCTTTCATGTATTAAAATAAAAAATTATGTTTAGAAAATCACAGCGAATGGAAGAGTCTAAATTCTCAGGTTGTATCTTACTCTATTGTCTTATTCAAAACAACAACAACAACAAAACACACAAACAAGACAAACAAATGAAAACAAGAAACCATCAGCAGAGTGCCACTGTGGGACTAAATGTGCCTACATTCACCTCCTGGCTTTTCTTGTCCCAGAGCATGCATGAAGATGCTCAAGTCTAGTGACATGAAATCCCTGACTTGCTCCTTGGCAGGTGGTGGTCTGCTACACTTACGGTAGCAGAAGTATCAGAATGGAGTAGAGGAATCATCCTTCCTCTTGACCACGTATGTCATCCTGTACCAAATGCCTAGAGCACTAGCTTTGAAAGTGTCAGATCCACTTTCCCTGCTTGCTTTGGAGAAGGACTCCAACTCCCTTGCCTCAGAGAAGATAAGGTTACAGTGGCACTATAGGATAACTTTTAAGTAGCCCTTGCTATGTGAAGAGAGTATGGAAGAGTACTACTTTGGGAAAAAACAGGAGCAGGGTTTAAGTCTCCTAGGCAAGTGAACTACTGTGAAAAAGATAGGGTAACTAGAGTCAAGATTTTCTTTAATGTTTGTCAGAGAAGGATTTGAACCCAAGTCTCTCCCAACTGTTGGGTGTAGAGCAAGTGCAAAAGTCAATTGTCTCTACGTCTGCTTCTCCTGAGAGACAACTGATGTGTCAGCACCAATGAACACTGACCAGTTCATAGGCAGTGGGCACCTCTCTCTTAGGTGCTTCCCATCACTTGAGGTGCCTCTCCACTTATTTTCCTTGAACCTCTTTCTGCAGTACCCAATTCTTTTATATGAAGTACCTGGATACTGGATACTACAAAGGGTTGTTGAGTTCCGATATGTATCAGTCCACTTAAAATTTGGCTTTTACAATACTGACGATTTCAATACCTGAGTCCCTTAATGGTTTAGCCCTTGACTGCCCTGTGCTTCAGTTCCCCTTTGATGCAGGCATTAACAACGAAGTCTGAACTCACAGAGATGCTGTGGAAGACAAAAGCATGAAAGATTGTCCAATGTTGAGACATAGTTGTGAGGGGGCAATAGAAGCAGCTGAGGTAAGTCATGAGGAAGAGTGTGGATCACATCTCTTCGTAACAGAGATACAGCTATTGTCTAGCCACCCTGGGGAAGCCCAAAGCACTTCCCATGCAACTGGATTCCACATATTCCAACGTTACTCAATCAGCATGAGGTTTTCAATAGCACTCATTGCAGGGTCAGGCTGTGCATCAGAAAAGAGCACTGGGAAGTGTCTCCCAAGAAAAATGGGGGGAGCAAAGCATTAAACAATGTACTTGATAATCATGTTTTAGTGTTAAAATACATTCCTAGACATTAACTACTTATTTTCATGACAGAATTTACAGTATAACCTCCAAGTTACAGATTTAGGAAATTAACAGCTGAAGTATTTAATTTAAGAACCAATAGTAAGATTATCTGATATTTTTCTCCTTGTCTGGTTTACCAACCCATTTTGATAGTTTCAAATCAAGAGGAGGGTATTTCTCTCTCTACTGATCATTATTTTTTCTTGAGAAAAGTATATATAAAATTCCAAGGAAAGATGTTTCTGGACAGAGGATTCCTGCTATCCATCCTATAATAGAGAAAATAGTACTGTTCTATATAAGACTTACCATTATTTTTGTATATTTAATTTATGTAAGAAGCAAAAGGAAGCTAAGTCCATGGTTAGAATCTTACAAATAATTCAATGCTTTTACAGTTGGCCTTAATTTGAAATGTTTATTTCCCTTTCTTCTTTTTCCAGCGATTCTTTAGCAGGTATTGTCAAGAGTTACATTTGTTTGCAGGGCTACTAATATATTGTCACAAGTAGTCTTGACTCAGGGAATTCCACTTAGTCTAATTTATTGCCAATGAACATAAACTTTTAATTACTGATTTGGGTATTGGGAAACAAGGAAGACAATCAATTAAACAAATACTTAGGGAAACATCTTTCCTCCCCTTCCCAAGGCTCATATTCACTCCAGACACCTCTCTTCCCCCTTCTTAGTCTCCCCTCTGCTTGTTTTGCTGCACATTACACTCAGTCCCTTTGGTGAGGTGATAGGCAGCACAGGAGGCCAGGGTCACTATGAAATGGTGGATTTTTTTTTTCCCCTTTTTTGCTAGTCCTTCTTTCTTACTCTTTTCTTTCACTGCTCCTTCCTTCCTACTCATTTCCTCTGCTGTGGCATGGATTCCTCTGTGGGCTGCAGACCCCTGAGGGGTGCCCTTTTCCTGGTGTGACTTACCCACCAGCCACAATCCCTTTAGAGACAGACCTCCTCCTGTGTCTCCTTTTGTGCATCCTCATGCGTCTCCTTTACCTATCTATCTATCTATCTATCTATCTATCTATCTATCCATCTATCTATCTATCTATCTATCTATCTATCTATCTATCTATCTATCTATCTATCTATTTACTGTGTGTGTGCCCTGCCCCAGTGGCTACCACCCTTTTTCAAAGCTGCCTGAATGGGGGTGCCACATCCTGCTCTGGCTGCGGTACTGGTGCATGGTGGGCGACGCTGGACCCAGCTGTGGCCTGCACTGGGTTCTCCCTGGCCTTCTCCCACACAGGGCACCCTGCAGTCCCCTGCTACCCAAATCCTGCCAATTATGCCCATGACATACATAGGGAGCACGTGTAAATCATTTAGCTAAGTCTCTAGATATCTTGCCAGTCCAAAAGTTAAAGCAATAACTAATTCTGTATTTTAAATGCTTCAGGAACTGTCTTGTCTTTTTTTTTTTTTTCCAAGTACTACATCTTCCATCTTTTTTTGTTCTTCCGGTTGAGTATTATGCCTTTATCAGAGTCTCTTGTTCAGCTGCACTTATAACCACTTGAGGTATTCTTCAGTACAGCCTCTTCAGGATCAGGATGCTCCCACAACCCATCCCCATTTCACCTGTAAGCCCACCTTAAAGGCCTGTTCCTATTTTGCAGCCAGTGTGACTACAGTTCACTTCTAGGGAAAACCACTTTTAATATCCTTTTACCTTAACTTGCTGCTCATCTGTGTGAATGCCTAAAGAGATGTTTCATTTCTCCCAGGTGGATAATGAGCTAAAAGTCTGCAGGATCTGGGACTAGAATCTGTGGTCTAGATGTCAAGCCAAACTAGCATTATCACCTGTCTAGGAGAAAATATTGCATCCTGGAGAGCTCTAACACACCCTCTCATTGACTCATATGTAAGTAGGAAATCAGGCTATTCCATTCACTGAAAGATTTGTGACTCAGCAAGGATATTGCAAGTGAAGAAGGTCAATATTCAGGATCCTTCCTTTAAAAATATAATTTTGTATGACTGATCAAACGTCCCTAAAAACAAGTAAACGCTGTCCTACAAACAATCCGGTCTAATACTTTTTCCCCGGTGTCCCTCCAGTGTGCCGTCTAGATTGCCTCGATGACGATGAAGTATGCACTTTCTGTGCACGTACAGTTGCCACCACTAATACCTTTATCTACTACATAAAATGGGTTGCATTTTTTTTTCGCTCCCGCTTTCTCACCCACTTGGTGCTGCTTTCAGACTGCAGAGGGCAGGGAGCGAACGGGGCTGGCGCTGGGCTTCGCGCTCCCCTCGCTCTGCCGGGAGGCAGGGGAGCCGAGCCGCGGGGCCGGCGCGATCCGAGCCGCAGGAGGGAGAGGCGAGAGAGGAGTGGA